>WNGS01167840.1:28906100-28947192 GCA_020271785.1 Procambarus virginalis | reverse complement strand
CCCCCCTCCCCTTCATCCCATACCCTCCCTATCCATCCTCCCCCCTCACCCCGTATCCTCCATGTCCCCCCTATCTCCTTAACCCCCCCCTACCATCCCCCCCCTTCCCTAAACCCTCACCCCCACCCCCCAATCCTCTGAACCCTGCAAACCACCTCACAGATCTTCTCACCCACAGAACAGCTTCCCACACCAGCAGAATGCTCGCCAAGAAGGGACATGAAAATGAACAGAAGAAGTGAGCTTCAGGCGATGTACACTACATAGATGGATTACAATAAAACAAGCGAACTCGAGAATGGCACTAGAAGAAAACCCAGACATAATAGCACTCACAGAAACAAAGCTAACGAAATCATAACAAATCAGTGTTTCCACAGGGCTACTATGTAGTGGGAAAGAGAGAGAAGGAGAGGAGAGGTGGTGTAGCTTTGCTACTAAGAGAAGGTTGGAGTTTCGAAGAGATGGTAATTCAGAACTGTGAAGGTTCAGTGACTACATATCAGGCACCATAGCAACTGGAGGACAGAAAATTATAGTAGTAGTCATTATAACCCCCCACCGAATGACAGAAGACCCAGACAGAAATGATAGAACAACTTGGCCACCATCAATATATAGAGAGAGCAGCTTCTGTGGCTAGCAGGAACGGATCCAGACTACTAATCATGGGAGACTTCAACCATGGGAAGATAGATTGGGAACAGACCCACATGGAGGCCTCAGACACATGAGAGCTAAGTTGCTGGAGATGGCAACAAGAAACTTTCTAAGTCAACACGTCAAGGGACCCGACGAGAATGAGAGGAGGGGATGAACCAGCCTTGCTTGATCTGATATTTACCCTAAATGAGTCGGATATAAGGGAAGTTAAGTTGGAAGCCCCATTGGGAATGAGTGATCATAGTGTTTGAGCTTTGAGTACCTGGTTGGCTAGGAATTATCACCCCCAAAAAGAACTGGAACCAAGGGCTGGCGTACCGAAAGGGAAACTATGAGGAGATGAATAAATTCCTATGGGATATACATTGGGACACAGAACTCGGAACCAAGTCCGTACAAGACATGATGGACTATGTCACCCAAAAATGTCAGGAGGCTGTAAGCAGGTTTGTCCCAGCCGACAGGAAAAAACAGAGAAGCAAAGGAAGAATCCGTGGTTTAATAGGGAATGTATGAAAGCAAGGAGATGACAAAAGGGCATGGAGGACTTCCGTAATAACAGAACACCAGAAAGTAGAGAGAGATACCAGAGAACCAGAACGAGTATGTTAGTGTGAGAAGAGCAGCTGAGAAAAGGTATGAAAATGATATAGCTAATAAGCCAGACCGAACCAAAGCTACTACACAGTCACATCAGGAGAAGACAACAGTGAAGGAACAGGTGATGAAACTTAGGGTGGCGAGGACGGTACACAGAAACAAAGAGGTGTGTGAAGAACTCAACAGAAGGTTCCAGGAGGTCTTTACAATAGAACAGGAGATGTCACGGCGCTGGGAGAGGTGGCAGCAAACCAGGTATTTTTGGATAGGTTCGAAATTACAAGAGATGAGTCAAGAAGCACCTATTGAGCTGGATGTGAGAAAAGCTGTTGGGCCAGACGGAATCTCACCATGGGTATTGAAAGAGTGTGCAGGAGCACTTTGCTTGCCACTCTCCATAGTGTA
This sequence comes from Procambarus virginalis, assembly GCA_020271785.1. NCBI lineage: Eukaryota > Metazoa > Arthropoda > Malacostraca > Decapoda > Cambaridae > Procambarus > Procambarus virginalis. Next base: position 28,945,524 of record WNGS01167840.1, on the reverse strand, counting down.
TAGTAGGTCACTGGAAACGGGAGACCTACCAAAATATGGAAGACTGTAATGTAGTACCATATACAAAAAGGTGACAGACAGAGACACTGAACTACAGGCCAGTGTCTTTAACTTGTATACCATGCAAGGTGATGGAGAAGATTGTGAGAAAAAACCTAGTAACACATCTGGAGAGAAGAGACTTCGTGATAACCCATCAACATGGGTTCAGGGAGGGTAAATCTTGCCTTACAGGCTTGATAGAATTCTACGATCAGGTGACAAAGATTAAGCAAGAAAGAGAAGGATGGGCGGACTGCATTTTTTTGGACTGTCAGAAAGCCTTTGACACAGTACCCCATAAAAGGTTGATGCATAAGCTGGAGAAACAGGCAGGAGTAACTGGTAGGGCTCTCCAGTGGATAAGTGAGTTCCTAAGCAATAGGAAGCAGAGAGTTACAGTGAGGGGTGAGACCTCAGAATGGTGTGAAGTCACCAGTGGAGTCCCACAGGGCTCTGTGCTTGGACCTATCCTGTTTCTGATATACGTAAATGATCTCCCAGAGGGTATAGACTCATTCCTCTCAATGTTTGCTGACGACGCCAAAATTATGAGAAGGATTAAGACAGAGGAGGATAGCTTGAGGCTTCAAGAAGACCTGGACAAGCTGCAGGAATGGTCGAAAAAATGGCTGTTAGAGTTTAACCCAAGCAAATGTAATGTAATGAAGATAGGGGTAGGAAGCAGGAGACCAGATACAAGGTACCATTTGGGAGATGAAATACTTCAAGAGTCAGAGAGAGAAAAAGACCTGGGGGTTGATATCACACGCCAGACCTGTCCCCTGAAGCTCATATCACAACCTGTCCTCTTAAAAAGAACGTCGCATTTGGCCGTTTGCTCCTATGGCCGGATTTGGACGTAATTTGAAAATGAAAAAAAATATGAAAATAAATTTAGGATTTTTTTTTCAACAACAGTAAGTTAAGGATCCTCTGATAGGTTAGGTGGGCAGGAAATTCTCATAAAGTTTCAAAACGTTATGAAAAACGTTAATTTAAAGTGTCCTCTGATAACCTCTGCACGTACGCCGGACGACTCAAATAGAAAACGGAACAGAACGTCACTTTTGTGAGTCGATTTCATTTCAAATTACGTCCAAATTTGGCCTTATCGCACATACGAGCCAAAAGTGACGTTCTTTTTAAGAGGACGGGTTGCATATCAAGAGGATAACATCAGCAGCATATGCCAGGTTGGCTAACATAAGAACGGCCTTTAGAAACTTGTGTAAGGAATCTTTCAGAACATTATATACCACATATGTCAGACCAATCCTGAAGTATGCGGCTCCAGCGTGGAGTCCATATCTAGTCAAGCATAAGACTAAACTGGAAAAGGTTCAAAGGTTTGCCACCAGACTAGTACCCGAGCTGAGAGGTATGAGCTACGAGGAGAGACTACGGGAATTAAACCTCACTTCGTTGGAAGACAAGAGTTAGGGGGGACATGATCACCACATTCAAGATTCTCAAAGGAATCAACAGGGTTGATAAAGACAGGCTATTTAACACAAGGGGCACACGCACTAGGGGACACAGGTGGAAACTGAGTGCCCAAATGAGCCACAGAGATATTAGAAAGAACTTTTTTAGTGTCAGAGTGGTTGAAAAATGGAATGCATTAGGAAGTAATGTGGTGGAGGCTGACTCCATACACAGTTTCAAGTGTAGATATGATAGAGCCCAATAGGCTCAGGAATCTGTACACCTGTTGATTGACGGTTGAGAGGCGGGACCAAAGAGCCAGAGCTCAACCCCCGCAAACACAACTAGGTGAGTACAACTAGGTGAGTACGCACTCTTATACTCGCACATTAACCTCCACATTGCCAAGAAATACACATACACATATGCCGTACTGGAAAGAAAAGTTTGGACAAGATGGTTATCCCAGGCTAAGAAGCTCCACTTCATGTAGTCACTAAGAAGCTTCAGTGACTACATAAAAGGCATCATGGCAATAGGATTACCAAATATAGTATTAGCAGTAATATAGAACTGCCCATTAAATGATGGTAGACTAAGACAGGTGTATGAGATAAACAATATGGTAGTTACTATTATAATAGAATGGGCATCCTCCTTCAAGGAATCGATCCGGTTCCTGAAAGAATAAGGAACCATATGTGGGCACTGAAACGAGAAATGCTAAACTACTGGACGAGACAGCAAGAAACGTTCTATGCTGGCATGTCTGGGGACCCACAAGAATGTGTGGCAACGACGAACCAGCTTGACTTGACCAGGTATTCACTTTATATGAGTCAGGTGTAATGAAAATATACTTGGTAGCCCCCCTTGGAAATATGTGAGCGCAGTGTATTGACGTTGGAAAAGCTGTTGGAAGTGGAGATAACATACTCAAGTAAGAGACCAGAAAACTAAATGCTGAAATACTGAATAAGAAATTATGAGGTGATAAGAATTTTTTTATTAGAAATACAATGGATAACAGATCTCAGGAAATGTTACACAAGACATAATGGACTACATTTCTAAGAAAGTGCCATGAAGCAGCAAATAAGTTTGTCTGATTCTAAAGGAAAAAATTAAATGAAAAGGAGGTACCCATAGGTATGCAAGGAGGAAAAACAACGAAGTACAAAAAACATGGGATAAATTACAGGAATAACAAAACATCAGAGAGCAGGAGACGATATCTGAGGGCCAGTAATGAGCACCTCAAGAGAAACAGTAAGAAAATTACGTAGCAAATAAAGGAAAGGATCAGCCCAGATTGCTTTAGAGCCATATCAGGAAGACAAAACCAGTAAAGTTACAGGTGCTGGCTCTGAGGACAAAAACGGACAGGTTCACTGATCTGTGATTACACAGCAAATAAAGCAAAGGCTCAACCCATATTGCTTTCAGACACATAAAGAAAACAATAACAGTTAAGGTACTGATACTGATGCCATGGGAGGACAGAATTACTGATGTGGGATTGTGTAGCTAGGTATATATTTTAATTTAATATTAGTAAGTGGACTGTATATAAATTTATATTTAGTGTGAGTGTATTGTATAACATAGGTTATTGAAATTTCCACACAATTCCCATAGTGGGTCTAATTGTGTTAGTGTTAATTCAGATTGCAATTGTTAAACTTATATTCAAGATTAATGTGAAGTAAATTAGTTGTTGGTAGTATTGTAATCCCTGTGTTATTTGAATGGGGTTAATAAATACAACGGATAACGGATACAATCCGTCTAATCTGGTCAGATGATTCCTAACTGTAGTACTAAGTATGATCATCGATAACCCAGCAAATTTATGCACGTCGGCCTGTGACTATTGTCACTTGGCAGTTCATGGCGACGTCCCAAACATTTCTCAACTGGATACTCCACCTGTCGGCAGTGCAGAATTAATAGGAGAAATACACAATTGATGTTAACATTCTCACTGTTTCAACTCAATTGATTTAGTTATGTTTAAATGCTTAGTGGTGTTTGGTGGTCGTCATGCCCATAACCGGTTACCAATGTTTAACAAGCTTCCACTATCTATAACTGGATCCAACTACTGACAAATGGGAGAAGATACTTATCCTGAAACGGAACAGAGCAGTAGTTGTCCTCTGCTAACGGCTATAATTCTGGCTTAAATGTCAGTTAAGCATATAAAGACATAGTGTATCAGGACTCCCCATGTGGTTGGTGAAGCTCTCATGGCTTCCAAACCAACATGGGCCACTCCTCCCTCCCCAAACTCACACTCTTGTTCATGTGAGAACTAATTGTTATTAAATGGGGTTGGGCTGTTTAATTCGAATCATTGCAGAATCTGAACTGAATATATTTATTTGTTTAATATATGAAGTGTTAGATTTTATCTCCACACTTTAATTCACCAACGAAGCCTAAGAAAGTAATTCAGTTACTTAATCCTCATGATGACGTGGAGCTGGTTGACGTCACCGATGTGACGTCGGCCCAGAAATAATATTAATATAATTAAAATTTTAATAACAGAGGAATAATCTTCATAATAACTTAAGTAGTAATTACACACAGAAATCACAATAGCGTGATGTATCAAATGAACAAATCCACAAGGGCCGTGACGAGGATTCGAACCTACGTCCGAGAGCATCTGAGACTCGATTAAGGCAGCGTCTGGGATGCTCTCGGACATTGGTTCGAATCCTCGACACGGCCCTTGTGGATTTGTTCATTAAGTAGTAAAAATTTGTGGTTAGTCTTATGAGCTTCATAGAGGACGAATCCTCATAGCCGTATATTTATTATAAATATTTATTAAGTAGTTAATTATGTTATAAGTGGGAAATATTTCCCACAACTGAGAATGACAAGTGGGTTTGAGAGGATCTCAACTAGAGATTTCCAGTGGTCGTAACAGAAGAGCAAGAAGAAGATCCTGAACTTAGAAAGGGGAGGGGGGTGTTTAACCAAGCAACAATGAAGGAATTTGAGATTAAAAGTGGGTGAGAATAAAGAAGAATCTGCTGGAAAGGGATATAAAAAAGGTTGTTGACTAAGATGTAATCACACCATTGATATTAAAAGAGGGAGCAGAAGCAGTATGTATGCCACTCTCGACACTGTATACTAGTAAGATAATCAGTAAGATTATCTAGTAAGGACACTAGAAAGATAATCTCCAAAACGATGTACGGCCACTAATGTGGTTTCGATATACATGAATGAAGTTAGACGGGAGGCACTGAACTACAGGTTAGTTACCATGCAATGTGACAGGAAACATAGTGAGAAAAAACTAATAGAACATCTAAAGAGAAGGAACTTTGTAACACATCACCAGCACTGGTTCAAGGATGGTAAATTTTACTTCACAGATTTAATAGAATAATATGACCAGGCAACACAAATCTATGTAAATAATGAAAATGTTCGTTTTGTGCATAACCGGTAAACTCCGAAAGTTCTTCACTGATTGCTTTAAAATTTTCACACAACGTTCCAATCGCATACGAGCAGGATTTTATATACATACTATATAGATTTCACGTCTGTGATGGTAAAAAAAACAGGCTTTTTCTTAAAAACTTTATTTTTCATGTGTTCTTCATGTGAGGGAAATCTTCGAAACCTCTTTACCGATGGCTTTGAAATTTTGACACAACGTTGCATTCGAATGGGCGCGTCTTTTTATATATCTACTATATACATGCCTCACCTGTGACAGGAAAAAACATGCGTTTTTGAAAAACAGCGCCATCTGTTGCACATAAGACCAACACATGCTATACTAAATATGTTATGATTCCATTTCAATGTTTCCGATTTCATTGATAAATTAAATTTTCATAAATTTCTATTTATTTTAATTTTGATTTAATTATTTTGTGTGACATTGCCTTGGAATTGAGCTGTGTTGTTTACCATACTGTTCATTTTGTGAGCATAGTTTATTATTTTATTTTTTCATTATTTTTCATTTCGTTTTTTGAACTGCTTTTCTTATATTTCAGTGATGGGAACATCTGGGATCAGATTCACGAAGCAGTTACGCAAGTTCTTACGAACGTGCACATCGTTCCTCAGTCTATGATGGCTTTGGTTATATATATTAAACATTTTACAAGTATGAAATTTTCCTAATTAAATGTTGTTATTGTTATAAACAGCCTCCTGGTGCTTCAGAGCTCATTAACTGTTTAATAATTGTAAACAAAGCTGCCAAAGATTAAGAAAAGATGTATAGGTTCGTAAGTGTTTGTGTAACTTCTTCGTGAATCTAGCTCCAGATCATTTGAAGTTCCCAGTTTTCTGATGGGAACGTCAGATCATTTCATCATCAGACGAGGGAGTGGGGAATGGTGGGAAGGACGAGGGGATGGGAGTGGGGGATGGTGGGGAGGTCGAGGGGACATGGGAGGGGGTAATGGTGGGGGAGGACGAGGGGACAGGAGAGTTGGGGATGTTGGGGACGAGAGGAATGGAGAATCCTTGGGAGGACAAGGGGATAGGGGAGTGGGGGATAGTGGGGAGGACGAGAGGATGGAAGAGGGGGGGGGATGGTATGGAGGACGAGGAGACGCGGGAATGGGAGATACTGGGGAGGACGAAAGGATGGTGGCATGGGGAATGGTTAGGAGGATGAGGGGATGCTGGAGTGGAGGATAAACTGATGAGGGAGTGAGGAATGGTTGGGAGGACGATGGGACGGGGGAGTGAGGAATGGTTGGGAGGACGAGGGGACGGGGGAGTGAGGAATGGTTGGGAGGACGATGGGACGGGGGAGTGAGGAATGGTTGGGAAGACGAGGGAACGGGGTATGGGGGAGGAATGGTGGGGAAGACTGGGAGATAGAGAAAGGTTTACCGGCCACAGCATAGAGAAAGGTACCCGGCCACAGCAATGCGTGGTCGGGTACAGCTAGTTAGACAATAAAAAGATACGTGGCAGACTGCATATTCTTGGATTGCCAGAAAGTCGTAAACACTATCACCCATAAGAGGTTTGTTGATAAGTTGGAAAAGCAGACAGGATTAACAGTAATGGTACACCAGTGTATATAAGAGTATCTAAACAACATAAGACAGTGTCTTTGTGAGGAGTGAAATCTCACTCTGGCGAGATGTCACTAGCAGAGACCCACAAGGTATATTTCCTTGTGAGAAACTACGGGAATTTAACCTCACATCGATAAAAGTCAGAAGATTTAGGGGGGAGGGGAAAGGATCACCACATTCAATTGTGAGGGGGATGGGTTGACACCAACTAAACCTTTTACTAGTGTACGTGCACGTGATGCTTGCGGAGCACAGAGCACATGAACAGCCATGCATCTGGACTAGATTTGGTAACTCGTACCCGAAACATCCCATGCTTAGGCTCAAAGGAGAGCCTCGGTCATCAGCATTCAAAATATGTTACAATGGTTGTTGTACCGTATTTGTGGAAACAGAGCGAGTAGCAACTTTTATTGTAAAGAGTGAGGGAGGCAGCAGAGCGAGAGCCTGGAAGGCGTGAGGTGGATACCAACCGCCACCCTGGTCCGTCACTATAGCAACCCAGGCAGCCATCTTGGAGGCCTCCTTGCGCGCCAAGAAAGTTGGGCCTGTGATTGGCCTAGAGTGTAGGCCCTGCATGCGCTCATCTCTAATTGGCTAGTTTGAGGAGGATCGGGAAAAGCCGGCATTTTGCCGTCCCTGGCCGCATGGCATCATTCCGCACCAGCTTATAGACCTCACGGATATGGTTTCACGGCCAGCCAAGTAAAACTACTGTCTCTAGTGGCTCCTAGTACATCATTGTCATTGTCTCTACTAGCACCTGATAGGTGAGGAGAAGCGCGGGCGCGTGAGATTTTCAACTCCTATTGACGTTTTGTCAGTCTAGAGAGGACTTGTACTGTTGTGTGCAGATGTACATGTGTGTGTGTGTGTGTGTGTGTGTGGTCACACGGGAACACATACAGTGTTATTAACCTTTTAACATAAGAACCATAAGGGCCGTCTTAGTGTGTTTTATACTCCATTTTTGTGGGATTTTTAAGTGCTGACATTTCTTGCTGATTTGTGATTGTTACGTCCCATATCCGTGTAGTCTATTGCAGGAGAGAAAGTCCAGTTCCGGTCATCATTTCACGGTAGAGTGACAATGTGGTAACACCAGGGATTTCCTGGCATTTGATTATTGTGGTGTGATACCAGTGTGTGTTTTCATACAAGTGTTGTGCTTCCCAGGGCTGTGATAAGTGTAAGTATATATACGTATATGTGGCTGACCCGTTTAACGTAATTTTGGTGGATTTGTGGTTAAGTGTGAGTCACGTTGCTGTCGGGAGTGACAGCTGACAGCTCTGTCTGAGTAACGTAATTCATGGAAGTAATTATCGATCCGTGGGATCGCTAATCACTTGCCAAAGTTGATCAGGAGTGTGTTATCTCCTTAGTGTTCCTCATTAGCATTTGAAACCTGAAGGTTACAGGTGAGTTCAGCAGGAACGATTTATGTAATTGTAGTGTCACGAAGCCTAGTGTGTTATTACTGTGGTTGCAGTAAAGTGTTGGGCCGTGTTCTAAGTGGTAATTAGAGCACTGTGTATGTCATTGCAACTGGATAGTAAAGTGTTGGGTCGTGTTCTAATGTAGTGAAATTAGAGCACCGTGTGTTTGTCATTGCAAAGAGGCTGTAAAGTATTCACCTAGTTGTGCTTGTGGGGGTTGAGCTCTGCTCTTCAGGCCCGCCTCTCAACTGTCAATCAACCGTTTCTAACTACTACTACTATTTTTTTTCCACACAACACACACACACACCAGGAAGCAGCCCGTGACAGCTGACTAACTCCCAGGTACCTATTTACTGCTAGGTAACAGGTGCATAGAGTGAAACAAACGCTGCCCATTGTTTCTCGCCGGTGCCCGAGATCGAACCCGGGACCACAGGATCACGTATCAAGCGTGCTGTCCGCTCGGCCACCGGCCCCTATAGGGCCATAATTGTTGTGCTGGGCCAGTGTTGTTAATAGTATTGATCAATCACCGAGTATGTTATTATAGTCAGTAAATTTTATGCGCCGTGTCCTATGCTGTAGAGCACCGAGTGTGTTATTTACTGGTGTTCTTCAGCAATTACAAATTGCAACCGGATTGTAATCATTTAAATCACCGTGTGTTGTGATTTATTGTGTCATGGGTGAACTTGTCATGGAACGAGGACTTGGTGTTATTATTCTTGTATATTTGGTTGTCATCAAAGTCCAGTATTCTGTGAACGTTGATTGACAGGCAATTAATGTAACGTAACAAAGGGAGCACCCATTGCTTATAGAGAAGTTGTTCTAAGTCAATTTGAGTAACGTAGGAAAAGTTTGGGATTATTTTCCACGGAACAGCTGTTTTGGTTGGTCAGGGAGCGTAGCCAAGTAGCCACTTTAGGCGAAGTCAGATAGTCTTGTAAGAATTCCGGGAGGGCTGAAGTCTTGCATTTTAAGAACTGTCTGTTGAATATTACCTGTCAGATGGACAGGTTATAACAGGTTCACGGAAGTCAAGGTAATTGACTCCAATCAGGGTTGATCGAATCACACGAAGGCTCCGTTGTTTCATTAACGTAACGTCGATTATTAATATCTGTCCTTGGACAGATAATTTGATTGACTCTTGGGAGAGTAACGTCATTGTAAAATAACGTAGACGTAGTAATTAGTTAACGGTCCGTGGGATAGTGAACTAGTCACCTGAGTTCATTGGGGTATGGAAGGCCCCAGAGGGGATTCATGTCAGTGATGTTATATTTGTTGAGTCAGTGTGAAAGGTGACGTATTTGTGTATTAATTAATTACTGCTCTTCGGGATAGTAATTAATTGCTCGAGGGTAATCTAGGGTGATTGCCGTTCTCTTAGCACTGTTGACATATAAATTGTAGTAAATTATCGAGGGGCGATAGTAACCGATAACGTAACTCGCGTTGGGATCAATCAGCTGTCTGGAGTACAGGGATTACTCACTGAATGCTCGACGGGTAAAGTGTTTGTGTAATTCCAAGTTATTAATGACAGTTGTACAGTTTGATTTGTCTGTGGGAAACAAGATTAAGTTAACATAAGTGTTACTTTAATATTAACGTAATCAATTAGCCATTGATTGTTGATCGTTCGAGGGATGGAGTGTTAACGTAAGAATTTAGTTGAGGAGGGTCGCTGGAGTTCCCTGTAACCCCATTAGTCATTGTAATGTCATTGATAAGTTGACTGCATGCAACTGCCGTTGCTGGCGAGGGCTGCACAAAGCGTAAAGTATCTGGAAGAGGTTACTGGAGGCTTGTCTCCTAACCTACCTCATTGTTGTTGCATCAGTGATTATAAATTAGTATGTTTTGCTTGCTTGCTTGGATCCTCTGTGAACACTCAGTATGTTCAAGTTAGTCAATTTATGCAGCACTCGTGGCTAGTGCCTAGTTGTCGTAAAGGTGTCATAGGAAGGACATCGAGTAAAGTCATTGATATTCTTCGTTGTTGTAGTAGTTAGTACTTTGTTGAATATACTGTGTTGTTATGTTGAATGCTGTCTTTCGTTTCACCCCACACATTTCATTGATTTACTATTGTTCTGCCATGTTGCCTGAAATTATTATTGCTATTCATATTGAGACTGCTTTTGAGAATAGAGCTGAATTCGTAGCACCACACAACGATGTAAATTCGTTGTGAGAACCCGTGATCTATTCTTTAGATTCGCTCCAGCGAATGACCAAGGTCGGCGTCCTAAGTGAAGGGGATTTCATACTTTTGAGGTGTCGGCATTTGCTTGCGTCAAACAGACTATTTAACACAATGGGCAAATGCACTAGGAGACACAGATGGAAATTGAGTGCCGAAATGAGCCAAAGAGACATTTTTTTTTTAGTGTCAGAGTAGTTGACAAATAGAACGTTTTAGGAAGTGATGAGGTGTGGGCAGTCTCCATACACAGTGTCAAGTGTAGATATGATAGAGCCCAATAGGATCAGGAACCTACATATAAGTTTATTGACAGTTGAGAGGCGGGACCAAAGAGCCAGAGCTCAACCCCCGCAAGTACAGCTAGGTGAGTAGAAGGTTCACTTCTTGGATCTATCCTGTTTCTCATATACGTAAACAGTCTTCTATAGGGAACAGATTCATTACTATCAATGTTTGCAATGATGCAAACATTATGAGAATGATTAAGACAGAAGTCAAATAGAGGCTAAAAGATGGCTTGAATAACTTTCTACCAAATGAATTTCTAGAGTTTAACTCATGTATATGTAAAGTAATGAAGCAATGTGGAAGGAGCAGGAGGTCAGACACAAGGTACCAAATGGGAGTTGAAATCCTTTTATGAAACGGATAAATTATAGGACATAGGCGTTAATATTATATGTGACCTGTCTCCTGAAGCCCACATGAAAAGGACATAACAACAGCATATGTCAGCCTAGTAAACATCAGAATTGCCTTCAGAAATTTGTGTAAAAAATCATTTAGAACCTTGTTTACCACAAATTTCAGATCAATCGTGAAATATACGGGTGCAGTGTGGAGTCTACACCTATTCAAGCACAAGGCGAAGTTCAGATTTCATACATAATCTCAAATGTCGATATGATACAGCCCAATAGGCTCAGTAACATGTTAATCAGTTGATTGGCAGTTGAGAGGTGGGAACAAGGAGCCAACACTCAACCCTGCGTGTACAATTAGGTGAGAACACAAACATTAGTACACACACACACACACACACACACACACACACACACACACACACACACACACACACACACACACACACACACACACACGCCTATTAGACCAATTAGATACACATAAACAGATATACACACAAGAACAGGGGAGAATAGAGGATACTTCCAGTGACTGGGTCACACAGGTGTAAGGGGGACTGCAGCAGATAATCGATTGCAATGAATGCAATAATACAGGGCCTACAGAGTGAGCTGGCGGGTAGCTAAGGAAGAGATAAAGACTCTTAGGGAAAATCCGAGTTCGAACATGTACGAGGCAAGCAACTTCCTGGAAACAGGATGAAGCGGGTGGAGAGCTCCTGACAGCTGAGTGGACAGCGCTTCGGATTCGTAGTCCTGAGATCCTGGTTCGATCCCCGGTGGAGGCGGAAACAAATGGGCAGATAGAGACATCATTTAGATAGATAGATAGAAATGGGCAGATAAAGATATCAGATAGCGACAATCTTTACTACCTATACTCTACACAGACGCCGTCTTGTTGAATCAGCTCTGATACACAACATACCCAACATGAACTTGAGTCCTGGCTTTGTTGCTATCAACTCTTAACTTTCACAGTATATACTCAATTGCTGTAAACTTTCAAACAAACCTGACTTAACATAAGCTTATCCTTCCATTTATCTTTCTTTCCTTCTTTCTTTTTCTTTCCCTTGTTTTCTCTTACGATCTCTTTCTTATTTTTATTATTATATCCTTTATTACACCTTACCTTTCGTACCTTTTGCCTTGCTTTTCCTTCCCTATAAGATTTCCTTCTCCTCACTTCTCTCTTGCCTATTTATTACCTTCGCCTCCTTCTCTCATATCCAGTCGTCTTGGGAATGGTCCAGGATGGGCAGAAACGTCGTCGTCCCTTCACTTTTTAGTGTGTGGGTTGGTAAACAAATGGGCAGAGATTCTTTCAACCTGATGCCCTTGTTACCTAGCATTAAATTCGTATCTGGGAGTTAGAGAGCTGCTACGGGCTGCTTCCTGGGGGTGTGTAACAAAAAGGAGGCCTGATCAAGGACCACGCCGCAGGGACACTAAGCCCTGAAATCATCTCAAGATAACTTCCTTCCAGGAAGCCTCTTGTTTGCAAAAATGCTGTGAAATGACCCAAATGCCAAGGCTGCCTTTGAGGAAGCAGCTATGAAAGCAGCTACATCCCAGGAAGCTGGTAAGTGTATGACTTAAATGCTAGAAAGAAAAATATCTGTTATAATTGTAGGAGTACAGGAACTGGAAGGATCCAACCAGGAGGAGGGGAAAAGGAAGGACCGAGCAACGGCGACAAAGAAATGGGAATATTATCCCCTACCAAGATATGGTAGGAACTAATAGCAACATAGAGATGGTTTTCAGGCTGGATGGCTACAAGAAGAAAAGGAAACGACTGCTGAAGTTGGCGCTCACGAACGAGGCAATGAAAGAGGAAATCCTGTCAAGGAAGAGCAAGCTTATGAGACTATGGGAATACAAGAATGTGTTTCTGCATAGTTACATTACGAGAGATGAGAGAAGGAAGGCTGCAGAATCAAAGAGACACAAGGAGAGGGATGAGAACGGGGGAGCCGCAGGACTCGGATCAGTATCTCCAGTAACCTCAGAGGGGAGTGGGAATGCCCTCACCAACAGGCCAGAATCCCCAGGTAGGAATATAGCAGAAACCTCCCACCATCCCACCTCACAATAATCCCCTTCCCCATTCACTTGCACATCACTAATAAGTAGAGACACTCCCCAGACCATGCCCTCCATGCTCCCTCACCCAAGACCCCCCATGTTATCCCCATGGCCTTCATCTTCCTCAACACCTTCCCTCACCCCCAGGCCATCCTGTTCCCACTTCAAATGTCCTTCCCCTGTTTTTCCATCCCATGCCCTCCCAGGTACCCCCACCCCCCAAACTTTCCCTCCTACGACACCCTCCTCCTCCCACCCACGCCAGGCTTCCCTGACCTCCCCAACCCCTGACCTCATGGCCCCCCCACCCCAGTCTCTCCTTCATTTCCAAACCATTGACCTTCCTCACTTCCACTTGCACTTCCTGCTCCCCCATCCTATGCCCAAATTGACCCTCATCCCCAAACCCACCAGTTACATCAACCAAGACTTTTCTATCTTCCTCATGCTGGATCATCCCAGCCCCCCTCATACCTCAGATCCCCTAGGTCCTCCTTCTTTTCCCACCCTGGGCACTCCATATTCCCCTAATCAAGTTGAATCAACAGAAAGTGAGGATAGAAAGAAGAGAGTAAATTTCAAGGTAATGTACTCAAACATAGATGCGATTAAAAGCAAGGCAAGTGAAGTTAGAGAGGAGCACAAGAAGGGAACACTGATGTAATTGTACTCACGAAAACTAAACTCTCAGGAATCATAACGAGTAAGGTGTTTCCCCAGGACTACACTGTAATAAGGAGAGAGAGAGGGAAGGAAGGAGAGGAGGCAGAGTGGCCCTACTGTTGCGAAAGGAATGGAGTTTCAAGGAGATGGTTATCCCAGGCTGCAAGTGGTTCACAGACTACATGACAGGCACAATGACGATGGAAGGACCAAGAGTAGTTGTAGTAGCAGTGATTTATAACCCTCCACCAAGTGAGAGAAGACCCAGGCAAGATTATGACAGAAACAACATGGCAATTAACACTGTAATTGAGGGAGCAGCCACTGCTGCCTACATAAATAGATCCCATCTGCTAATCATGAGGGGCTTAAATCACAGAAGGATAGACTGGGAAAACAAGGAACCACATGGAGGTGAGGAAACATGGAGAGCTAAACTGTTGGAAGCGGCAGCAAAAAACTTTTAAATTCAGCATATCAGGGAACCCATAAGAATGAGAGGCAACGATGAAACAGTGAGATTCGAACTAATCTTCACTCTGAATGACTCCTACATAAAGGAAATAGGTTTCGAGACCCCCTAACCCCCCCCCCTTGGGGGAGTGAGTGATCACAGTATACTGATGTTTGAGTATCTGGTCAAAGTAGGGTTAATGTACTCAAGAAAGGGACCAGAAAACAAAAAGGCTGGCATTCCGAAAGGGAAACTATGAGTAGATAAGATAATTCATGTGAGATATAACTTGGGAAACAGAGTTCAGAGGAAATACGGCCCGAGACATGGATTACTTTACACAGAATTGTAAAGAGGCAGCAGACCAGTTCGTCCAAGTCCAAAAGGAAAAAAAACTAAATGCAGACGAGAAACTCGTCGTTTAATCAGAGATGTAAACTAGCAAAGCAACTAAGTACAAGTGCGTGAAGAAACTGTAGAAATAACAGGACACTAGAGGGCAGAGAAAGATACCAGAGCGCCAGGAATGAATACGTCAGGGAAAGAAGAGAGGCAGAAAAGCAATATGAAAATGACATAGCAAGCAAGGCAAAGACTCAACCTAGATTGCTGCACAGCCACATCAGGAGAAAAACAACAGAGAAGGAACAGGAAATGAAACTGAGGATAGAGGTAGAAAAATTCACAATACAAGACAAAGAATTTGGGATAACCAGTGGGGGAGGTGAGGAAGCCTTTGTTAGAGTTGGATGTGACAAAGACTATAGGACCGGATAGAATCTCACCACTGATACTGAAGGAAGAAGTAGAAGCTCTGTGCCTGCCACTCTCCAGTGTGCATAACAAATCACTGGTAACAGGGGATATACCAAAAATTTGGAAGACGGCTAATGTAGTCCCAATATTCAAGTAGGGTGATTGACAAGATGCACTGAATTACAGGCCAGTGTCCCTAATTTGCCTACCATGCAAGATGATTGAGAAGATTGTGCAAAAAACTCTAGTGGAACATCTGGAGCGAAAGAACTTGTAACTCAACATTACCATGGGTTTAGGGATGGCAAATCATGCATCACAAGAAGAATTGAATTCTATGACCAGGCAACAAAAATCAGGCAAGAAAATGAGGGCTGAGCAAATTGCATATATTTTGATAACCAGAAAGCCTTTGACACAGTACCACCTAAGAGACTAGTGCACTAGTGCACAAGCTGGAGATGCAGGCAAGAGTGAAAGGAAAAATACTCCACTGGATAAGGGAGTACCTATGCAACAGAATACAGCGAGTTACTGTGAGGGGTGAGGTCTCGGAGTGACGAGGCGTATCTGTGAAGTCCAACATGGATCATTTCTTGGACTTATACTGTTTCTGATATATGTTAATGATCTCCCAGAGGGAAAAGACTCGTTCCTATCAATGTTTGCTGATGATGCAAATATTATGAGGAGGATTAAGACAGAGGGAGATAGTATGAAGCTACAAGAGGACCTAGACAAGCTGAAGGAATAGTCCAACAAATGGCTACTAAAGTTCAACCGAAGTAAATATGAGGTAATCAAACTGGGTGGAAGAAAATAGGAAGCCAAACACTGGATACCGAATGAGAGATGAATGTCCTTCACGAAACAAAAAGAGAGAAAGCTATAGAGTTGATATCCTGCAAAACATGTCTCCTGAAGCCCACACCAAAAGAGTAACATCGGTGGCGTATGCGAGGCTGGTTAACATCAGAACTGCCTTCAGAAACCTGTGTAAGAAGTCTTTCAGAACCTTGTAAACCATGTAAGTAAGGCCAATCCTAGAATATACGATCCTAGCGTGAAGCCCGTCCTTGTCAAGCACAAGACGAAGCTGGAAAAAGTTCATAGATATGCTAATAGGCTAGTCCCAGAACTAAGAGACATGAGGTACGAGGAAAGGCTGAAGGAATTTCACCTCACGTCGCTGGAAGACAGAAGAACTCGGGAAAACATGATCACCACATAATAAATTCTCTGGGAAAATGACAGGGTAGACAGGGATGGATTATTTAACACGGGTGGTACACGCACAAGAGGACACAGGTGGAAGCTGAGTATTCAAATGAGCCAAAGAGACATTACAAAAAACTTTTTCCGTGTCAGAAGCAAGGATTTAATAAATAAATGCTACCAGGTTGTAGCAGGTTACAGTGTTGTATGATAATGTTCTATTTTATTTCATGTATTATGTGCGTTTTCTTTGTATATTAAATGTATATGTTAGCTAGCTTCTGTTCTTGTCCTGGTAATGTTTTCCAGAAAGCGGGAGAGGGAGAGAGAGAGAGAGAGAGAGGGGAGGATCACGGCTGCGGACAGGCTGGCAGAGGATACTAATAAGCACTTTCGCGCTTTCTAGGAAGCATAAAAAAACTTACCCTATGTGCTTTGGGCGTCTCGTGCGCTTAAGCGGTAGGAGCAAAAAGTGTATACTCTTTTTACTGTCCTGACACTAATTGTAGACCTACGTATTTAAATTTGGTATCACTGTGTTCGCAATAGAATTCTCTATAAGAACATACATATAAAATACTGCCAAACAGAAACTGTTTGAAACAGTTCAAACAGAAACAGAAGCTCTCGCCAAACTGTTTGGCGATAGCGCCAAACAGCAACAAATGTTTCCACTCTCTTAATGATTGCGATGACCACATTTATCCTACATCATTGATTATGGTATCATTGGAACCGCAATAAAATTCTCTATACGGACATATGCATATAAATATAGAATCAATGTCGCAACCAACCCACAAGACGGTTGGAAGTGGCTGAAGTGTTACCCGCGGCGGCATATCGGCGCCATACAATTGTTATACCAAGATGCATCACTGCCATGCCGTTTTCTTTAATAAGCTCTCGGTTATTAGAAAAAACGTAAATTTCATGGCGAACATTTCTAAACTATCCCCAACAAAATCGGATAGAAAATGGAATTTATACAAATATTTTATCGTTGGACTAGCGGGTGCGTCGGCAAAGTATCCAGGGACTTAAAAGATTGGACGTTAACGCTAGTCCGCTAAGCGCGAAAGTGCTAATTCACGAAAGGGGGATTTAGGAGATCATTCCAAACAAGGAGAGAGTGGGGAGTCACGGCAACTCGAGTTGGGTGTGTACACAAGACAACGAGGCCAGTGATGGAGCTGCACTCCTAAATATGTGATGTTGAACCTCTCTCAAAGATCAAGAGGCGTACATGGTGATATTCTAGGTAAATTACAGGAACGCCAGTGTCCACTGCTGGTCGCAAGACGATAGCGGGTGTGTGGCTGCCGAGGTCAGTTCTTTGTTCCTTCAGGGAGTGGTTGGGGCAGTTGTCCACCTGTATACAAGCAACAGTCTGGTGCAACAACCAGAGCTCTCTTTTAGAGGTTTAAATTCCAATATTCCCAATCCCTTCAGGGCAGAATAGTCGACAGTGCTTGTGGGCCGTAGTCCAAAGGGACCGGGTTCCATTCCCGGCCGAGGTAGAAACAAATGGGCAGAGTTTCTTTCATCTTGATACACCTCTTCACCTAGCACAAAATAGGTACCTGGTAGTTTGATGGCTGCTACTCTCTGCTGTCTGGGGGATGTGTGTGTACACGATACAAATATCTATATAAATAAAAATGGAAATGTTTGTTTGTTCAAAATCTCTAATCTTCGAAAGTTCCTCGTCGATTGCTTTGAAATTTTCACACAATGTTCCATTCGCATCCGAGCAGGTTTTTATATACATTCTATATTGATGTTATGTCTGTGACGGAAAAAAACATGCTTTTTGTGCTGTGTTTTATTATTAATATTTTTGCTGTGTTTATCACAGAAACACATGCTGTGTTTTTCATGTGTTTTTTGTGAGAGAAATCTTTGAAACCTCTTTATCGATTGCCTTGAAAATATGATACGACGTGGCATTCGAATAGGCACATGTTTTTATATACCTGCTAAATACATGCCTTACATGTGACAGGAAAAAACATGCTCTTTCAGAAAAACGGCGCCCTCTGTTGGACGTAAGAGCAACACACACTGTAATCTCCCAAAGTTCTTCACCGATTGCTTTGAAATTCTGACACAACGTTCCATTCAAATATGCACGTGTTTTTATATACCTACTATATAGATGCCACACCTGTGACAGATAAAAACCTGTTTTTTTTTAAACAGTGCCATCTGTTGCACGTAATAGCAATGCACACGCAATACTAAATATGTTACGAATTCCATTTCAATGTTTCCGATTCCATTGATAAATTTAATTTTCATACATTTCAATTTATTTAATTTTTATTGAATTATTTTGTGTGACATTGTGTTGGAATTGAGCTGTGTTGTTTACCATACCATTCATTTCATATGTATACGTATAAATGCTACATACCTGTGACAGGTAAAAATATTTTTTTTTAAGAAATATGGCCATCTGTTGCACGTAAGAGCTGCAAAACGCGATACTATATATGTTATGATTCCATTTCAATGTCTTTGATTGCATTGACAAATTAATTTTCATACATTTCGATTTATTTTCATTTTAATTTAATTATTTTGTGTGACATTGCACTGGAAATGAGCTTTGTTGGTTAACATACCGTTCATTTCGTGAGTATAGTTTATTTTTTATTTTTTTATTTTTTCGTTGTATTATTTTTGTTATATTTCAGTGATGGGAACATCAGACCATTTGATGTTCCCAATTTTCTGATGGGAACATCAGATCATTTGGGAATGCATCAGATGAGGGATTGGGGAATGGTGGGGAGGACGAGGGGACGGGAGTGAGGGATGTTAGGGAGGACGAGGGGATGGGGGAGTGGGAGAAGGTGGAGAGGACGAGGGGGCGGTGGAGCGGGGAATGGTTAGGAGGGCGAGGGGACGGTGGAGTGGTAGATGGTGGGGAGGACATAGGGATGTAGGGATGGGGAAGGGAAGTAATCATCTGGAGGACGAGGGGACGGGGGAGTGAGAAATGGCTGGCAGGATGAACGGATGAGGAAGATGGTAATGGTGGAGAGGACTGGGAGACAGGGGAACTTGCGAGACAGGTGGAGAGGACTGGGAGACTTGCTCAGCAGCGCATGTGCGTTGCTCAGCAACGCACATGCGTTGCTGAGCCACAGCAAGGCGTGGCTGGGTACAGCTAGTACATATAATAGACATAACAGAGGAGAGAATAAATTGATTAAAAAGGCAGGATCCTAGTGCAAATAGCTTGACTCTGCAGTGACTAATAATAAATTCAAATAGAAAATACACACACACAAATCTGGTATCAAAGAGGGTTGATAGCTAAGTAGGGGGGGGGGCTTGATAGCTGAGTGGACAGCGTAATCGACCGTAATCCTAGGGCCCGGGTTCGATCCCGGCTAATGGTAGAAACAGAATGGGCAAAGTTTCTTTCAACATTATGCCCCTGTTACTTAGCAGTAAATAGGTTCCTGGGAGTTAGACAGCTGTTACTGGCTGCTTCCTGTGTTTGTGTGTGTGTGTGTGTGTGTGTAATTACCTAAGTGTAATTACCTAAGTGTAGTTACAGGATGAGAGCTACGCTCGTGGTGTCCCGTCATCCCAGCACTCTTTGTCATATAACGCTTTGAAACTACTGACGGTCTTGGCCTCCACCACCTTCTCCCCTAACTTGTTCCAACCGTCTACCACTCTGTTTGTGAAAGTGAATTTTCTCATATTTCTTCGGCATCTGTGTTTAGCTAGTTTATATCTATGACCTCTCGTTCTTAAAGTTCCAGGTCTCAGGAAATCTTCCCTATCGATTTTATCAATTCCTGTTACTATTTTGTATGTAGTGATCATATCACCTCTTTTTCTTCTGTCTTCTAGTTTTGGCATATTTAATGCCTCTAACATCTCCTCGTAGCTCTTGTCCTTCAGTTCTGGGAGCCACTTAGTAGCATGTCAAATTCCAGTTTGTTAATGTGCTTCTTAAGATATGGACACCACACAACCGCTGCATGTCGTGAACAATTTCTTTAGTATATCGCCATCCATGTATTTAAACGCAATTCTGAAGTTGGAAAGCGTGGCATAGGCTCCTCGCACAATATTCTTTATGTGGTCCTCAGGTGATAGTTTTCTATCTAGAACCACCCCCAGATCTCTTTCTTTATCAGAATTCTTTAAAGATTTCTCACATAATATATAGGTTGTGTGGGGTCTATGTTCTCCTATTCCACATTCCATAACATGGCATCTATTAACATTGAATTCCATTTGCCAAGTGGCGCTCCATGTACTTATTTTGTCCAGGTCATCTTGAAGGGCATGACAATCATCTAAGTTCCTTATCCTTCCTATTATCTTAGCATCATCAGCAAACATGTTCATATAATTCTGTATACCAACTGGTAGATCATTTATGTAGACAATAAACATCACTGGTGCAAGAACTGAACCCTGTGGTACTCCGCTTGTGACATTTCTCCAGTCCGATACTTTGCCTCTGATCACTGCCCTCATTTTTCTATCAGAAAATTTTTCATCCATGTTAGAAGCTTATCTGTCACCCCTCCAATATTTTCCAGTTTCCAGAACAACCTCTTATGTGGAACTCTGTCGAAAGCCTTTTTTAGGTCCAGATAGATGCAGTCAACCCAACCATCTCTTTCCTGTAATATCTCATTTGCTCGGTCATAGAAACTGAGTAAATTCGATACACAGGATCTTCCCGATCGAAAACCATACTGTCTGTCTGATATTATATCATTTCTCTCCAGGTGTTCTACCCATTTTGTTTTAATTATTTTTTCCAATATTTTGACTATTACACTTCTCAATGATACCGGTCTATAGTTAAGGGGGTCTTCCCTGCTTCCACTTTTGTAGATTGGAACTATGTTAGCCTTTTTCCACACATCAGCTACAACTCCTGTAAACAGGGATGCCTGAAAAATCAGTTGAAGAGGAATGCTGAGCTCAGGTGCACATTCTCTCAGAACCCATGGCGAAACTCCATCTGGACCAACTGCTTTGTTCTTATTTAGCTCCTTGAGCATTTTTTCCACTTCATCTCTAGACACCTCTATGTGCTCTATGTTGTTCTCTGGAATTCTTATTGTGTGTGTGTGTGTGTGTGTGTGTGTGTGTGTGTGTGTGTGTGTGTGTGTGTGTGTGTGTGTGTGTGTGTGTGTGTTTGTGTATGTGTGGAAGAAAAAATTTGTTAGTAGTTAATAACAGTTGATTGATTGACAGTTGAGAGGCGGACCGAAAGAGCATAGGTCAACCCCCGCAAGCACAACTAGGTGAATACACACACATACGCACACACACACACAAGAGCAAGAGAGAGAAAAAGAGTTGTAATCTTGGTAGGTATAAAGGAACAAAAAGATTAATGGCAGAAAGGGTGAAGGGCAAAGGACAGCTACTGTTGGAAATGAACCAACATTTAATTACCATTGAATGCTAGACATAATATACACTAATCCTACTAATTTGTAGAATTAACATAAATTAATATTTTCCTAAGTGCGCATCATTCACCTAATTCTTCCCCCCCATAGAGGGACAGTATTGCATCAGATTAATATCCAGTAGAGACATAATTATTGTCAACATGCCATAGAATTTAATAATATTCTCGCCCTTTGTCAGTATTCTCAACAAGAATTAATACCTGATAATATAACAACTAGTAATCTAATAACAACAAGTTATCAACTAAAAGATCACTATATAACAGTTTATCAGTTATCATAAACTAATATGGAGGAAATAGAAATTTCTCTCCATTTCTCGTTTAATAAGAACACTGTTCATATTAATTATTATTTGACAAGAATTTAGATAATATATAACGCCATATAATTGCGACCCTATTCTCATTAACTTATTAAGTAGAGTAATTACAAGGAAAAGATTTTACGTTTCTACTAAAATATGTTGCGCATGCGCGAAAGAGGGGTTGAGGGAAGAGGAAGGAGACGCCACTTGTTGACGACGCCATATTGAGAGAACGCCAGCCAGCCTTGCCAAGAGACGACGTGACGGCTATTGGCACAGAGAGAGGTGAAGCTTTCGTCAGTTACACGATCGGTCCTTACTATTAATCGGCCCCGGATTGCATAACTACTCCATCAGCGATCCAAGGATTGCGTCGGTGGACACCAATAAGATTAAGTGGTTCAGTTACAAGGTTTAGAACTCTTAAGATGTAAACTTTACCCTTAGTCCATCGTTACACCGTGCTCCCTCCTCTAACGGCAAGTACGTTCACAGTGAACTTGATTTACCTCTTTCATTAACCCATAATGATATAAATTGCTGTGTGTAAACAATTTTTACACCATATTGGGTTTCCAGCATGTTTTGAAGCAGCTGGAGGTGAGACAAGCTCCCATGCCACGTTAGCGAGTCACGTGATCCAGCAGGTTCTAAATGACGCCTCCTCTCTACCACACTTCCGTTCACTGTTACAGCTAAGCAGCTGATCTTACATTGATTTATTCATTAATTACTTATGGATTGTCGAAATTTAATAATATCTTGAAATTTATAGTTCATTTACATAAGCTAGGAATTTAATCATATTTCCTATAGCTTCATGAACTTTAGATTGGAACAATTTTCTTATCTAACAGTTATCTTAACATGTTCTTGTTATTAGCCAAATTTTTGAACACGTACAAATTATATCTTTTATTGAATCTTACTAATTTCTCTCGGGGAAGAACCAGCCTCGATTAAGTGTACTAGGAGTAACTCAACTGATAGTATTAACCCCCAATTGTGAAGTTTGGGGAAGGTTTAACTCTTGAATAATAATTAATCTTACAGCCCATTAATATTCAACAAATAATTCTTGATGATTATATTATCCACAGGCACTGGTATCTCAGTCCTTTTTCTAGCATTATTTATCTGTTTCCCTTTTCAGTAAAAACAGGGTGATCCTTCGAGTAATTCAACTCAATCATTTAAATATAAATATATTAAGAGTTAGCTTTCCTTCACGACAGTTACAGTGTCAGGGACACTGAAGGAGATAGAAATGGAAGGGGCTGAACAATGCATAGAAAAGGTTTACCGGCTTGGCCAGTACAACAAAGACAAAAATCGATTGATCAGGGTAGTATTCAGGAACGAGTCTACCAAAAAAGACATCTTAGTAAAGAGGAGCAAACTGTAAATATGTAAGGAATTACAGAGTGGTATTCCTTCAGAGGTACTTGACAAGGGTGGAGATAATGCAGGCAGCAGATGCAAGGAAAAGGTGCAGGGAGAGGGGAGGGAAGGGAGCCAAGGAAGGAACCTCAGCTGCCATCTCAAGAATTTCAGAAGGAGTGGGGAACCTCAAACCCCACCTGCCACCCTATAGGAGCCCCCCCCCCTCCCAAGCAGAAACACTCTCTTCCCTTTTCACAATGCCCACCATTCCACACAAATCCCATATGCCCCACCGCCCCTCACCCCGAACACCCCTTGCCTCCTCATCCCCTGGCCTTCTTCCTCCCTCAAGCAGGATCGTTCAAGATCTAAGCCCTCCAATCCTCACCCCACCACCCCCAAACCCCTGGTAACTGCACCACAGGAGGACGAGACCTCACCACAAGCACCTCCTCTTCCTGGACTTCTTCCTCTCCCAAGCAGGCCTGGGAAAGATCTAAGCCATCCATTCCCCACCCCTACCTCCCTACAAAGCCTTGTTAACTACCCGACAGAATGATGAGCCTACCCAAGAACCCCTACCCATGGAACAGCTTCCTATACTAGTGGAGAGTGTGTGTGAACATGGATATAGAAAAGTGAGCTTCATGATAATGTATTCAAACATCGATGGGATTATAAATAAAGCAAATGAACTGGCATGAAGAGCACAGGAAGAAAATCCAGATGTAATATGACTTACAGAAACAAAACTGTCAGGTGTCGTATTAAATGCAGTGTTTCCACACTACTACTATATAGTAAGGAAAGAGGAGGAGGGGCGACCCTGCTGATAAGGAAGGACTGGAGTTTAGAAGAGATGGAAAATCCGGGCAGTGAAAGATTCAGAGACCACGTAACAGAAAATATGACTCTGGGTGGATCTAAGTTAATAGTAACAGTCATTTATAACCTTCCACGAAATGACAGAAGACCTAGATGTAACTTCGATAGGAACAACATGGTAACCATTAATATAATAGAGAGAACAGCTTCAGTTGTCTTCAGGAATGGATTCATACTCTTATTCATGGGTGACTTCAACCGTGAAAAGATAGACTGGGAGAATGGGGAACCACGAGGAGGTGCAGATACATGGAAAGCTAATCTCTTGGAAGTGGCAACAAAAAACGTTCTGAGCCAACATGTCAAGGGATCTGTGGTGTCTGTATATACCCGAGATAGTCTTGGTAGTAAGGTTGATGTAAAGTCATTCATGGTTACTGACTTTAATACTTAAATTGATTACATGATTATGGCTCCCAAGCTTGGCAGGCGTCCTGTGCGCTATTGTTTACCTCCTCTAGTGGCGTCCAGCCGCCGCACATAGAAAACGGATGGTACCATTTTCTGTGAACATGACATCCCTCCTTTTCTTTAAAAAGAATGAATACAGGATGTCTACCATGCTTGTAGCACAAAGCAAAGTTATTGACACAAAGTAAGTTATTAACATATCAAGAGATATTGCATACATTTAACATTAATTAAACACACAAAGAATTTAAACAATCTTTACCACAAAGGATTTCAATGTTAAAAATACGTATGCAATGTTAAACAAACATGAAAGAAACTGTAATACAAAGTTACAAAATATTGAATGAGAGATCTGCATTATTCAAACAATATTAAATTTAGTTCAGCATAACAAGTAAATACTTTGCATTACATAGGAACACAATTAATCATCATATCGTGTAGGGCGTTTAACATGTCGTTTTGGACGAGAGTCCTTTAATACAAAAATATCCCTCGAAGAACTGTTTATCGAGTTATAACTCATTTTTTCTTTTTCTTTTGCACGACTTTGCACTTCATCATTTTCTACACTATTTGGAATCACTTTGAAATAAGCCATATTACGTGTTATACTATGATCTCTATTACTCGCTGTTACCATAGTTCCTTTTACACTAATCACTTTATATGGTTTTGTATCATACGGCATATCTAACTTTCCCTCTTTTTTCTTTTTAACGAGAACAGTATCTCCAACCTTTATGAATTGTTCCTTTGCACGTTGATCATGAGCAATTTTCATTTTGCCCTTGGCTAGTGCATCCTTCTGAGCGAGACGTTTATCCGTTACTTTGGCTGGCATGACAGGTAGTGCGATTCTCATAGGACGTCCAAATAAAAGTTCGCCAGGCGACTTGCCCAGTGTTCCATGCGGTGTTGCACGGTAGTTCCTGAGAAAAGCATACATAGCTTGTTTCCAGGATCGTCCTTCGGCATGAGCACAGCGTACAGCTTTCATGAGAGGTTGCATGAATCTCTCGACTTCTCCATTTGCTTGTGGATGTAGTGGCATCACACGGCGGTGTTTGAATCCAATATGCTCAGCAAAGTTGACAAAGTCTTGTCCATTGAATGGCGGTCCATTGTCCGTCTTGACAACTTCAGGAATGCCAAAGTTTGAAAAGATCTTGTCGAGTTTCGGGATGACAGCCTTTGCAGATGTGGAAGTGATGATTTCTACTTCTGGATAACGTGAGTGATCATCAATGACTACCATCAAGTACTCTCCAGTTGGTAGCGGTCCACAGAAATCCATCGATACTTCCATCCATGGTGCAGCAGGTAGTGGTGAAGGTTGTAGAGGTGTTGGTCTTGAAGTATCCACTGCAGCTTGGCAAGGGACACAGGCATCATGCATGTCCTTAGCTTGACGATCAATGCCAGGAAACCACACCTTTTCTCGTAGCAGCTGTTTGGTCCTTACAAGACCTTGGTGTCCTTGATGTGCAAGCTTCAGAGCACGTTGCTGGAGAACAGCTGGAATGACGATACGAGTACCTCGCAGCACGGTGTCGCGTTGTTGCGTAACACTTAATTCTGTCTGGATGCGTTCAAGTGCTTTGAATGCATCTTGGTCAACTCCTGAGGGTGGGATGCGTGGAAACTTTTTCTTAGTCAATGCATCCACTGTTGCTTGCAGAGTTGGGTCCTCTAGGGTTGCAGTACGTATTTCATCAAGAGTGAGAGCCTTAGGGACTGCATCACAGGTTACAGAGTGTACATATTCCTCGGCAACTTGCTGATGCTTGGTGATGGTGAAACTGTTGGCAGGATGTCGACTGATGTAATCAGCGGGATTGCCTGCACCTGGCTTGTATTTCACCGTAAAGTTGTATGGTTGCAGACGAAGAGCCCATCTCTCAATGCGAGCTGGTGGTTTGGACTTTGGATTATTGAAGATGGTCTCCAACGGTTTGTGGTCAGTGACTATCGTGGTAAAGGGTGCACCAAGCAGATACACATTGAAGTGTTCACAGCCCCATACAAGAGCAAGAGCTTCCTTCTCTGTCTGACTGTATCGTTGCTCAACATCTGTGAGAGAACGGCTGGCGTAGGCAATTACTACTCTTGAATCTGGTTGACCAGGTTTGTGTTGGGCTAACACAGCACCTAAACCAACAGGACTAGCATCCACCGTTAACTCAGTGTCCATTGATGGATCAAAGTACGCAGCAGTCGCATTTTCTACTAGTGCATCTTTCACAGCATCAAATGCATTTTGCTCGACATCGCTCCAGTACCATGATGCATTTTTCTTCAGGAGCTCACGTAGAGGCTTCGTAATGGTAGCAAAATCTGGAATGAAGCGAGAACAGTAGTTTGCCATTCCCAGAAAACTATGTACTTCAGTGGATGTTGAAGGAGGTGCAGCATTCTTGATATCTGCAACTTTCTTAGGATCTGGAGACAGACCTTTGTCACTAAGTACATGTCCAAAGAATTCAATTTTATGTTGATTGAACTCACACTTTGCTCGGCTTAGCGTCAAATTCTTTTCTCGTAAGCGTTGCAATGTTGCACGAAGAGCTTTGTCGTGTTCAGCTTGGGTACGGCCATAAACAATGATGTCATCAGACATGTTGTCAGCATTAGGTATATCTTGCAATACCTGGCTGATGATGTGCTGGAATACTTCAGCAGCACTGTTAATACCAAAACTCAGGCGCTTGTACCTATACAGACCTCGATGTGTCGTAAACGTTGTGATGAATCGACTCTCATCATCAAGTTCAAGCTGATGATAGCCCTTGTTTAAATCTAACTTGCTGAATACAGTTGCACCATTCAAGCGGTAGATCATATCATCTACAGTGGGTGTAGGATGGCGTTCACGCATTATTGCCTTGTTGGGAACACGCATGTCTACACAAATGCGTATCTCATCTGGATTCTTCGGCTTTGGTGGAGTGACAATTGGGCTTACCCATGGTGTTGGGCCTGTTACCGGTTCAATGATATCTAGTTCTATCAGCCTATCCAGTTCGGCATCGACTTTCTTGCGAGTATGGAATGGTTGTCGGCGATGTGGTTGGGCAACTGGAATTACATCTGGGTTGATATGCAGATGTACCTTGCTATCAGTATAACAACCTATGGATTTAAACCGATCAGAAAATTCAGCAACAATAGCATCAACATTGTTTGCAGATTCCACTGCTACAGCATTAGAAAGCTGAAGTAGCCCCAATTTGGTTGAAGTCTTGTAACTGAGTAAAGACTCCTTTGCATTCCTAACAACATGGAATGTAGTAATGAGCATTGCATTCTTTGACTTAATCTCTGCAGTGAAAGTTCCAATCACTGGTAAGGCTACCTTTGAAGCATAGGCAGTGGCTTTGCCATTGTATTTTTCAAGCTTTGGGAATTGTTTTTTAAATTTTTCATAGTGGCACTCAGCAATGGTGTCAATGTTTGATCCAGTGTCAATGAGAATTTTGAGACAAATGCCAGCAATGTATACTATAGTCTCTGGGTTGTTTGGAAGATCATTCCATTTGTGATTGATTGTACTCCATAAATATAATCACATTCACTGTCATCTGAGACTGGTTGTAATGAAATGTTGTCTTGTATATTATTAACATTCTTGATTTGAGGTGCAATATTGTGTTTGCCACCTCGACTCCTATGACTTGATCCTCGTACATTGCTTTTATTTATTGATTGTGGTTTCTTTAGTGCGGAACGACACATAGCACCAAAATGATTTAGTTTTCTACACTCATAGCACTTCTTACCTTGTGCAGGACAAACATTATCTTGGTGTGGGTAGTCTCCTCCACAATTGTAACATTTATTATTGACAACCTCTGATGTGAGTCGTTGTGACTGCTTGAGTCTTGTTCCATGACTCCAGTTGTGATGTGGTTCTCGGCTCAATTTAATGTTAGGTTTGGCATGATATCTTCTACGATCATGGTGTACTCCCTGAACCTTACATACTTCATGACTGTTAGTAACAGTGGCAGAACCGTTGTTGGCACTGCACTCCATGGCACGAGCATCACGTGCAGCATCTTCCATTCGACGAGCCATATCCAGTATCTTGTAAGAGAACTTTCATCATCAACAAGTTCTAGAGCTCTTCGACGAAGACGTGTAGATGTGCATGTTTCAATTATTTGCTGTTTGATTTCTTTGTCAACATCAGCAAACTCACAATGGGTTGCTAAACCCTGCAGACGTGTATGGTATTGATCAACAGTTTCATTAGAGAGTTGTTTTGCTCTCCTGAAATGCATAATTTCCATAGCAGTATTTTGCCTTGGTTTGAAATGCTCAGTTAATTTGGCCTTGGCAGTGTCATAATCTTTGGCACCACCAGTGTCTTTCAGTGTATCAAAGATGTCACAAACTCTATCACCTGCATAATGAAGCAGAAAGGCACGCTTTCTTTCAGCACTTTTGATGTCAGAAACTATCAACAAATTTTCAAACCTTTTAAGCCATTTGACCCACCTTGTGACAGGTTGACATTGTCTGGTCACAGTCAGGATCAAATGCAGGAAACTGAGGTATATTTGCCATTTTTACTGAATAAATTTAAACTTATCACTTAAAATGTTCCTCAGAATATATAACACTTACTGCACTGTATATGTTATTCAAGAATTCACTGTAATTACTTTAATTTTGCAAAGCACACAAGCATTTTAATGCAAAAGTTCACAACAGTGCACAACACAGCAGCAACTGACTTCTTACCTAGCCCTTGTGTACATGTGTTGTTCCTACTCACAGCAAACAGCAGTTGTTAGCAGTTGGTACAGCAGTTGTCAGCAGTTGGTACAGCAGTTGGCAGCAGTTGGTACAGCAGTTGGCAGCAGTTGGCACAGCAGTTGGCAGCAGTAGGCAGCAGTTGGTTCACAGCGTGAAGAATTTTGTAGCACGGAGCGTCGTTTCGTAACCAAAACATCAGGTTTTGTACACTGCATCAAAGCGTCGTTTCGTACACAGCGTCGGCAGATTCCTCTCACAGCAACACTCAGCACAGCTTGGGTAGCACACAGCATTGGCCAGCACACAGCAACGGCCAGCACACAGCAACGATCAGCACACAGCAACAGTCAGCACACAGCATGGGGTTGCATACAGCATCGGGTATGGTGCTCACAGACAGCTTCTCCTTCCTCCTCTGGGCGAGACAGCATGCTCCTTCCTTGTGTTTTGTTGAACAAAATACCTGCGTTCCCAGTTCATCCTTGTCGCCAGTGTGGTGTCTGTGTATAGCTGAGATAGTCTTGGTAGTAAGGTTGATGTAAAGTCATTCCTGGTTACTGACTTTAATACATAAACTGATTACATGATTATGGCTCCCAAGCTTGGCAGGCGTCCTGTGCGCTATTGTTTACCTCCTCTAGTGGCGTCCAGCCGCCGCACATAGAAAACGGATGGTACCATTTTCTGTGAACATGACAGGATCTTACAAGAATATGAGACATGATGAACCAGCTAGTCTCGACCTCATATTCACCTTGAATANCATAACAGAGGGGATATTAATAGGGTATTAAAAGTATCAACACAAGACAGAACGCGAAACAATGGGTATAAATTGGATAAGTTTAGATTTAGGAAAGACTTGGGTAAATACTGGTTCAGTAACAGGGTTGTTGATTTGTGGAACCAATTGCCGCGTAACATTGTGGAGGTGGGTTCCTCGATTGTTTCAAGCTGGGTTGGACATGTATATGAGCAGGATTGGGTGGTTATAAATAGGAGCTGCCTCGTATGGGCCAATAGGCCTTCTGCAGTTGCCTTTGTTCTTATGTTCTTTGTTCTTATGTTTCTTATGTTCTTATGAAACAAAGAATTAGTATCAATGGGGTTAAGTCAGAGTTAGAAAATGTTATAAGTGGAATGTACAAGTCTCTGTCCTGGGACGTCTTTTATATAATATATATATGAATGATTAAGATACAGGTTTGAGCAGCAATATTTGCAAATTTGTCGATGATACAAAAATCGGCAGTGTAATCAACACGAGAAAAACACTCACTATCACTTCAAGACGATCTAAATAGGGTTTTGAAATGGTCAAAAGATTGGCAGATGCAGTTTAATGCTGGCAAATGAAAGGTTCTGAGGCTAGGTAATGATGATAGATTTACAAGATTACGAGCTCGATGGTGTTGAGATTGCGAAGTCGGATTGCGAAAGGGATCTAGGAGTTCTGATTAGTAGGAATTTAAAAACAAAATCAATGCATAAATGTTCGTAATAAGGCAAATAGGACACTGGGATTAATTAATCGAAGCATTGGTAATAAGACACCTGGTGTTGTTCTTCAACTATATCTTGCAGTGGTTAGGCCCCATTTAGATTATGAAGTTCAGTTTTGATCGCCGTACTATAGAATGGATATAAATTCATCACTAAAATGCGTCCAGCTTTGGATGACAAAGTTAATCCCAGAAATTCGAACCTGTCTTATGAAAAAGATTGACAACGCTTAAATTATATATTCTATAAAGGCGAAGAATTAGGGTGACATGTTCTTTTGTTCTTATGTTCTCCTCCTTCTTCTTTTCTCTTTTTCTTCTCATCTCTTTTCCTACTCCTCCTCCAATTCCATCTTCAATTTTTCCTTCTTCATCTCCGCCTCCTCCTCCTTCTTCTTCTCCTTCTCCTCCTCCATCGCCTCCTTTGTCTTCTTCTCTTTCTCTTCATCTCCTCCTCCTTCTCATCTTGCTCCTCGTTTTTCTCCTCATATTCCACTTTTTTTCCTACTACTCCTTATTCTTATCCATCTCCACCTCCTCCTCTTTCTTCTCCTCCTCCTTCTTTTACTCCTCCTCTTTCTCCTCCTCCCTATTCTCTTCCTCCTTCTCCTATTTCATCTTCTCCTCCTCCTCTTTCTTCTTTTTCTTCATCTCATTCTACTTTTCCTCCTTCTACTTCTCCTTCTTCTCCTCCTCCTCATTTTTCCTCTCCTCCTCCACCTTCCCGTTCTTCTCATCCGTTGCCTCCACATTCTACTTCTTCCCCTCCTCAACTTGGTCCCGCCTCTCAACTGTCAATCAACTGGTGTAAAGATTCCTGAGCCTACTGAACTCTATCATATCTACATATGAAACTGTCTATGGAGTCAGCCTCCACCACATCACTGCCTAATGCATTCCATCTTTTACTACTTTGACACTGAAAAAGTTCTTTCTAACGTCCCTGTGGCTCATTTGGGTATTAGGTTTTCACCTGTGTCCCCTTGTACGCGTACCACCCGTGTTAAACAGTTTATCTCTAACAACCCTGTCAATTTCACTGAGAATCTTGCAGATAGTGATCATGTCTCCCTTTAATCTTTTGTCTTCCAGTGTAGTGAGGTGCATTTCTCGCAGCCTCTCCTCGTAACTCATGTCTCTTAGTTCTGGGACAGAGGTATGCTTGACAAAGTACGGGCTCCATGGTGGGGCTGCATACTAGAGGGTTGGTCTTACATATGTGGAATACAAGGTTCTCAATTCAACTCAGCTCAATTACTCTTCAAGTCACTTGTGTTGTCCCGTCTCGAATACTGCTCAGTACTCACTTCCCTCTTCAGAGCAGGAGAGATTGCTGAAATAGAGGGAATACAGAGAACATATACGGCACGCATAGACGAGATAAAACACCTAAATTATTGGGATCGTCTCAAAGCTCTCCAAATGTACTCTCTAGAAAGGAGACGAGAGAGATACCAAATAATATACACGTGGAAAATACTGGAGGGCCAGGTCCCAAATCTACACAGTAAAATAACAACGTACTGGAGTGAACGATATGGAAGAAAATGCAAGATTGAACCAGTGAAGAGCAGAGGTGCCATAGGCACAATCAGAGAACACTGTATAAACATCAGAGGTCCGCGGTTGTTCAACGTCCTCCCAGCGACTATAAGAAATATTGCCGGAACAACCGTGGACATCTTCAAGAGAAAACTGGACTGTTTCCTAAGAGAAGTCCCGGATCAGCCGGGCTGTGGTGGGTATGTGGCTCTGCGGGCCGCTCCAAGCAACAGCCTGGTGGATCAAACTCTCACAAGTCGAGCCTGGCCTCGGGCCGGGCTTGGGGAGTAGAAGAACTCCCAGAACCCCATCAACCAGGAATCAACCAGGAATCAATGATTTCTTGAAAAGGTTCCTGAAGGCAGTTCTGATGTTAGTCAAGATTTTATTCGCTACAGATGTTATTAAGTTGATGTGGGATTCAGGAGACAGGTTTGGTGTGTTACCAACTCCTAGATCTTTCTCTGTCCGTTTCATGAAGAACTTTATCTCCCATTCTGTATCCTGTGTCTAGCCTCCTGTTTCCAATGGCTAGTTTCATTACCTTACAGTTACTCGGGTTGAACTATAGTAGTAATTTGTTGGACCATTCATTCAGTCTGTCTAGGTCATCTTGTTGCCTAATACTATCATCCACTGTCTTAATCTTCCTAATAATTTTTGCTTCATCAGCAAACAATGAGAGAAATGATTCTATACCCTCTGGGAGATCATTTACATATATCAGAAACAGTATAGGTCCAAGGACTGAACCCTGTGGGACTCCACTGGTGACGCCTCGCCAATCTCAGGCTTCACCCCTTACAGTGACTCGCTGTCTTCTGTCACTTAGGTACTCACTTATCCATTGGAGTACCCTCCCTTTCATTCCTGCCTGCATCTCCAACTTTCGCGCTAGTCTCTGGTGTGGTACTGTGTCAAAGACTTTCCTGGCAATAAAAAAATATGCAGTCTTCCAAGCCCTCTCTTTCTTGCCTAATTCTTGTTGCCTGATCTTAGAATTCAATTTATCTTGTGAGGCATGACTTGCCATCCCTGAGACCATGTTTTTGTTGTCTAACAAAGTTCCTTCGCTCCAGATGTTCCATTAGCTTTTTTCGCATAATCTTCACCATTAACTTGTATGGTATGCAAGTTAGGGACACTGGCCTGTAGTTCAGTGCCTACTGTTTATCACCCCTCTTGTATATTGGAACTACGTTTGCCGTCTACCAAATTTTTGCCAGTTTACCTGTTACCAGTGATTTGTTATAAACCATGGAGAGTGGCAGGCACAGTGCTTCTGCTCCTTCCTTTAGTATCCATGGCGATATTCTGTCCGGTCCTATAGCCTTTGTCACATCCAACTCTAGCAAAAGCTTCCTTACATCCCTACTGGTAATCTCAAACTTCTCTAATGGTGCCTGGTTAACTATTCCTTCTCTTATCTCTGGTACTGTTCCTTGCTCTAAAGTGAAGATTTCCTGAAATTTCTTACCGAGTTCTTCGCACAGTTCTTTTTCGTTAGTAGTGAATCTATCTGCCCTTATCCTCAGTTTCATCATCTGTTCCTTCACTGTTGTATTTCTCGTGATGTGGCTGTGCAGTAATTTAGGTTGAGTCTTAGCCTTGCTTGTTATGTCGTTTTCATATTGCCCTTCTGCCTCTCTTCTCACCCTGACGTATTCATTCCTGGCTCTCTGGTATCCTTCTCTTTATTTTATTGTTGCCGCCGAAGGCGACTAGTTTATTGTGCACCCCATACTCATCCTGTGAGCGGTAGCGCAAGAGCATTACAGAGGGCACAAAAGTTCTTTATCAGACCTCATCTTAGATTATTACATTAACAATTACATCTATCCTTCACACCTTATTGTTACAATGTTAGTTAGTTACAGAGTAAGTGCTATTTCAAGAGCTACATATTTACAGTAAGTCATTCTCTACTCTCAAGTATCCTGTTATTTTTATAGTTTCTCCATTCTCTTTTACTTAGTTGTTTTGCTAGATTACATGTCTGATTAAACCATGGGTTTCTCATCTGCATTTAATTGTTTTCCTTATGAGCTGGGATAAACTTGTCTGCTGCCTCTTTACACTTCTTCTTGATGTAGCCCATCATATCTTGGGCCGTCTTTTCCCTGAGCTCTGTTTCCCATGTTATCCCCATTAGAATTTTTCATGCCTCATAGTTTCCCTTACGGAATGCTATCCTTTTGTTCTCAGTTCCTTTCCTCGAGTACTTTACCCCTTCTTCGACCCGATGTTCAAATGTTAGCACACTGTGATCGTTCATTCCTACTGGGGCCTTCATTCCTATGAAGTCAATTTCCCTTACGTTGGAGTCATTCAAAGTGAAGACTAGGTCGAGTCTCTCTGGTTCATTGTTTCCCCTCATTCTTGTGGGTTCCCTGACATGCTGGCTTTAAAAGTTTTTTTGTTGACACCTCCAGTTGTTTAGCTCTCTATGTTTCCACTCCTCCATGAGGTTCCTTATTCTCCCAGTCTATCCTTCCATGATTGAAGTCTCCCATGATGAGCAGATGGGATCGAATTCTACAGGCAGCAGGGGCTGCCCTCTCAGTTATATTGTTAACTGCCATATTGTTTCTGTCATACTCTTGCCTGGGTCTTCTATCATTTGTTGGAGGATTATTTATCACTGCTATTACTACACTACCACTCTTGGTCCTCATATCGTCATGATGCCTGTTATGGAGTCTCTAAACCCTGGGATAACTATCTCCTTGAAACTTCATTCCTTTCTCATGAATAGAGCCACCCCATCTCCTCCCCTACCCTCCCTCTCTTTCCTTATTACAGTGTAGTCCTGGGAGGGAACACCGCATTCGTTATGATTCCTTAGAGTTTTGTTTCCATGAGTCCAATTACATCCGGGTTTATTTCTTGTGCTCTTTCCCTAAGTTTACTTGCCTTGCTTGAAATCCCATCTATGTTCGAGTACATCACCTTTTAGCTGACTTTCTTCTGTCCATCTTCAGTTTCAGTTGATTCCACTGGAGTAGGTAAACCTGGAGGGTCCGGGATGGGGGAGGGGGAAGAGGGGACCAGGATTGTGAGGGGGCTGGGAGGAGCTGGTTTGGAGAGGGTGGGAGCGAACTACAAAGGGGGGGGGGGCTTTTAGGAGGTGGTAGGGAAGGAGAGAGGGCTTTGGGGGGGTGGCAGCGAAGGAGGGAGGGCTTGGGGGGGGAGGAAGGAGGGCTTGGGGAAGGGGGAGAAAGGAGGGCTTGTGGGGGCAGGAGAGGAGGGAGAGCTTGGGGGGACGGTGAGGGAGAAATGTGGGATTAGTGGGGTGTGGGAAAAGGGAGGTCTTGGGGGGTGGGGGGAGATGGGACGAGATAGGGGGGGGGTGGAGGAGAAGGGTGGTCGGGGAGGCTTGGAGGTGTGTACAAAGGGAGAGCTTTGAGGAGTAGGGAGGGGCTTGGGGGTGGTGAAGAGGGAAGCTCTTGAGAAGAGGGGGTGGAGTGAAGAGAGGGTGGTCCAGGTGTCCACTTAGTGTGGGGGGGGTTGTAGGGGCTGGGGCAGGTAGGGCTTCTATTGGGTGGGACTTGGTTGTGATCCTTCTCTCACTTTGGTTGGTGGAACTGCCTGTGAAGGGTTCCCCATTCCCTTTTGGGATCATAGGGTTCTGGGCTGTGGTTCCCTGATTCCTGTCTCTCTCCCTGCATTCCTTCCTCGCTGCTGCTGCCCTCAATCTCCCCTTCCTGGTCATGTCCCTCTGCAGGAATACATTTTTGAACTTCGGTTTATTGAATAGGCTGCTCTTTGCTAAAAATCCTTCTTTTGTGTCCTTGCCTTTGAAAACTACTTTTATCAAACGATCTCTGTCCTTGTTGTACTAGCCAAGCTTGAAAACCCTTTCTCTATTCTGTTCTTCTCTCTCCATCAGTACCCCATCAAGAATCTCTTTAACTGTGGCTTTGTCCATATCTCTCCTCTCCTCTGGACTGGCCTCTATTTGCTCCCTTAATACCTTCTACTAATACCCCTCTGCTCTTTTCCTCTCTATCAGTCAACTAGTGCATCTTGCTGCTTCCTGAGAAGTAGCAACTTTCATGGACATTTCCTGTACTGCAGATGTACTCACCTATTTGTACTCACCTATTTGTGCTTGCGGGGGTTGAGCTTTGGCTCTTTGGTCCCGCCTCTCAACTGTCAATCAACTGGTGTACAGATTCCTGAGCCTACTGGGCTCTATCATATCTACATTTGAAAATGTGTATGGAGTCAGCCACCACCATATCATTGCCTAATGCATTCCATCCGTTAACTACTCTGACACTGAAAAAGTTCCTTCTAATGTCTCTGTGGCTCATGTGGGTACTCAGTTTCCACCTGTGTCCCTTTGTTCGCATACCACCAATGTTGAATAGTTTATCCTTGTTTACCCGGTCGATTCCCCTGAGAATTTTGTAGGTTGTGATCATGTCTCCCCTTACTCTTCTGTCTTCCAGTGTCGTAAGGTGTATTTCCAGCAGCCTTTCCTCGTAACTCATGCCTCTTAGTTCTGGGACTAGTCTATTGGCATACCTTTGAACTTTTTCCAGCTTCGTCTTGTGCTTGACAAGGTACGGGCTCCATGCTGGGGCCGCATACTCCAGGATTGGTCTTACATATGTGGTGTACAAGATTCTGAATGATTCCTTACACAGGTTCCTGAACGCTGTTCTGATGTTAGCCAGCCTCGCATATGCCGCAGACGTTATTCTCTTTATGTGAGCTTCAGGAGACAGGTTTGGTGTGATATCAACTCCTAGATCTTTCTCTCTGTCTGTTTCATTAAGCACTTCATCTCCTATTCTGTATTCTGTGTCTGGCCTCCTGTTTCCACTTCCTAGTTTCAATACTTTGCATTTACTCGGGTTGAACTTCAACAGCCATTTGCTGGACCATTCACTCAGTCTGTCTAGGTCATCTTGTAGCCTCCTACTATCATCCTCTGTTTCAATCCTCCTAATTATTTTTGCATCGTCGGCAAACATTGAGAGGAACGAATCAATACCCTCTGGGAGATCATTTACATATACCAGAAACAGTATAGGTCCAAGGACTGACCCCTGCGGTACTCCACTTGTAACGTCTCGCCAGTCTGAGACCTCACCCCTCACACAGACTCGTGGTCTCCTGTTGCTTAGGTACTCCTTTATCCAATGGAGTACCTTCCCTTTCACTCCAGCCTGCATCTCCAGCTTTTTCACTAGCCTCTTGTGTGGTACTGTATCAAAGGCATTCTGACAATAAAAAAATATACAATCTGCCCACCCTTCTCTTTCTTACCTTTTTTTTGTTGCCTGGTCATAGAATTCAAGTAACCCTGTGAGGCAGGACCTGCCATCCCTGAACCCATGTTGTTGCTGTGTTACAAAGTTCCTTCGCTCCAGATGCTCCACTAGCTTTTTTCGCACAATCTTCTCCATCAGCTTGCATGGTATGCAGGTTAGGGACACTGGCCTGTAGTTCAGTGCCTCCTGTCTATCCTCTTTCTTGTATATCGGAACTACGTTAGCTGCTTTCCAAATATCTGGCAGTTCCCCTGTTGCCAGTGATTCGTTATACACTATAGAGAGTGGTAGGCACAGTTCTTTTGCTCCTTCCTTTACTATCCAAGGGGAGATTCCATCTGGTCCTATAGCCTTTGTCACATCCAACTCTAGTAAACACTTCCTTACTTCCCCGCTGGTAATCTCAAACTCTTCCAGTGGTTCCTGGTTAGCTATTCCCTCTCTTATCTCTGGAATTTCTCCTTGCTCTAAGGTGAAGACCTCCTGGATTTTCTTATTCAGTTCCTCACACACTTCATTGTCATTTGTAGTGAATCCTTCTGCCCCTATCCTTAATTTCATAACCTGTTCCTTTACTGTTGTTTTTCTCCTGATGTGGCTATTTCAACAATTTAGGCTGAGTTTTGCTTTGCTTGCGATGTCATTATCGTATTGTCTTTCTGCCTCTCTTCTCATCCTGACATATTCATTCCTGGCATTCTGGTATCTTTCTCTGCTCTCCAGTGTCCTGTTATTCCTATAGTTTCTCCATGCCCTTTTACTTTGCTGCTTAGCTAGCCTACATCTCTGATTAAACCATGGGTTTCTCATCTTCATTTCACCGTTTTCCTTTTTGACTGGGACAAACTTGCTTGCTGCGTCCTTGCACTTCTGCGTGATGTAATCCATCATATCTTGGGCCGTCTTCCCCCTAAGCTCTGTTTCCCATGCTATATCTCTTAGGAATTTTCTTATCCCCTCATAGTTTCCCTTTCGGTATGCTAATCTTTTGGTTTCGGTATCCCTCCTCGAGTTCAATAACCCTTCTTCAGTCAGGTACTCAAACACCAGTACACTGTGGTCGCTCATTCCTACTGGGTCCTCAAAACCGATTTCTCTTATGTCGGAGTCGTTCAGAGTGAAGACTAGGTCGAGTCTCGCTGGTTCGTCATTTCCTCTCATCCTTGTGGGTTCTCTGACATGCTGGGTTAAAAAGTTTCTAGTCACCACCTCCAATAGTTTGGCTCTCCACGTATCCTCGCCTCCATGCGGTTCCTTGTTCTCCCAGTCAATCCTTCCTGATTGAAGTCGCCCATGATGAGCAGGTGGGATCTATTTCTACAGGCAGCAGAGGCTGCCCTCTCAATTATAGCGTTAACTGCCATGTTGTTGTTTTCATACTCTTGACTGGGTCTTCTGTCATTGGGTGGAGGGTTGTATATTACTGCTACTACTTTTCTTGGTCCTCCCATTGTCATGGTGCTTGCTATGTAGTCTCTGAAACCCTCACAGCCCGGGATAGCCATCTCCTTAAAATTCCATTCCTTTCTCATGAGTAGGGCCACTCCGCCTCCTCCCCTACCTTCCCTCTCTTTCCTTATTACTGTGTACTCCTGGGGAAACACGGCATTCGTTATGATTCCAGAGAGTTTTGTTTCAGTGAGTCCGATTACATCTGGGTTCACTTCTTGTGCTCTTTCCCTTAGTTCACTTGTCTTACTTGTGATCCCATCTATGTTCGAGTACATCACCCTGAAACTGACTCTCTTCTGCTTCTCCTCTGGGTTGGGACCTTTGGGATCTGGGGTGAGTGGGAGCTGGGGGATCTGGCACGGGAGACTGGTGGAGAAGGGAGGGCTTGGGGGAGAGGGGGAGGGTA
>WNGS01167840.1:28878026-28895173 GCA_020271785.1 Procambarus virginalis | reverse complement strand
CGCCTCCTCACGTGTGTGCCCCATCAAAATGCAGGTGATTTGATAAAATGCCTATGCCAGATTTACCATCCGAGTGCCGGCGGGGCGGGGAAGTGGTTCATATAGCCTCGGCTATCACATTTTTTATGTCCGGTCGTGATCGTCAAGTGGTTTAAGACATCACTGTACATACCAGCTGCGATGCTCCAGGGAGTAGTGGGTTTCGAGTCACTTCTGGGTTGTGGAGTTTTTCAGTTGTATCTAGTCCTGCGGACCATTCAGGCTTGTTTGCATTCTGTTGTTCCTCACGTGATGCCCCACAAAATGAGGTGATTTCGATAAAATGCTACGAGCCAAGATTACCATCCGAGGCCGGCGGGGAAAGTGGTTTCATATAGCCAGTCTCTACGACTATCAATTCTACTTATGTTCCACTTTTGTGTCGTTGAAAATGGTCAAGTGAGTTTAAAGTCTAGGTCCTCTTGTATACATCCAGTTGCGTTGTTGAACGGGGTAATGTATGGGTTCGAAGAATACATTTATGGTTAGGTTGTTGTGAGTTTTCTTGGTTTGTATTCTAGATCTCTGAGGGAACCATTCAGGCTTTTTTGCACAATAATTGGTGGTTCCTCATGTGTTGACTTCCAAATAATAGAGATGATTTAATTAATATTTCTTGTTTTAAAAGTATGCTGCCAAGAATTATCCATGCTCGTAACGTGCGTGTCAGGGGAAGTGGTTCATATGCCTCTTTTCGGACTATAACTTCTTGTATATGTTCGTGTCTCGAATATTATTGTGCATTTGTTTTGTGTTTTAAGGTTCGTTTTCTCTAAGGTAATACCAGTTGCAAGTATTGGGTTCCTGGAGGAAAGTATGTGTTCGAGTTACTTTTGGGGTGGGAGTTTTCAGTTTATCTAGTCCTGGGGAACATTCTAGGCTGTGTTGAATTTGTAGTCTACACGAGTTGCCCCTTATAAAATGAGGGTGATTTGATAAAATGCTATTGCCGTAAGATTAACATCCGAGTGCAGGCGGGGAGGTTCATATAGCCTTGGCCCTTATCACCCCTTCCTTATGTACGGTCGTGATTGCGTCAAATTCGGTTTAATGCTCACGTGTACATACTCAGTTGCGTTGCTCCTGGAGTATGGGTCTTCGAGTCACTTCTGGGGGTGAATTTTCAGTTGTTTATATAGTCCTGGGACATTCATGGCTTGTTTGCATTTGTGTTCCCTCAGTGTTGCCCCACGAAAAATGAGGTGATTTGTAAAATGGCTATTGCCCAAGATCCATCCGAGTGCGCGTGCAGTGAAGGTGGTTTCAATATAGCCTCGGCTTCGACTCATTATGTCTGGTCGTGATGGCAAGTGGGTTTACGGCGTCCTTGTAACATACAGTTGCGTTGCTCCTGGGATATGGGTTCGAGTCACCTCTGGGTGTGTGAGTTTTCAGTGTATCGCATACAGTCTATGGGGACCATTCAGGCTAATTAGCATTTGTGTCGCTTATCCATGTTTGCCCCAAAAGTGTATTGTTAGGTGACGCGCTGAGTAATTTAAGTATGTGCTTATCGCCAAGTATTCCATTCCGAGTGCTGGTCGGGGAAGAGACGGTTCTTTTTTAAGTTTCGGTGTGTTAAGTGTTCCTTGAGTCGGTATAGTGATGGTCAAGTGTGTGTTTAATGGCAGTACCCACTGTAAATACCAGTTGCGTAGCTCTAGGGTGTAGGTGCTCGTAGTCATCTTCTGGTGTGTTTTGAGTTTTCTTAGTTCTATGTATTGTATATATATATTATTATAATATTATATTATATATAGTTTATATAGTTTATTTAATCAATAACATAGTGTAAAGATATATATATATATATATATTTATATTTATAACTATTATTTTAATAAATTATATATATATAGTGATGTAGTGTGTGTGTGTGTAGTGTTTAAAGGTTATGGATATCTTTAAGCTCCTCCGACTTTAATGGACGGGAACCGAGGATGTAACAGGTGTTACCCTTCTGGATCGCCCACACTGAGTTGCTGAAACCAAAAATACAATTGTCAGTGATCGTGTTGCATTTAAGATACTACACAGAGGTTTGTGTGAGACTTATGAAGTTGAGATGGAGCGATATGAAGCATATACTCATTGTGTTGTTGTTGTTCGTGGTATAGGGAATTTTGATTCCGGGACGTGCTGTTTAATCTAATCAGTGTCAAAATATTTACGTATGTTATGTACTTGGTATTGTATACAAACTGTGATTTCCATTGTTTAATTGTTATATAAATGTATTTTTATAGTAGATACATTTAGATGAATATTAGGTATGTATTTAGGGTGATATTTTAAGAGTAGAAGTAAGATATTATAGATCGATGATAGATATGATATATGTAAGGTGATAAAGATATCTATAGATAATATATATCAAAAATATATTTATATGTATGAATGATAGGCTATATATGTATATATATATACATGTCTAGGATATAATATATATGTTATATGTGTATTATTATTCTATATATATATATTATTATAGAGAAATATTTTATATTTGTGGATGATAAACATATTATAGTATTGTATAGTTATAATATATATATATATTATATATATTTTATATATATATTTATATATATATATATATATATATATATATATATATATATATATATATATATATATATATATATATATATATATATATATTTTTTTTTTTTAATATGGAAGGGAGTACCACCTCTGGCTGGAAGAAGGGGGACCCATAGCCTCGGAGGAAATCACACATAACGCATTGGAGGGAATGTAGGTCCCCTCCAATACAGTTTCTGTGTGCTTTTCTCCTACCACCCCCTTCCTTTTTTTATGCTTTATTGTGTATTTAAAGGTTACAAAACATACAA
Source organism: Procambarus virginalis (assembly GCA_020271785.1). Classification (NCBI taxonomy): domain Eukaryota; kingdom Metazoa; phylum Arthropoda; class Malacostraca; order Decapoda; family Cambaridae; genus Procambarus; species Procambarus virginalis. The sequence goes on along the minus strand of WNGS01167840.1, from coordinate 28,892,279 downwards.
GACAAATGCCTAAAGGTTATGGATCTCTTGAAGCTCCTCCGCTTCCGGACAGGAACCGAGGACGCAGCAAGCATTTCCCCTCTGGATCGCCACACTGAGGCGCTGAAACAAAAAACTGCAAGCCCTTGGGTCTCTGGTGACGTCGATGAGCTTGGAACCCAATTCCTTGAGAAATCCCAAGGCACTCTTGCCCCAGGGGCCATGCGTCTCAGACGCTATGGGAACAAAGAGGTATTGGCCTGCCAGTCGCCTGTATTTGAGAGATTTTGCTGTTTCCCTGTGGTTGGCCGCCCCACCTGCTTGATCAGCTCCGAAGTGTACATAGGTGTCAGCCAGGGTGGATACACATGTGTAGTCCCACACCAACTGTCTACCCTCCTTCCATGAGTATATGGTGATGCCATCAGGGCGAAGTGCGGGGAAATCCGGGTTCTGGACCCCTAGGATGCGAGGTTCTCTCTCCGCTGGGCACTTAGCTGAGACGAGGCTTCTCTTGATGATGTCATTGACCTCGTTGTGTCTTGCATGCCAGCCCTTTGTGCTTCCGCAATGCAACCCATGCAGTCCGTATTGGTCTGCTTCCACCCTGTTGCAAATACACTTGTATTCAGTGTGAATTGGGGCACCAAGGCGGAGGGCCACTGCTACACGAAGGGATTCTGGATCTAGGCGCGTGCCCATTGCTGACATGGGTACTGCCAGGAGGAAGTCTCCTGCATGGGGGGCACGCACTGCTCTGAGGCGGGCTTTCTCCTTGTCTGATGTTGCGGCGCTGAGCATGGCATCAGCTACTTTTTCCACTAGAGGGTGGTCCCAGCCGGACTGTTTGTGTTGTTTTGTTGGCTCTATAATGGTTGCTGGGGCTGCAAGAACATCCCACTGATTTGAACATTCAGTGAAAGCAGGATCGTGTATTCCTGCTGAATCTCTCAAGGTTGCAGGTAAGATATCTCTGACGAGGTCGTGCGATGCATGGGAGGAGGAAAGGAAGGCTGGTAGAGCAATTTGGGAGGCTGTGCGGACACCAAGGCCGCCAAGTCTTACAGGAAGGGTTGCTTGCTCCCACTGAGAGTCGTCCAATGGCAGGTTCAGGACTTTCACCAGCATGGACCTCAGAAGGGTGTCATACACATTTAACTTAGGGCTGCTGTAGGATGGAGAACATCTCAGAAAGTAGGTCAACTTAGGGAGAGACAGGCATCTTGTGAGGAGAAAGAGAGCATCATGGGCATCAATCTTGTCAATCCTGTCCAGCATTCTCTTTAGATCAGTGATTTTTGCAGCCAGGACCTCCTCGATTGCTCGTGGGCCAATGGGGCACCCAGGAGAGTGCAGTCCGGTGGCTCGACAATGAGAATGTCTGGAAGAACATTTTGTATTTGCCCAGTGATGTCTGGGTTGCGGGAGATTATTTCACACTTGGATGCATTGAGAATGAGGCCTAAGGCTGCTCCCTGCTCCTGGATTTTCCTTATATCCTCCAAAATGGTTTCTGGGGTTCCAGCGAGAGTGCCATCATCCAGGTACCAGATGTTTAGCTCGCTTGTCAGACTATCAGTGACCTCTTTGATAGCTAGGCAGAAAAGGAGGGGTGCTAAGGGGTCACCTTGTTGGACACCTTCACAGGAGTTTATTTCATGCTCCCCAAAAAGGAGCTTAGAGTCCCCACTGTAGCACGATCGGATGAACGGGTAAAGGGGACGGAAATGGTTGTGTACAGCCCTGAGGACAGCGTCTCGTCTGACTTGATTGAAAGCATTTTTGAAGTCAAGCTTTACTAGTGCCTTCTGGTCCGAGAGATCAGCAATGTAAGCCCGCGCTGCGTGTGCTGCAGCTTCACAACCTAGGGGAATCCCAAACCCGAGCTGGTGAGGTTTCAGCAAGGTGGCTGCTTCCTGGCTGATAGATCTCACTGCAGCCTTAGCTACGAGGCGTCGGAGGGTGTTGCCAACGGCAATGGGCCTGATACCCCTATCCTTCTTCTTTAGAGCAGAGTGCTGCTCCATAAAAGACAGGCCTGATATCCTCAGGGATGCCGCCAGCCAAACACATGTTGGAGAATCTGGTAAGCTCCACTAGAAGGTCCTTTGCAGCATCTCCAAGCACCGGGTTCAGCATTTGTTTGATGTGCTGGGGTCTTAGACCTGTAAAGCCCCCTGCTGAACCTGTTGGGAAAGACATGGCTGCTTTGTACACCTCAGATTCTCGAACAGTCAAGGGTTCTATGCCAGCATTGTTTTCCTGGGGATCCCTGCTGCTGTCCGGGGCTCTGCGTGGGTGTTTGTCTTGAAGAGCCTCTGCTGTCGTGGCGTTCCTGGGGGCAATAGTGTCATCGCTGGTCATGATTCTGATGGCACCTGTGGTATTGCCCTCTTCTATTTTCCTGGTGATCTGTGCTCTCATTTTGTGGTTCTCAGATGAGTTATTGTTGGTCGTCCTGCGGCTGGTGTTCTTGGCACGAGGGGGGAGGCGGACCAGGTTGTCTGCTCTGGGAAATTCATTAAGTGCCCTGATTACAGAGGTTGCTAATGACTTGTCTCTCCTGGGCGGTAATGCTAGGCATGCATTCCCAAATAGAAGGAGATTGTGCCACGATGCAGATATTCTGGGAGCATTGTTGACCTTTGTCAGCAGACTGGTGAGTTTGGCTGCTGCTTGGTGACGGGCAGCCTTGGGGATGTGGGGCAAGGTCCTGGTGGACGTCGCTTTGACTGCTTCAAGCAGATTATTTGCTGAAATGAAGTTGAGGGAGGTATTGTTCCTCGCTCCTGCAGCAGGTTGTCCATCGTCGCTGCCCCGGGGCAGGCGCCTAGACCCTAGACAACCACCTGAATTGACAGTATGATAGCGGACAGTTCCATTTGAATTGAGACGATACCGTCTGTCACACACTTGGCAGTTTCCTCTTGGGAGTTCATCTTCTTGGCTGGAAAGAGGCTGTGTGTCAGGTGCGACATGTGCCATGCCTAGATGTGATGACGCCTGGCTGCCCACTGAGTGTACCCTCTCCTTCCCAGGTGGAGAGTAACACGGCAAGCATTACCCTCCTGGGGCAGTTGGGCATGGCCTGGGCACCGTGTGTGGGTAGGCTGTGTGTTGATGGGCGGCTGGCTGGGTCGGGCGCAGGTAGCGGGGAGGGGGAAGATGGCGGGCGGGGGTGGTGGAGGGGGGGCACGCGAGGGAGGCCGCCGTCACACTTGTTACACACTATCAACACTCGGGGAAATCACACTTGTTACACACTATTAACACTCGGGGAAATCACTAGTGCACTTTGTTTTTAACACTACACTCACCGATTTGCTTATGAACGCACTAACTTTCCACTAACACCACTGTAGGCAGCTCGAGAGCCTCCCCCCTCCCCCCGCCTGGGGGCTGGTGGGTGGCGGCACTGAGACGGCGGCGACCCTCCCCTCACCCTCACCCATACACTGTACCTGCCTCGCCATACACAAAGCTCAGAGAACGCACCTTTCTACGTTCATTGTGTGGGAATGAAGGAGATACGGTTCTTCTTGTCACCCCCGGGGCCTTCAGCAGGTATTCATACCTACATAGATGAAGTCTTGGCTGGCTCAGGCATCGTGATCCACGTTGAAATTGGTTCAAGTGTAGGACCTTGCTCACCACGTGTCCGTCCCCCTCTCCCTCCCTTCCTATATATATATAGGAAGGGATATATATATATATATATATATATATATATATATATATATATATATATATATATATATATATATATATATATATATATATATATATATATATATATATATATATATATACATATATACATATGTCAATCTTTAGAAAACACCCACCAGTGGGCCTCGAACCCAGAAAGAACAACTAACCTTCCAGTAGCTGCCATAACTAGTACGCCTTAGTCCACTGCACCAATATCAGATCCTTAAAATAGATAGAGATTTCGAGGTATTTACCTCAAACTTCTCTATCTCCCAAGGGCACCAGAGTGGCGAGGGATTAAATCTCGTTCTTTCATCAAGCCACTGTCAATGTGGGAAAACTCGTGTCTATGCTATATGCACTAACTTGCTTAATCGACAAGCGAAGATTAACAATCTTTATACAACACCCACCAGTGGTGCAGAGGACTAAGGCGTACTAGTTATGGCTGCTACTGGAAGGTAGTGGTGCTTTCTATAACCACAGTAACATCTGTGAACGCTTGCGGGGCTGAAATGTCCAGAGAGTCTTTATAGCTTATTCATAGACTGTATTATTAAGCAATGTTACATGCGGAATGTAGTGGCATGTATATTGTATTACAGCGGGTGAAGTCTACGTCTCATGTGTGATGTATCACTGGGTCTCTATGTATCATAAGACACAGTGTGTGTCTTATGTGTCTCGGTGTCTCTGTGTGTCTCTGTCTCTGTGTCTCTGTCTCACGTGTGATGTATCACTGTGCGTGATGTTTGTGTCTCATGTGTGATGTATGAGAGCAGCTGATGTCTGTGTCTCATGTGTGATGTATGAGAGCAGCTGATGTCTTTGTCTAGGGTGTGATGAATCACCATGGGTGATGCCTCTGTCACAAGTGTGACGTATCATTATGAGTGATATATCATTATGGGTGATGTCTGTGTCACAAGTATGATGTATCATCATGGGTGATGTCTGTGTCATAAGTGTGATATATCATTATTGGTGATGCCTGTGTCATGAGTTTGATGTATAATATGGGTGATGCCTGTGCCATGAGTTTGATGTATAATATGGGTGATGCCTGTGTCACAAGTGTGATGTATCTCTGTGGGTGATGCCTGTGTCATAAGTGTGATGTATCATTATGAGTGATGCCTGTGTCACAAGTGTGATGTATCACTGTGGGTGATGATTGTTTCTCATATGTGCTGTATCACTGCGTGTCTCATGTGTAATGTATCATTGCAGGTGACGTTTGTCTCTCATATGTGATGTGTCATTGTAAATGATGTCTGACTCTTATGTGTGATGTATAATTGTAAATTATGTCTGAATCTCATGTGTAAAGTATCACTTTGAGTGATATCTGTGTTTCAAATGTGATGTATCACAGTAGGTGATATCTCTGTCGTATGTGTGATGTATCACTGTGGGCATTGACTGTGTCTCATGTGTGATTTATCTCTGTGGGAGGTATTTGTGTCTCATATGCGCTGTGTCACTATGGGTGATGTCTGTATCAGGTGTGCTGTATTCCTGTGGACAACTTGTGTCTAATGTGTGATGTATCACTGGGCGATGTTTGTGTCTCATATGTGATGAATCACTGTAGGTGATGTCTGTGTCTCATGTGTGATGTATCACTGTCCGTGTGTCATGTGTGATGTATCACTGTCCGTATCTCATGTGTGTGATGTATCACTGTCCGTGTCTCATGTGTGATGTATCACTGTCCGTATCTCATGTGTGATGTATCACTGTCCGTGTCTCATGTGTGCTGTATCACTGTCCGTGTCTCATGTGTGCTGTATCACTGTCCGTGTCTCATGTGTGATGTATCACTGTCCGTGTCTCATGTGTGATGTATCACTGTCCGTGTCTCATGTGTGATGTATCACTGTCCGTGTCTCATGTGTGATGTATCACTGTCCGTGTCTCATGTGTGTATCACTGTCCGTGTCTCATGTGTGATGTATCACTGTCCGTGTCTCATGTGTGATGTATCACTGTCCGTGTCTCATGTGTGATGTATCACTGTCCGTGTCTCATGTGTGCTGTATCATTATCAGTGTCTCATGTGTGATGTATCACTGTCCGTGTCTCATGTGTGATGTATCACTGTCCGTGTCTCATGTGTGATGTATCACTGTCCGTGTCTCATGTGTGCTGTATCATTATCCATGTCTCATGTGTGCTGTATCATTATCCATGTCTCATGTGTGATGTATCACTGTCCATGTCTCATGTGTGATGTATCATTATCCATGTCTCATGTGTGATGTATCACTGTCCGTGTCTCATGTGTGATGTATCACTGTCCGTGTCTCATGTGTGCTGTATCATTATCCTTGTCTCATGTGTGATGTATCACTGTCCATGTCTCATGTGTGATGTATCATTATCCATGTCTCATGTGTGATGTATCACTGTCCATGTCTCATGTGTGATGTATCATTATCCATGTCTCATGTGTGATGTATCACTGTCCATGTCTCATGTGTGATGTATCATTATCCATGTCTCATGAGTGATGTATCACTGTCCGTGTCTCATGTGTGTGATGTATCACGGTTCGTGTGTCATGTGTGATGTATCACGGTCCATGTGTCATGTGTGATGTATCACTGTCCGTGTCTCATGTGTGATGTATCACGGTCCGTGTCCCATGTGTGATGTATCACGGTCCGTGTGTCATGTGTGATGTATCACTGTCCGTGTCTCATGTGTGATGTATCACTGTCCGTGTCTCATGTGTGATGTATCACGGTCCGTGTGTCATGTGTGATGTATCACGGTCCGTGTCTCATGTGTGATGTATCACTGTCCCTGTGTCATGTGTGATGTATCACTGTCCCTGTGTCATGTGTGATGTATCACGGTCCGTGTCTCATGTGTGATGTATCACTGTCCCTGTGTCATGTGTGATGTATCACGGTCCGTGTCTCATGTCTAATTAGCAACAGTGGATTGTAAATTAACCTGTCCTCAGGTCAGACTCTTTAATGTACTGGATGTCTCCCAAGATGCATTCATAAACTGTATTGTACTGTCTATGAAAATTACGTTTGATCTCATATATATGTAAATTAATATTATTGTTCATTAAAGTTCTGTGTATAATTTGACATAGATTAGGTTAGGTTAGGTGTCTAGATTCTTGTAGCAATTATTTGTATTTGTAGTCAACCCGTCCTAAGTTCAAGTCCATTCCATCCAGCGGTCGATCCTACAGACATATTCATAAATTTTAACATGCTTTTCATTCGAAACATGAATTTTCCTCAAAGATAAATTAATATTATTATGTATTAGCCTATTGTGCATATTTAGGCCTTGGTTATGTTAGGTGTTTAGGTTATGTAGGCAATTATTTTTATTTGTAGTACGTGGGTGAATCATTTACAGTGCTGTAATTCCAACCCGTCCTCGACTCAAGTTCATCCCATCCAGCGGTCGACACCGCAGACGCATTCATAAATTTTAACATGCTGTTCATTCAAAAAGGAAATTTTCTCAAATATAAATTAATATTATAATATATAAGCATATCGTGCATACATATGCATAGGTTAGGTTCGGTTTTTAGGTCCTGTTGGCGATTATTTGTATTTGTAGTGTGTGGGTGAAGCATTTACAGGATTGTGGTTCGAACAAAATTCGTCAGTGAAGCCCTTGTTCAGGAAGTGTTCGAATGTCATCAGTTGTGAGTCGTGTGTAAACCGTTTTCCATTCATAAACATGGGGGTTTGGCGGGTGCATGGAATCACTTTTGGGTTTGTGTTTGGAGGATGAGCAGTGTAATTTGAACAAAGCCCTCAGCGAAGCACTTGTTGCTCTGGAAGTGTTCGAACGTAATCAGTTGTGAGTCGTGTGTAAATCGTTTTTCATTAATTAATGGGGGGTTTAGCAGTTGCATGGAATGGACTTTGGCCTTTGTTTATGAGGACGGGTTGTTGTTGTACGGGAGTGAAACATTTACAGAGATGTTATTCTAGCAGAGCTAGTAAGTGAAGCACTGTTCGCGAAATATTCGAACTTCATTAGTTCTGAGTCGCCTGCAAACCACTTTCTATTCATAAATAGGAAGCCCAACCACTTGGGCTAAACGGTAAAGCGAAAGCAGCCCGTCCTCCAAACAAAGATCCAAAAGTGATTCCATGCAGCCGCCAAACCCCCTGTTTATGAATGAAAAGCGGTTTACACACGACTCACAACTGCTGACGTTCGAACATATCCGGAACAAATGCTTCACTGACGAATTTTGTTCGAACCACAACGCTATAAATGCTTCATCCACGTACTACAAATACAAATAATCGCCAGCAGAACCTAAACACCTGACCTAACCTAACCTATGCCTATTTATACACAATATGCTAATATATTATAATATTAATTTATACTTGAGAAAATTCTCGTTTTGAATGAACAGCATGTAAAAATTTATGAATGCGTCTGTGGGGTTGACCGCTGGATGTAATGGACTTGAGTCGAGGACGGGTTGGCGAAAGACTCGCTTCATGCAGGTCGGCGTTCAATCCCCGGCCGTCCAATTGGTTGGGTACCATTCTTTCCCCCGTCCCATCCCAAATCCTTATCCTGATCCCCCTTCCAAGTGCTATATAGTCGTAATGATTTAAGCCTTTCCCCGCATAATTCCCTCTTTCATAAATAGGGGGTTTGACGGTTGGTTAACGAGCATTTGTCCTTTATTGAGGAGAACAGGCTGCTGTCTATTCTTCACTAAACTGGCGGCTCGCAAGCTAACTTGCTTTATGTATAGTGTCACGAACATGGCTCGGAGTGTCAAGCGCCTGTCAAGCGCCTGTCAAGTGCCGGTCCGTCAAGCGCCTGTCAAGTGCCGGTCCGTCAAGCGCCCGTCCTCAAAGCATATGTTTTTTTAATCTAGCATCCTGTCCTCATCAGCAAAGACCAAATACTCCTTAATCCAGCCGTCAGGCGATAGTTTTTGAATGAAGAACGCTTTACACATGCGTCACAACTGATGATGTTTGAACGTTTCTCGAACAATGCATCACTGATTTTTTTTATTCTAATCGCAACTCATTAAAAACTTCATCAATAAACCAGCTCGTCCTGCAAACAAAGACCCAAAAGTGATTCCATGCACCTGTGAAACCCCCCTGTTAATGAATGAAAAACTGTTTACACGCGACTCACAAATGATTTCGTTCGAACACTTCCGGAACAAGGGCTTCACTGACAAATTTCGTTCGAACCACAGCGCTGTAAACAGCCCGTCCTTCAAACAAAGACCCAAAAGTGATTCCGTGCACCTGCCAAACCCCCTCCCACCCCCCTGTTTATGAATGAAAAATGGTTTACACATGACTCACAACAGTTGTCGTTCGAACACTTCCAAAACAAGTGCTTCGCTGACGAATTTTGTTCGAATCACAACGCAATAAATGCTTCACCCACGTTACGAAAATACAAATAATTGCCAACAGAACAAAAACACCTAACCTAACCTATGCACATATATATGCACAATATGCTAATATATTATAATATTAATTTATATTTGAGAAAATTCCTGTTTTGAATGAACAGCATGTAAAAATTTATGAATGCGTCTGTGGGGTCGACCGCTGGATGTAATGGACTTGAGTCGAAGACGGGTTGGCTGCAAAGCGGTTGAGCATGACTAAAGTTGGAAACTGTCTACCTACACTTTACCAACGTAATTACTCCTGAACAACTCGCCAGCAGGCTGACGCAATGCTCTGGAGACAGAGTTGCGATGGGTTTCACTGGCGCAACAAGTGAATCTAGCTATAGTTTCTGTGAATTCAATGAGAGTACCTGTAGTGAGGAACAGATCACGCGCTGTGTAGTTCCCGCCGCTGACGGAGACGTTGACGCTGCTGCAGGGGTTGAGTAAGCCACAAGACAGACTCTGGTACATGCAGACAGGGGTCGTGCAGGAGAAACGCTAAGCCGACGCACGGTACGCAGGAACAGCCAGAACGAGAACGGAAGATAAGTGTTAGTTAGAAGTTCCAGTACTAGTATAATTACTTGTTCTATTTCATATACAAGTGTCGTCGGCATTATAAGGTATATTTCTTACGAAGCTAACGGGAAGGCAATATTAATCAAGGCGACAATTTCGTCTTGGACACAACCATCTAAGAAGTATTGAACAGTAGAAGTTAGGGGGAGAAAGAAATGTAGGAGTGGTTTCCGATTTGATGTCCAAACGATATGACAAGGAGGGGAAAGTGAACTGAAATGTAGAATGAGGATGGTAACTTGGTGGAAAGGAAATGTTTTGTGGCCCGTGTACTGTGAATCTGATGCATTAGTGTTGTATGAGAAATTTGTTGAGTTAGTTAGAACCACGGCCTTGTGGTTCTGGCGTGCTGCCGTTGTTAGTGTCCCGGTGACGTTGTCTTGTTCAAGGGTCCGCTGAAACAAACCTCAAGCTTCCTGCACTGCTTGCTTCTGTTTTTGTATTATGTTGTTGTTTTGAGATGTTGGAGGTGCGGAAAGCTAAGGAACAGAAGAAGAACGTGATAGAAGAGAAGGAGAAGGTAGAGGAATAGATGATAGAAGAGAAGGAATAGGAAAAATAGGTAGAGGAATAGGAAAAAGGAGAAGGTAGAGAAATAGGTGAAAGAAGAGAAGGAGAAGGTAGAGAATTAGGAAAAAGAAGAAGGTAGAGAAATAGGTGAAAGAAGAGAAGGAAAAGTAAGAGAAATTGGTGAAGGATGAGAAGGTAGAGGAAGAGGAAAAAGGAGAAGGTAAAGGAATAGGTGAAAGAAGAGAAAGAGAAGGTAGAGGAATAGGTGAAAGAAGAGATGGAAAATGTAGATGAATAGGTGAAAGAAGAAATTGAAAAGGTAAAGGAATAAATGATAAAGGAGAAGGTAGAGGAATAGGTGAAAGAAGAGAAGGAGAAGATAGAGGAATAGATGAAAGAAGGGAAGGAAAATGCAGATGAATTGGTGAAAGAAGAGAGATAGAAGGTAGAAGAATAGGTGAAAGAAGATAAGGAGAAGGTAAAGGAATAGGTGAAAGAAGAAAAGGAAAATGTAGAGGAATAGGTGAAAGAAGAGAATGAGAAGGTAAAGGAATAGGTGAAAGAAGAGAAGGAGAATGTAGAGGAATAGGTGAAAGAAGAAAAGGAGAAGGTAGAGGAATAGGTGAAAGAAGAGAAGGAGAAGGTAGAGGAATATGTGAAAGAAGAAAAGGAGAAGGTAGAGGAATAGGTGAAAGAAGAAAAGGAGAAGGTAGAGGAATAGGTGAAAGAAGAAAGTGGAGGAAAAGAAGGAGAAAATGAATAATTGCAATATGAGTCTGTTGATTGTGACACAACAGTAATTATACAATTCGTAATTAATTTGAATACATCGTTAGATTAGAGGAATACTGTTCCCTCCGTCTAGTTCTTATTCTGCTCTTCCTCCTCCTCCTCCTCCATCTCCTCGGACTCCTACGACTTCTTCTCCTTCTCCGACATGTTCTCCTCTTTATAATTCTCCTCCGACTTCTTCTCCTCCTATTTCTTCTGCTCCTCATCCTCATATTTCTTTTTCTCCTCCTTCTTCTCCTACTTTTTCTTCTCCTAATCTTCCTACTCCTCCTCCTAGTTCTTCTTATTCTCCTCCTCCCAGCCCTCCTCCTCCTTCTCATCTTTCTACTCTTCATCCTTCTTCTCCTCCTCCTTAGTCTCCACCTCCTTCTTCCCATTTTTCTCCTTCCCCCTTCTGCTCCTACTCTTCCTTCTACTTCTTCTCCTCCTACTCATCCTCTTCCTGTTCCTACTTCTTCTCCTCCTCCTATTTTTTTCCTTCTCTTTATCTTCTTTCTTCTTCATCATCTTTTTTTTCTTCGTCTTCTCCAGCTTCTTCTTTTTCTTTTTCTTCTTCTTTCTCCTACTTCTCTTCCTCCTTCTCCTCCTTCTACTTCTCCTCCTTCTCTTCCTCCTCCTTCTACTTCTTCTCTTCCTTAATTAGAGTCAGGCAGAGTGCCAGAGTCGTGGAAGGTTGCTAATATGGTACCAATTTTCAAGAAAAGAGATAGGTCTTTGTGGAGGTGGGTTCCCTCGATTGTTTCAAGCTTGGTTTGGACATGTATATGAGTGGGATTGGGTGGTTATAAATAGGAGCTGCCTCGTATGGGCCAATAGGCCTTCTGCAGTTACCTTTGTTCTTATCATCACAGTGAGAGGTTGTGTTAGCTGGAGCTCCGATTGTAGTAATATTATTACAGCAATAATGGAAGGATTAGGGAAGGAACTGGTCAATCTAGTTGGAGATCTGAGGACAGAGCTGGATTCGCTACGGGAGGAGGTACGTTTGCTGAAGCAACATCAGAAAGAAACAAAGGAGGCCTTTGTTGAGACCAGAATTAAGAAGTCCTCGTCTTGGCAAGTTGTGAAAGACAGGGGTCTCAAGAAGACCTTGGCAAAACCGACAACTAATAGCCTACAGACTTTTAACGCATTTGATGTGTTAGAGGACGAGTGCTGTGGTGAACCTGTTGTTCAACGAGGAGCCAAAGGCAAAGCAACGAGAAGAATTGAAACGCAGGTCCCTCAAACTGCTCGAAAGGAAAAGGGAGAATCGAAGCGAATTTTGGTTGTGGGAGATTCCCAGGTGAGATATTTAGACAGAACGTTTTGTGCCAGAGATAGGGGGAACAGATTATGGGTGTGCTATCCGGGAGCTGGAATTGGTGATATTGTTGGAAACATGAATGATATTATGACGGGAAATGGGAACAAACCCATTATTTGTATTAGTGCAGGGGGTAATGATGTTGGAAGAGTTAGGAGTGAGGAACTAATACAGAGATTCAGGACAGCCATTGAATTAGTTAGGAGCAAGGGAGGAATCCCGATCATATGTGGCATTCTTCCAAGAAAGGGAGTGGGAAATGAATAGATGTCGAGGGCACTTGGTGTCAATTGCCGGCTGGAAAGATATTGCAAATCAAATGCAATATCTTTCATAGACAACTGGGAACACGTCTATGGAAGGAATGAAATGTATGCTCGTGATGGGGTGCATCCATCGAGAGCTGGGGTTGTTGCTGTTGCGAACTCGTTGGAAGAAGTGGTTAGAGGTGTTTGTTTGGGTTTAAACTGTTAGTAGATAGAGGTATGGGAATTGATTTGGAGGAAGGAGGTAATAAAAGTATGTGTTTGTGGGAGAAAGGAAGTGGAAAAATGATCAGGGAAAGAGAAGGGCCTCAAAATAACTATTCACTTAGGGTATATTACACTAACAGTAGAAGTCTAAGAAATAAAATTAACGAATTAAATGCTCTTGTCTGCACAGAAAACATAGATATTATTGCACTTACCGAAACGTGGATGAATGTAGATAATAGAGAACTATTAGCTGAATATCAAATAAATGGATTTAAACTATTTCACACAGATAGATACTGTATATTAGACGAGGAGGTGGAGTAGCCATATACGTTAGGGACAATTTGAAATGTAGTCTCAAAGAGGGAATCAAAACTGAGACACACAGAAACTATTTGGATAGAATTAAACGAAAAAGCAAATAATATTATAATAGGAGCTATATATAGGCCACCAAATTTAGACAGAATGGAAGCAAAGCATCTATGGGATGAAATATCTAGAGCATCTAGATCTAACAGTATTTATGTCATGGGTGACTTTAATTTTAGTGGAATAAACTGGTTGAACAAAACAGGGAATAGTGAAGCAGAAGATTTTCTAGAATTAATTGACGATTGCTTTCTTACGCAACACATTAAGGAACCAACACGGGAAAATAATATTTTAGATTTAGTGTTAACTAACAGGGAAACAAATTAATGACATCGAAATAGGGAGTGAGCTAGGGAACAGTGATCACAAAGAAATCAGATTTAGCATAGAATGGAATAGACCTGTAGGAGAAAATTCTGTTAAAGTGCCAGATTTTCGAAAAGCTGAATTTAATAGCCTAAGAAATTTTTGGGTCAAATGATTGGAAAGTCTTGGTATGGGGTGGGGGCCGGTCTTGGAGGAGACATGAACCCAGCGATAGTGATGCAAATGGGATTTCGATGTCGATTGGATTAAATAATAACTTATTTAATATATTCAAACAAAGCAGCAGGAACGTAGTATAACACCCAAATTGAATAGATTTCGATTACTACGACCCCGAAGTGTGATAACAAAAAAGGGAATTTTGAAGAACCTATAGGTAAAAAGAGAGCTGGTACAAAAGGAATTAAAATGGGGAGGTCACTTTAGAACAGGAATTCGTACAACGGTTAGAAATGTTAGAAAAGAGAGATAAGGAAGCAAAAAGAAACTATAAGTTCGTATAGCAGGGTCAAGCAAAGACAACTCCTTAAAGGGTTTTTTTAAGTATCAATAAGACATGGGAAAGGATAGTCCATTAAAACACTCAGACAGGTCAATATAACAGTCAAATGGGGAGGTTCACCTTTAGAACAGGAATTTCGTACACTGGTTAGAAAATGTTAAAATAGAGAAAGGAAAGCACAAAGAAAACTATGAAATTCGTATAGCAGGGAAAACAAAGGACCAATCCTAAAGGTTTTTTAAGTTATATCGAAATA
>WNGS01167840.1:28873500-28874593 GCA_020271785.1 Procambarus virginalis | reverse complement strand
CTGACTCCTTATGTCCATTGCGCCTTCAGCCTGAAGTCCCGAAGGAATTTGTTGACTTACTGCGGGGAACACGGGGCAACAGGGATAAGAGCCTCGTTGGAGTAGAATCACTGTTCACAACGTACCGGTGGGAAACAATCGGGATGATAGGGACAGAGTGTATCGTGATCCGGCCTGTACTCCTCTTGACATACACAGAAAATATCCTGAGGAAACTACTCCAAGCTTGTACTAAAGAGGCACCCTTCTTGAGCCCGGATGGGCACATGTATAAGCAAGTAGATGGGGTCGCCATGGGTTCTCCCCTAGGTGTCCTGTTTGCGAACTTCTACATGGGTACTATCGAGAAAAAGTCTTAGTCGACTTGAACTTGAAACCGGCCATATACTGCAGGTATGTTGATGACATTTTTACACAGGTTCCTGATGTCAGACATCTGCAGGAGCTGAAGAAGGCATTTGAGCAGAATTCTGTGTTGCGTTTCACTTACGAGATGGAGAAGGATGGGAAGCTGCCCTTTCTAGATGTAACAGTCATGGAAAGGAGCAGAGGTTTCCACACTGCAGTCTACACTAAGGAAACAAACATAGGAATGTGCCTAAATGCCAACAGTGACTGCCCAGACAGGTACAAGAGGAGTGTTGTTAACGCTTATGTCGACCGTGCTCCCAGCCACAGCTCAGAATGGAAGCAAGTCGATGAAGAACTCTGTTGGGTAAGGCAGGTCCTACTCAACAACGGCTTCTCCAATGGTTTCATTGAATACATCATAAGAAGGAAAGTGAAACGCCATGCAACTTCTGAAGAGACAACTAATACAACACCTATACCCCCTATTAGACTATTTTACAGGAACTTCTTTTCCACAGCTCATAAAACGGAGGAAAGGGTCCTGAAAGATATTGTTAATAGAAATGTTATCCCTACAGACAAAAATCAGAAGATACAACTAACGATTTACTAGAAAACCAAGGAAACGGCCACCCTACTCATGAGAAACTCTCCAGACACGGAGCAGAACGCTCTAAAAGAGACAAACGTCGTCTATGCCTTCAAATGCCCACTTGGGGACTGTAAGCCTCAAAAAACTCAG
>WNGS01167840.1:28853500-28871000 GCA_020271785.1 Procambarus virginalis | reverse complement strand
GTTAACGACATTATGAAGAGGAGCCTCACCACAGCTGGATGCCCAGCTGAAAGAGAGCCCCGTTACCTAACGCCCGATAACTCTGATGCTCTTATTGGTCGCCCGGATGGTNTAAACCCAAAAACATATACAATACATGATATACAAAAGATAAAATATTAACTTTCAACACTGTAAGCTACTACAACCCGGTAGCAATCCAATATCATATCCTGGCTTCACAATCATTCATTTCAGTGACTGCTCAACTCTTGGCTTACCACTTACTGGTCCCTCACTAAATGGGGTTGCAATCTCGTCACATTATTGTACAATCAGCCTAAAAGTTTATATAACTCAGCCTGGGACTGAAACACCAGAAACAGTTACATAAATATTCCCCAACACAAGAAGAAATCAATCTCTCACTTTACACGCCAATAAGCATTCAAGCACACCCCCCTCATACATTCCTGTGTATCAACCATAAACCTCTGTTCTGCTCCTAGAGGCTCATTACCATGTATATCTCTAGGTTCTACAAAACATTCAACAAGTCACTTTTGCAGTTCTCCCACGACTGCTGCACAGTGAAGTCCTCTTCAAACACCAGTGATGCTTCACCACTGATTCCACAGAGATACTTGAAACTCCTCATCACTGCTCCTTTAGACTGCATGAGGTCAACTCCTCACTATGGAGTTCTGCTCTCCCACAGATTTCAGCATACACTTCTCCAGCCTCGAAGTTTCCTCTATTAACTCTTCCCTGGTCTCGAAGTTCTTCCATCAGCTCCTCCCTAAACAAACCTGCAACTCCATTGCCATGCCAATAAAAATGTTTCCCAACTAAAACATAATTAAACGCATCACAGACAATAAAACTCCTCCATCCGACATTTTCTTTAAACACCAACGTGTCACCGTGACTGTCCTTCCCCCATCTCGGACGGGTCCATTTTCGACATGTTCTGACACGCTGCTGACCCCCTCCACCTGCCGGGGGCTTACTCAGTCATTCACTGACCTTTGTCGAGGGAGAACGTTTCTCTACTCTCATATTTCAGCTTACTGCCTTAATAAAATATATATCCTATATATATAAACATCTGCCATCATCGCTGGGCACACGATCAAGCACAATTAACCATTGTAGCAAGTATTATATGAGCTTACCGTAGAGTCTGTGTCTCGATTGATTTGATTGTTGCCGCCGAAGGCGGCTAGTTTATTGTGCACCCCATACTCATCCTGTGAGCGGTAGCGCAAAAGCATTACAGAGGGCACAAAAGGTCTTTATCAGACCTCATCTTAGATTATTACATAAACAATTTCATCTATCCTTCACACCTTATAGTTACAATGTCAGCTAGTTACAGAGAAAGTGCTATTTCAAGAGCTACATATTTACAGTAAGTCATCATACATTAATGGTAGGTCTTATCGCTAATACATAATAGTTTGACCAATGGGGACATTACAGAGTCATAGGGGGGCTTCTGTTTCTTGTTAGTCTTCAAAAATACACTACTTGTTTCTGAATCTCGTATGTCGTTCATCTACTGGAAGCGAAATGTGGATACAGTGCAAGTATTTCAGGTAATTTTCCCATGGTAATAAGATAGGTTGCCATATCATACAGAGTGAGTTTAGATCTATCTCTAAATGGCTCAATTTTACTACAATCCAAGATATAGTGTTCTAGTGTGTGTCCCTGTCTTTGTCCACACACTTTACACTTTACTTCATCTAGATCCCTATACAAGCCGAACTGCCAGAGATACTTGTAGCCAAGTCTTATACGAGCTGTGACAACATCTGTTAGTCTACTGACTTTATTACTTGCCCCATACACATGTTTTACTTCACACATTTCAATGTGATGAACAATGGACCTGCTAATTCCAGTTTGCACAGTTCTACTTTCTTCAAATCCATCCAGGAGTTCTCGTCTAATGACACTTTTAAGGGACCTATTTGATAACTCAAGATTCCGTTCAACACTGTCTGTGTCTCGAGGTTGCTCATGTCCTGGTCCTCACAATGGCGCCCACACACAGGTCGCCCACAAAATTGTTAAAGGAATGCCTCACAAGGCTTCTTCTAGTCTTGACTTGAGCACTTTAAATCGTCCTCAGGCTTCACACATAAACGCCTGCTTGATGCCTGGTTGATGGGGTTCTGGGAGTTCTTCTACTCCCCAAGCCCGGCCCGAGCCCAGACTTGTGAGAGTTTGGTCCACCAGGCTGTTGCTAGGAGCGGCCCGCAGGCCCACATACCCACCACAGCCCGGTTGGTCCGGCACTCCTTGAAGGAAACAATCTAGTTTTTCTCTTGAAGATGTCCACGGTTGTTCCTGCAATATTTCTGATGCTCGCTGGTAGGACGTTGAACAACCGTGGACCTCTGATGTTCATACAGTGTTCTCTGATTGTGCGCATGGCACCTCTGCTCTTCACTGGTTCTATTCTGCATTTTCTTTCATGTCGTTCACTCCAGTACGTTAATATTTTACTGTGCAGATTTGGGACCTGTCCCTCCAGTATTTTCCATGTGTATATTATTTGGTATTTCTCTCGTCTCCTTTCTAGTGAGTACATTTGGAGAGCTTTGAGACGATCCCAATAATTTAAGTGCTTTATCTCGTCTTTGCGTGCCGTATATGTTCTTTGTATTCCCTCTATTTCAGCAATCTCTCCTGCTCTGAAGGGGGAAAGTGAGTACTGAGCAGTACTCAAGACGGGACAACACAAGTGATTTGAAGAGCACAACCATTGTGATGGGATCTCTGGACTTGAAGGTTCTCGTAATCCATCCTATCAATTTTCTGGCTGACGCAATACTTGCTTGGTTATGCTCCCTAAACGTTAGGTCGTCGGACATCATTATTCCCAAATCCTTGACATGCTGTTTTCCTACTATGGGCAGATTCGATTGTGTTTTGTACCCTGTATTATGTTTAAGATCCTCATTTTTGCCGTATCTGAGTACCTGGAATTTATCACCGTTAAA
This sequence comes from Procambarus virginalis, assembly GCA_020271785.1. Lineage (NCBI taxonomy): Eukaryota > Metazoa > Arthropoda > Malacostraca > Decapoda > Cambaridae > Procambarus > Procambarus virginalis. The sequence continues at coordinate 28,868,010 of WNGS01167840.1, read as the reverse complement.
CATCATGTTATTTTCTGCTGGCCAGTCGAAAACTTTGTTAATATCTGTTTGCAGTTTATCAATGTCTTCAGCAGAGGTAATTTTCATGCTGATTTTTGTATCATCTGCAAAGGATGACACAAAGCTGTGACTTGTGTTTTTGTCTATATCTGATGTGAGAATAAGGAACAGCAGTGGTGCAAGGACTGTACCTTGAGGTACAGAGCTTTTATCTATGCTCGGACACGATTTTACTTGATTCACTGTTACTCTTTGTGTTCTGTTCGACAGGAAATTGAGTATCCAGCGTCCTACTTTACCAGTTATACCCATTGACCTCATTTTGTGTGCAATCACTCCAAGGTCACATTTTGTCGAATGCCTTTGCAAAATCTGTGTATACGACATCTACATTATGTTTTTCCTCTAATGTCTCAGTGATTTTGTCATGGTGGTCAAGTAGCTGTGAGAGGCATGATCTTCCTGCTCTAAATCCATGTTGGCCTGGATTGTGGAGGTCATTGGTTTCCATGAATCTAGTGACCTGACTCCTGATCACTCTCTCAAATACTTTTATTATATGGGACGTTAGTGCAACTGGTCTTTAATTCTTTGCCAATGCTTTGCTACCACCCTTGTATAGAGGGGCAATGTCTGCTGCTTTAAACGCATCTGGTATCTCCCCTGTGTCCAAGCTCTTCCTCCACACTATACTGAGTGCCTGAGATACTGGCACTTTGCATTTCTTTATAAATATTGAATTCCATGAGTCTGGACCCGGGGCTGAGTGCATGGGCATATTGTCAATTTCTCTTTCAAAATCTGCCACACTTGTGTTGATATCAGTTATATTTACCGGTGTTTGAGTATCATTCGTAAAGAAATTGTCTGAATTTTCCACTTTCATGCTGAGAATCGGAGTGCTAAACATGTCCTCATATTGCTTTTTTTAGGATTTCACTAATTTCTTTGTCATCCTCAGTGTATGAACCTTCACTAATACGAATAGGTCCAATACTGGCGGTGGTTTTCGTTTTTGATTTAGCATATGTGAAGAAATATTTTGGGTTTTTCATTATTTCTTGAATTGCTTTCTGTTCTAGTTGCCTTTTTCAGTCTGATAGGAATGCTTCAGTCTCTGTTCGATTTCTTCAATCTCCCTGTTTAAATTATTTCTTCTTTTTATGGAGAGTCGTGTCTGCTTAAGCATTTCCGTTAATTTCTTCCTTCTTTTGTAATGTCGTCTGCGTTCTCTTTCTATATTTGACCTCTTTCTGGCTTTCCTTAAACGAACATGTTTCAGACAGACTTCATATGCTTCAGAAGTCAGTTTTTCTATTTCTTGTGTAGGATTTTTATTTCTTAGATCATTTTCCCATTGAATGTTTGTAAGTTCCCTGTTTATTTTCTGCCAGTCTATCCTCTTATTATTAAAATTCAATTTATTGAATAACCCTTCTCGCTTGTTGTTTCTCTTGGGCCTACTACCGTTATTAATGTTAGTTTGCACTTCAATGAGCTTGTGGTCCGAGTACGTAGTGTCTGAGACAGTAATGTCTCTGATTAGCTCCTCATTGTTCGTGAATATCAGGTCCAGCGTGTTTTCGTTCCTAGTTGGTTCTGTAATCTGCTGACTGAGCGAGAATTTGTCACAGAATCTCAGTAGTTCTCTGACCTGTGGTTGGTTATTTCCAGGTTGATTTCCTGCTATAATGTTATTGTTTACTATTCTCCATTTTAAACTGGGTAGATTGAAGTCTCCAAGGAAGATGATATCTGGTACTGGGTTTGCTAGGTTATCAAGAATATTCTCTATTATGTGGATCTGTTCAGTGAATTCCTCAACTGTTGCATCTGGCATGCTTTTCGCCCCATCCCAATTAATCCCTTATAGTATAAGAACTGCCCAAACGTCTAATGCTTTGTATCTACATACAAGTTTGTGTGATCACACTATTAATTGGGATGGGGCGAAAAGCATTGCCAATTGCAATGGCTTTGTGGAACGGAATTTAATTGAGTCTGCGCTAATTAGTCAATGTCCAAATCTTCTCAATGTTAGTACTGGTATATACAAACTTGATCCAGTTTTAAGTTACAATATTACACAACAGTTTAAGAAAAAACTTTCATAAGGGAGGCATACAATGTCTCATTACAATTTTATATTCAATTATTGTGTGTTCATGAGGCTTTTCCTTAATCTTCAACCTTATTCTCTGACCGCTTAATCCTCTTTGACCTCTCCTGTTTCTGGTAATCCTTTCCCCATAGATGGGTTGGTCAGGTCCATGTGCTGACCTGTACCCTCTCCTTACTTCTCTCAGTCAGTCTGATGTTGACAACGACTTTCGCGAGTCGAAACGTTCATCTCTCTTCTCCATTTCTTTGTGGTTTTTCCGCATACAAATGATCAGTGTTTAGTGATCGTCAATTGCATCAATGGAAACCACGTGCCAGTTTCTCTCCTTCTCCTCTCTCTACCCTTCTCTTAAGCCTTTTGTTACTAAACTTCGTTCTGCTTTAGTGAAATCTCATTCCTTAAAACTTCGCCTCCGTTTCCTTCGAAAATGCCTCAGTGAACAAGTGCTTCCCCGTTCATTATTACCCAACAGCGTTTTTAAATTATCAGATCGGCCGTTTGATGAGATTCCCCACATAGTGCTTAAGAAAAATATCGAGTTACTTAAACTACAAGTACGTGGATGTTTTAAAGTGGTGGATAACTGTAAGTATGCCTTTCTCCAAGCCATTCCAGAATATACAACTAACGATTTACTATAAAACCAAGAAAACTGCCAACCTACTCATGAGAAACTCTCCAGACACAAAGCAGAACGCTTTGAAAGAGACAAACGTCGTCTATGCCTTCAAATGTCCTCTTGGGGACTGTAAGCCCCAAAAAACTCAGTATATAGGCAAGACAACAACATCTCTTTCCAGGCGTTTAACAATGCATAAGCAACAGGGCTCCATTAAGGAACATATACTCTCTTCCCACAAACAAAACCATCACCAGAGAAATCTTAACAAACAACACAGAAATCATCGATAGATACAGTGACAACATGCGGCTTGACATCTGCGAGGCACTACACATCAAGAAGTCAACACCAGCAATCAACAGTCCTGGGGACAATTCAGGCTTGTTTGCATTTGTGTTCCTCACGTGTTGCCCCAAAAAATGAGGCGATTTGATAAAATGCTATGCCCAAGATTACCATCCGAGTGCCGGCGGGGAAGTGGTTCATATTGCCTCGGCTATCACTTCCTTAATGTCCGGTCGTGATGGTCAAGTGGTTTAAGGCGTCCCTGTACATACCAGTTGCATTGCTCCTGGGAGTATGGGTTCGAGTCACTTCTGGGGTGTGAGTTTTCAGTTGTATCTAGTCCTGGGGACCATTCAGGCTTGTTTGCATTTGTGTTCCTCACGTGTGGCCCCAAAAAATGAGGTGATTTGATAAAATGCTATGCCCAAGATTACCATCCGAGTGCCGGCGGGGAAGTGGTTCATATAGCCTCGGCTATCACTTCCTTAATGTCCGGTCGTGATGGTCAAGTGGTTTAAGGCGTCCCTGTACATACCAGTTGCATTGCTCCTGGGAGTATGGGTTCGAGTCACTTCTGGGGTGTGAGTTTTCAGTTATATATATATATATATATATATATATATATATATATATATATATATATATATATATATATATATATATGTCGTACCTAGTAGCTAGAACGCACTTCTCAGCCTACTATGCAAGGCCGGCCGGATTTGCCTAATAAGCTAAGTTTTCATGAATTAATTGTTTTTCGACTACCTAACCTACCTAACCTAACCAAACTTTTTCGGTTACCTAACCTAACCTAACCTATAAAGATAGGTTAGGTTAGGTTAGGTTAGGTAGGGTTGGTTAGGTTCGGTCATATAACTACGATAATTTTAACTCCAATAAATAAAAATTTACCTCATATATAATGAAATGGGTAGCTTTATCATTTCATAAGAAAAAATTAGAGAAAATATATTAATTCATGAAAACTTGGCTTATTAGGCAAATCGCGCCTTGCATAGTAGGCTGAAAAGTGCGTTCTGGCTACTAGGTACGACATATATATATATATATATATATATATATATATATATATATATATATATATATATATATATATATATATATAATATATATATATATATATATATATATATATATATATATATATATATATATATATATTTATAAATTTTTATGATTTTTTTTATAAATGAATGAAAACTTACACCCCAGAAGTGACTCGAACCCATACTCCCAGGAGCAATGCAACTGGTAACTACAGGACACCTTAATCCGCTTGACCATCACGACCGGATATAAGGAAGTGATAGCCAAAGCTATTTGAACTACTCCCCGCCGGCACCCGGATGGTAATCTTGGGCATAGCTTTTTATCAAATCACCTCATTCTTTGGGGCACACGTGAGGAACACAAATTGGTGGTGGGAACCACTAGTTGTTCGACATTTACCCAATCGTCATCCTCCTTCAGCTTACTGGGTCTGTACCTGCGGTAGAGCAACTGATTCTCAAGGAAGAACCCAGGGATACTGTCAGGCTGAGTCTCAACCTGGAAGAATAATGGTGTTAATGAAGGATCCTCCCTCTGTAACTTACAGAACTGCAACATGGTAAGATTCGGTGGTAGATTCTGAGGGTCTTGAGGGACAGCGGTAGCAGTATAGTCAGCTGGTTGCGGGCGTGCAGCTTGTGCATGGGTGGTCACCAAAACCGGAGGAGAACGTCATCACTTTCTTGGACCTCTGCTGGAACATACTTAAAGATGGGATTGTCCACTACACACCTGGGGTTTGTCCATGATAACAGGTTGGAAGGTTGCAGATCTTCTGCCAAGTCATTGCCCAGGAGAAGTTGCACTCCAGACATGGGAAAAGGCTTTTCCCTGATGGCGACTTGGACTTCACCGGTCACGAAAGGACAATCCAGGTGGACTCTGGCGAGTGGATACGGAGTGGTAGCAGTGAGGTCAGTGATAAGGACGGTTTCCCCGGTGTAGGTAATGTTAGGCACAGCCGATTTCAATATTATTGACTGAAGAGCCGCTGTGTCCCCCAAGATCTTCAATTTGAAACGTCCCTCCAAATCTGTACCGTTGGCAGAGACAGTTCCAGGATACAGGTGTTTGCTGAAGAGAGAAAGATCGTTAACAGGAACACCAACATTCATCACAGGCTTACCGGACTTAGGAGTCGGTTTGGGTTTAGTAGTTTCATTAATGCCTTTGTATTGAGCTTTTCCACATTTATCCATGGTATGTCCATAGAGTTTGCAATACTTACAATACAATTGAGAGCTCGCTTCATCGGTACTCACTTTATTATACATATACCAAGACTTCTTACTGGAAGGTGGGTCTGGAGTTAGCCGATGTATGAGGCTGTAGGTGTCAGCCGACTTCGCACATCTGATGTAGTCGGTTTCTTCTTTGTCTGCTAAATATAAACGGACGGAAGGGGGAACACGTCTCAAGAATTCCTTAACTAGAATGAGGTTGACGAGTTCTGAAAAAGTAGAGACATGTGCTGCTTCCAGCCATTTCATGAAATATCTTTTCTTTGTATTGGCAAATTCTAAAAAGGTGGTGGTACTTGCCTTTAGACAATCACGGAATTTTCGTCTGTAGCTTTCGGTGGAGAGAAGGTAGGCGTCCAAAACTGCTTGCTTCAGGGTCTGATAGTCATTCTCAGACGCTAAGGTACTGAGAGTAACCGCAGCACTACCTGTGAGATGCACTCTGAGAAGGGTAGACCATTGATCTTCAGGCCAGCTAAGTTTCTTAGCTAGGGTCTCAAAAGTGGTGAAAAACACGTTTATCTTTGTCTCAACGAATGGTGGCATTAACTTACTTGCATGGGACACATTGAAACTTACGGGAAGACTAGCTGTAGCTTGTTGACGAAGAGTGTGGTGTGTAGTTTCCAAAGCGAGTTCTTGTTGACGACATGCTAGAGCCATATCAGCTTGCTTCTTATCATGCTCGCGTTGCATCTCCAGGTGAAGATTTTTTGTTTCAAGCTGTTCCCTCTCCCGCTCACGGAGTAGGGCAGCCTCACGTTCTTGTTCTTCCTTCCTTAGGGCAGCCTCTTCTTTCTTTATCAGGAGAGCTTCTTTTTGTTGTTCCCGCTCAATTTTCGCTAGTTCGAGCTTCAGCTTCATAGCTGCCAGAGCATGTTTATCTGCAATTGAATAGTTTTCGTGAGTATCAGAGTCTATAATTCCTTCATCTAAGAGGTGATCCATGATTACATTGTGCAAGTCATTTTTGTTGGCTCAAGGGGGAGCATCTAGTTGATACTCGTGTGCAAGAGATTGTAATTCGGTCCTCTTGGCACGACTTAAGTTGCTTACTTCACTTGCTGGATCACTACGAAATGCTGAGAGACGAAACATTGTGAAAATAGCAAATAAATGTACAACGAATGCACTTGTGATATTGGAAGTGTCAGTAACAGGATGATGTGGCAACTGGTAACTATCCTGTGGAATTTTTAATCGTTAACAATTAACGTTAATATTAGTATGGTAAATGATTAGTCAATCAAAATCGCAAGAAATCTTGTACCCGGTACTCAATGTAAGAGAATAAAGGCAAGAAAATCCTACTAAATAAATGAAACCGATAGTTTCTAAACAAATGAAACCATTTAATTGTTTCAAAAGTGAATAAGGTAGTCCAAGAATGTAGGGATGCCTTGCCGAGTCTCTATAGGACAGAAGCGAGGGTTTTCCTACTTAATGAAATATGATACTTACAGAATTAGCGAACTTTGTGCTCTGAAAAAAGAAAGCTAATTCCCTACCTAAGTAAATATCATCATCTCTGACCGACGTGTAGGGGTGCGAGTGTCAACTGGTGACGAGAACTGCTGCTGAGGTCCCAACTCAGCAACGTAGTCCGTGCTAGAGGAAATATGGCCCTCTGTATCCTCCTTTGGTCGGATTGCAGAAGATAGGCTGCTTTGACCCGAAGACAAATCAAAGTACCAGGGTACCAAAATGATGATCTGTTTGAATTTGAGAAATATCCTAGGGACAAAAGGTGGAATACACGAGTAATAACACTGAGGGAGGGATGACCAATTAGGAGAATGACTGAGGCCTCCAGTCACCACGTAATCCAAAGTTATCCAACACTCACAATATGCTACCCTCGGAATGCACAAAATACACAGCACTATATAAATATTAAAAGTAATGAAAATATTGAAAAATATTGAAAAGCAACTGTATCAAAGCCAAATACACTTACCACAAATTGATGTTCTAGAACTAGTACCTGAGTGAGGCTCCTTGGACAGGTCCCCATTAAATGTGATGGAAAAAAAAGTGTAGGTGTTCGGCAGTCCTCCTAATGGCTGTTGTCAATGCCAATCACATTTACAAAAAAAGTAGACTGCTTGGCTGTTGTCGTCTGTGGTAAAGTAAGGGAAAACACGCAAACACATAGTATGAACAATGAAACTTTAATTTACTTGAAAAATTATGAATAAAGAGAATCCCTTGGCTATGTACAGTGCAAACATATAGGTCAAGAAAATATAACATAAAAATGAGAACAGGGGTGACGTTACTCTACAAATAAAATAAAGAAAAAAATAATTAACAGGTGCACCAGTTATCGCCTAACATAATATTAGGAGGAACTCTTGATTATTTCAATTATAGGTTATACATATATATGAATGCGATTGGGTGGTTATAAATAGGAACTGCCTCGTATGGGCCTGTAGGCCTTCTGGAGTTACCTTTATTCTTATGTTCTTATATGCGTGTACAAGCACCAATGTGAGTGTGCACGCGCCCATATGCACGTGCACATGTGCATGTTAGTGCGTGTGCACGGGCTCATGTGCGTGTTAGTGCGGGTGCACGGGCTCATGTGTGTGTGCACGGAACCATGTGCATGTGCACGGATCCATGTGCGTGTGCACGTGTCCATGTGCGTGAGCACGTGCCCATGTTTTCATCTAGTTTTTTTTTTTTTTTTTATTTTTACATGCAAACATGCAAATTAAATACAATAAAAAACAAGGAGAGACACAGTACAAACCAAAGAGAAACAAAAGAAAAAACCCATCAGCCAGAAGGGCCGACAGCACAGCATAACAAAGTACAAAACGCAAAAAGGTATTGAAAATACAGGACAAAGGGTAAACACATGCAGTACAAAGTATAAACAAATGTGGACCCTGAGCAGCCGTGGAGTGCGGACGTGTCCCTCCGTGACTGCTAGGGTAGTCAGCCGTTTGGTCGCCAGGTGGCGGGGCGTAGCTGCCCCCCCCACCCCCCAGTGTTGTTGCCTGGCTGGCTGAGTGCAGACGTGGCAGGTGTTGGGCTTACCATGGGTGGTCCCCTACCATCGATTAAGCGCGTGAACTCCGTGGGCCTGGAGTTCTCTGGGCGTGCTGGTTATCCAGATGTAGCAGTGGTGCTGTGCGACATGCTTCATGTCCCTGTGCTAGACGTCGACGGAATTTAGCTGGTGACTGCTCATCGTGTTGTCATCAAGCTGGCGACGGAGGAGGTGTACCGTGACTTCCTCAGTCGCTACGAGGGACGCTCGTTGTCGTTGCCGGGGGGTGCCGGCTCAGTCTCCATATCATACCAGAGTGGTGCGCTGACCTATGTCAGTGTGCATGGGGCACCCCTGGAGTTTCCCGAGGATCTTCTAAGGCGTTACTTCCAGCGCTTTGGGCCAGTCATCAGTGTGCGGGTCAACACGATATCCTCTGGGAGATATGCCGGGAGGCGGACGAACATTCGTACCTTGGGGATGCGCCTGCGGTCGGATATTCCCTCTTCGGTCCGGCTTCTGGGGTGCTACATACGGGTGTACTATGCCCGACAGCCTCGGATCTGTTTCCGGTGTGGCTTGATGGGGCATCAGGCTGCCGGGTGCGAGGCGGCTCCGGTTGCCCCTGTCAACCTCTTTAGGGAAGAAGATTTCCCTCCGCTTCCCCTGGACGAGGACTCCGGGGATGCGGAGCCCGTCCAGCTCGTTGTTGCGGCACCCCCGTCGTCCACTGACGTTTCCCCGGATGTCGCCGGCCTTCCTCAGGCTGTTGCGAGGCTGTCGGTGAATCCTCCTGACCCTGTCCATGCTGCTACGGTGGGCCTGGATGCTGCGCCCTCCTCCTCGCCTGGTTCCCTGTCTTCAGATGCTGCGCCTGGCCCTGCCTCCTCGCCTCGGCTACCGGCGGTGCTGGGTGCTGAAGTGGCTGTGGGGTCCCCGGTTGTGTGTGGTCCGGTTCCCCCTGCGGTTGAGGCTGCTGCAGTCATGAGACGGGCATTGGTACGCGCGGCTTGTGATGCCCGTGGGTCTGGGTCCGCTTCAGGTTCCGAAGATGTGCGCCCGGTGCCCAAGCGGTCCAGGCGTTCGTCTACTGCATGGGCTGATGTGGTGGATTCTGACGCTGATGGGTTCTCGGAAATTGAGGTGGTGGACGCTGACGTCCATGTACCTGCTGATGCCAAGGATTGTGTGTATGATTCGCCTCCTGTGGCTTCTGTCGGCAGTTCCCCGCAGTGGGGGGTAGTTGCACCTCCAGATGTTGGTGAGGGGGGTGCTGGTGCAGGTCGGGACCTAGTGTTAGTTCTGAAAAGGGATGTTCGGAGAGAGGAGCCCCTGCAGGTGTCCCGTCCGGTGGTTGATGCGAAGCCCTGTGAGGCTGCCGCGGTTACAAGTGCGCTGCCCGTTGCCTGCGCCGGTAAGGAGCAGCCTGTCCCGTTCATCTTAGCCAACGGCGTGGCGTATCATTCGAAGACCAACCCTGTAGCTATTAGCTTTCATGAACGGGTGGAGCCTCTTCCGTGGTGCCCCACGACTGTCTGGGTTCCAGCGTATCGGGTATTTGTTGAGGGTGTGCCGATTTCGATGCCCGATCCTCGGACGACCCTTAGTCCCCCTATTCCGGACAAAATTCTGGCGATGTGGGAGGCGTATTGTACTCTTTTCCCGGCTGCAGAGTGGCCGGAAAAGTATGCGCAGTCCTGATAGTCTGTGTGCTTGCTGTGTATATCGGGTATGTCTTGGATTTTGGTCTGTTATGTGATGTATATTGTGTGCCCTTCCGGCCGATGTTTTCTAAATGTCCCTGTTCTTTTGGCTATGCCTTTTCATGATCTATGTTTCTTTAATTTGTTGTATTATGTGCCCTTCTGGCTATGATGTTCGATCTCTGTTATTAAATTATTATGTTTATTTTTTCTTGTTCTTCTCTGCTTACTTTGTGTATTGAGGTCTTGTGTATTTTGGGTCTCGGTCATTCAGGCCGGTGTTAGGTTTGTTTGTTGTGTACCGAAGGTTTTGTACTGTTTGATATGCGCCTGTGTTTTTGTTGTTTTGCATTTGTTTATCCCTGTACTGCATTTGTTTTCATCTAGTTGTGCTTGCGGGGGTCGAGTTTTGCCTCTTTCGGCCCGTGTGTGCGTGTGCATATTTGAGTGTTAGTGCGTTTTAATATTGTGCAATTTGTGCCTGCATGATCCAAATCAATTAATTAAATTAAATAAAACTACAATTAAGGTGTGTACTTACTCTCCAGTAAAGTGTTAAGAGACAGGCATGATTCATTTCCCCGTACTGGCTTCACGCATACAGTATATCTATTATTGTTGCGCAACTTGTTCCAAGTGTAGTTGGTAGTGTATACTTGATCCGTTACCCAGTTGCGGTTGAAGGAGATATCCAATAACGACACTGTGTACTCGACGATGGGGTCGGAGTTACACTGCGGGGGTAACCAGGTAGTTGCGATGGCAGACCAGCTCACCGCCTCTGCTGTGAAATCCTCAACCATATCTGGGAGAGATAGTAAGCTAATTAGGGCATGCTTGACTAGATTTGACCTAAATCTTTAACATATATTGTCTATTCAAGGACGAATGCTATAATGCTAGGCTAATGGTCTTTGGCAATCTCCTCCCCCAGCTTTGCATGGTGACTAGTGGGTAGTTGTGACTGTCATAGGCCAAGCGGGGTGACGTTATTGCTTCCAGTAATAGCCACCTTGTAAAACTGTAATATTGTTTCACAAGTTCGACTCAAGCACAGACATTTATATATATATATATATATATATATATATATATATATATATATATATATATATATATATATATATATATATATATATATATATATATATATATATATATGCAAACACGCCTGAATGGTCCCCAGGACTAGATACAACTGAAAACTCACACCCCAGAAGTGACTCGAACCCATACTCCCAGGAGCAACGCAACTGGTATGTACAGGGACGCCTTAAACCACTTGACCATCACGACCGGACATAACGAAGTGATAGCCGAGGCTATATGAACCACTTCCCCGCCGGCACTCGGATGGAAATCTTGGGCATAGCATTTTATCAAATCACCTAATTTTTTGGGGCAACACGTGAGGAACACAAATGCAAACACGCCTGAATGGTCCCCAGGACTAGATACAACTGAAAACTTACACCCCAGAAGTGACTCGAACCCATACTCCCAGGAGCAACGCAACTGGTATGTACAGTACATACGTACGTTATGTCCAGACCAAGTGCGTTGGCCCGGAAAGTAGAGTTGGGGATCCTGTTGGACGACATATTTGATCTCGAAGCACAAAAGAAGGTCACCACCAAAAACACCTTACAAGCAGAACTTATTGCAGAAGGAGGAAAGAGTCGAGGCAACTACAGAAGCACCATACTGACGCCCGAGCTCAAAGCGGCAGCTAAGAGCCTTCGTGAGAACAAGGAGACAGTTGTCAGGAGAGGCGACAAGTCGCCAATATTCGTCATCCTTAAAAAAGACGAATATCTGGCGAAAATGAACTCCTTACTCTCTGACCAAACTAAATTCCAAAGGGTAACGAAGGACACTACAACCGAATTGAAAGCAAAGGTCAACAAATTGATTGAAACTGTGAATGCCAAGAAATCCGGACTCCACCTGCCAAAGATTATTGGGGAATATAAACCTGGATATGTGTATGGAAATGTCAAGACACATAAGCCTGGTAACCCACTTCGGCCAATCATGAGCCAGATACCCACACCCATGTACAGACTGGCGAAACGACTCAACGGCTTACTGACTCCTTATGTCCATTGCGCCTTCAGCCTGAAGTCCCCGAAGGAATTTGTTGACTTACTGCGGGGAACACGGGCAACAGGGATAAGAGCCTCGTTGGACGTAGAATCACTGTTCACCAACTTACCGGTGGAGGAAACAATCGGGATGATAGTGGACAGAGTATATCGTGGTCCGGCCTGTACTCCTCTTGACATACCAGAAAATATCCTGAGGAAATTACTCCATGCTTGCCTAAAGAGGCACCCTTCTTGAGCCCGGATGGGCACATGTATAAGCAAGTAGATGGGGTCGCCATGGGTTCTCCCCTAGGTGTCCTGTTTGCGAACTTCTACATGGGTACTATCGAGAAAAAAGTCTTAGTCGACTTGAACTTGAAACCGGCCATATACTGCAGGTATGTTGATGACATTTTTACACAGGTTCCTGATGTCAGACATCTGCAGGAGCTGAAGAAGGCATTTGAGCAGAATTCTGTGTTGCGTTTCACTTACGAGATGGAGAAGGATGGGAAGCTGCCCTTTCTAGATGTAACAGTCATGGAAAGGAGCAGAGGTTTCCACACTGCAGTCTACACTAAGGAAACAAACATAGGAATGTGCCTAAATGCCAACAGTGACTGCCCAGACAGGTACAAGAGGAGTGTTGTTAACGCTTATGTCGACCGTGCTCCCAGCCACAGCTCAGAATGGAAGCAAGTCGATGAAGAACTCTGTTGGGTAAGGCAGGTCCTACTCAACAACGGCTTCTCCAATGGTTTCATTGAATACATCATAAGAAGGAAAGTGAAACGCCATGCAACTTCTGAAGAGACAACTAATACAACACCTATACCCCCTATTAGACTATTTTACAGGAACTTCTTTTCCACAGCTCATAAAACGGAGGAAAGGGTCCTGAAAGATATTGTTAATAGAAATGTTATCCCTACAGACAAAAATCAGAAGATACAACTAACGATTTACTAGAAAACCAAGGAAACGGCCACCCTACTCATGAGAAACTCTCCAGACACGGAGCAGAACGCTCTAAAAGAGACAAACGTCGTCTATGCCTTCAAATGCCCACTTGGGGACTGTAAGCCTCAAAAAACTCAGTATATAGGCAAGACAAAAACATCTCTTTCCAGGCGTTTAACGATGCATAAGCAACAGGGCTCCATTAAGGAACATATATTCTCTTCCCACAACCAAACCATCACCAGAGAAATCTTAGCAAACAACACAGAAATCATTGATAGATACAGCGACAGCAGGCGGCTTGACATCTGCGAGGCACTACACATCAAGAAGTCAACACCAGCAATCAACAGCCAATTAACGCACAACTATATTCTACCAACTTCAAGACTCCGCTCCAATATAGAAACATCAAGAAATATGGGCCAATAGGCCTTCTGCAGTTCTATATTTACCCAACTTCTATCTATACCCATTGTTCTGTACCCACTATTCTGTACCCGTATTGTATTACATCGCCTCACCCAAATGCAGGTATAAGAGCCAATGTTGTTTCAGTCATAAGTTCAGTCATAAGTGTGTGTGGATAAACTAAATTCTTTGAAAATGTAATAAGTTTTACGAAACGCGCTCAACTGTCGCGTCAGACTAGAAATAAAAATGAATTTTGGAGAATTGATTTTTCATTTACCGTCACCAGTAAAAAGAAACATAAGGAAAATCGAGAAAATTCGTGTTAGAATTATTAATCTTACTTTTTCGGTCATATTTAATATATATATATATATATATATATATATATTATATATATATATATATATATATATATATATATATAATATATATATTATATATATATATATATATTATTTATAGATATATTTTATATATATATATATGTATATATATATATATATATATATTATATATATATATATATATATAAATATATTATATTATATTTTTTTTTTTTTCAATAGGAAAAGAGTACCACCTCTGGCTGGAAGAAGGGGGACCCATAGCCTCGGAGGAAATCACACATAACGCATTGGAGGGAATGTAGGTCCCCTCCAATACAGTTTCTGTGTGCTTTTCTCCTACCACCCCCTTCCTTTTTTTATGCTTTATTGTGTATTTAAAGGTACAAAACATACAAGACAAATGCCTAAAGGTTATGTATCTCTTGAAGCTCCTCCGCTTCCGGACAGGAAACGAGGACGCAGCAAGCATTCCCTCTTGATCGCCACACTGAGGCGCTGAAACAAAAACTGCAAGCCCTTGGGTCTCTGGTGACGTCGATGAGCTTGGAACCCAATTCCTTGAGAAATCCCAAGGCACTCTTGCCCCAGGGGCCATGCGTTCGACGCTATGGGAACAAGGAGGTATTGGCCTGCCAGTCGCCTGTATTTGAGAGATTT
>WNGS01167840.1:28818546-28838671 GCA_020271785.1 Procambarus virginalis | reverse complement strand
GTGTGTGGCATAAGGAGAAGGGACGTTTTAGTGCGTGTTGAACTGGGGTGGTGTAGTGTGTGTGTGCTAGATCCGCTATATCGGTTTGTATAATGCATGTGAAAATTCTAAATCACATGGTCGTCCCCTGGAGAACCTCGTTTGCATAAGAACGATGATTAAGGAAAAACATTCACTGTCGCATATCACGCAAGTTTTCACCAGCGAAATCGGATATACGTCTGGACGTGTATTTTCCTTCAGATTAATGGATGCCAGAGGAAAATCTTTCCTCACTATCCCATCGGGGATTATACCGACGAACGCTGAGGTGCCGCGGCCGCCGAGCCCTAAAGAATAGTTATACCTTTTCACGATCACGACGCAATGAGAGTCCTGGAGCGGCGTTGTGTAATATTCCCGTAACACACACACGCCGGTATCGGTGACGCGAATAACCGCGTTTTGTAATCGATTTTCGTGCGATCAGGCCCCCCGCTCCCGGAGTTGTCATGGTCACTTCATGGTGTGGTTATATGATGTGAGTTTTATTTTATTATGAGTGAAAGCACCTATAACCAGTTACACTGTGATAGCTACCCAGGAACACTACATGTACACGTGATAATCTTTACGGCAAAGTATTGAACACCGATGTCAGTGGTCAATTATTTTATATAACCATTTATTGGTAAACATTGTATTAGTAACAGTGTAACGATAAAATAGGTTGGTAACTGTGTAAAAAAATAATAATACTTGAAATCGCTTGGCTGCTGTATCTCATGACTATGTAATCTACTAAGCAAGATACAAGAGCACCCAGACACTAGTCAACTCTAGTGTTTATCATAAATTAAAAAAAAATCCCCATCCAGAGCATTATCTCGCCCGTCCTCCTCGGAGCCACCAAAGTAGCCATTGTTCCCGACGATCATTAAGGGAAGACTCTCCGCTGTCGCTGTTAACTTTGTGTGTCCGAGCTAATATAGATTTTCTTAGCGCCACAAGAACTGACATTGTTAGCCAGACGCGTTTTTCTCATACGTGACAAAGGCGTTCTCCTGCCTGAGGCTTTTATGATAAAATTAAGTTTAATAGCGGGGGTCAGTTTTTAGCGTGTTGCTTTATGGAACGATGTCGCTGGCTGAGGGCAAGAGGGAGGGAGGTGACAGGTTGAAGGGGGGGGGGAAAGATGGACAGGTAACATAAGAACATCACGGACCATGTGGATATGTTCATTTAATATAAGAACATAAGAATGAAGGTAACTGCAGAAGGCCTATTGGCCCATACGAGGCAGATCTTATTTATATCCACCAAATATCTTCATATATATATTCAACCAACGCTTGAAACAATCAAGGGACCCCACTTCTATATGTTACGCGGTAATTGGTTGCACAAATCAACAACCCTCTTACGAACCAGTATTTACCCAGGTCTTTCCTAAATCTAAACTATATCCAAATTTATGCCCATTGTTTCGTGTTCTGTCTTGTGTTGATACTATTAATACCCTCTTAATATTCTCTTTGTTATGTTCATTCATCCACTTGTACACCTCTATCACGTCAGTCCTAAGTCTTCGCCTTTCCAGCGAATGCAGTTTAAGCTTCGTCTATCTTCTTCATATGACATGTTCTAATTTGGGGACTAACTTTGTCATCCTACGCTGGACGCGTTCCAGTGAATTAATTCTATTCCATAGTACGGCAACTAAATCTACACTGCTAATCTAACCTGAGCAAGATATAGCTGAAGAACAACCCACATAGACTTGTTCGGCTGAAGGCGTAATGCTTAGCTCCTCTTAGTAAATACAAAGATAAAATATTAAAAAAAAATAAATACTCATCTCTTCGTCATTATCTGGTTATCTGACCTGTCTCAGTTTTTAATGGAGCCTATCCTTTCTTTAATCTTTGTTTGATATAACTGAAAAAAACTTTAGGATTTGTCTTTGCTTGCCCTGCTATGCTAATTTCATTGTTTCTTTTTGCCCTCCTTATCACTTTTTTAACATTTCTAACCAGTTGCACGAATTCTTGCTCTAAACTGACTAGATTAATAGACGGACAGCTATGTAAATACACAGACGGATGAGAAGCGCTGAAAAATATTTATAGTTGTCGGGGCGACTAAAGAATGTCTGCGTGACAACTAACACAGGTACATCAAGAGACGCACAACTAGGTGAGACGGTGTGACAATACGCACGCTCTG
Organism: Procambarus virginalis; assembly: GCA_020271785.1. NCBI lineage: Eukaryota > Metazoa > Arthropoda > Malacostraca > Decapoda > Cambaridae > Procambarus > Procambarus virginalis. The sequence continues at coordinate 28,836,466 of WNGS01167840.1, read as the reverse complement.
CAAAAGTTATATCAGCCATGCTTCACTGTTCACAAACGTCTGACGCGGACGATGAGTCACAATAACATAGCTGAAGTATGTTGACCTGACCACACACTAGAAGGTGAAGGGACGACGACGTTTCGGTCCGTCCTGGACCACTCTCAAATCGATTGTGACTTTCTCAAGTCTGACACGGGCTGGTGGAAGGCTTGAACCTCTTGATACAACCAGAGGTTTTAGAGCCCTTACGCGAGAGATTAACATCTTTAATTTTATTACTGTGAACCGCTAGAATTTCTACGACCATCTGATGGGAAAATAATACTAGTTGTGTTTACAAGAGAATCAGCGATGGTGGAATTAGCTAAACGAGACGCATGGAAATTTTTCCCCAAGTCACACTGACTTTAGACAAGTTTCGAACCCGTGACTATGAGATTGTGAATCCAAAAGGAACACTAATGCAACAGCGTAGCAATACCTTCCTGAGATACATTATCAACATATCCTTCAACTTTCTCATCTCCGTCAACTCTCAACTTGAGTAGCCGGCCATCCACCACTTTACCGTGATAATGGGACAGCTATATGCATTTAAAATATAATGCAATAGTTACATCTATGTTCAAAAGAAAAATTTATTATACAAAATATGTATAATTAATAATTCCTATAATGCTTTGTATTCTGGCAACATAATTAATATTACCTCTTACATTTGTTCACTGGTTATCAGTAAACATAGTCTAATCCTTACCTTTCGTTCATATTATAACAATAAAATGCTTTTCTTTCACTTCCGACATTATCTTACGTTTAATGAAATTAAAACGCAAATATAAAACATTAGCAAGATGTATTTTACATAATTATCGGATAACTTAGAAAAAAATATTATTAATATTTGTCAAAATATCCGCGGAACACCCTCATTCACCAAGGAAAATACGTCTCTGTTTGTTGACTTGGCAAACATTGAAAGTGCAATATATCATTGCATGGATTAAGCACCGAGAACTGTTCTAAAAATGCGTGTTGACACTCGCGTTGCTATTTACCCTAATCCACGAACCACAAAGGGCAAGTAATATCAATTTTAGTATGCATTATCAGGCAAATCCACAGAATAAACGAACATTTTAATCTGTTCTCATGAATTATGTATTCGTGAGTTTACCCAGAGCTCAATGTCTAATGGATTAGTGCTGGCATATTTTAACAGCTGGAGAGGCTTATATGTAAATGGAGTTTCCCTGGGAGCTGTGAGCGACGTTTCTTTTGGACATGGTCTGCTTCCTCGAAGCTTTCACCTCATTTGTATTCGCCGGGAGAAGCTGGGGCCCAGAGGAGAGACACTAGGGGAAGGGAGGTTAGGCCCACACTATTGGGGCCCAGATGACAGGCGCACTTTCAGCCGATTTAGTATAATCCATGTTTAAAAATTCTAGAAAGGTAAGAAATGTCAGTCATAAACCACCACGATTGATATCAAAACAGTGACAAGCATCTATTGACGCTAACTTCAGGAGTCGTCATTATATCCTAACTAATACTGACATTGCTCCAGCAATGTTTACAACATTATTTTAGGCAAGAGTCGGGATGCTGCCATTAACTCATAATTTATGAGTTTGCATCTATTTTACACATCGTATTCTTATTCATCTTTCTGTATTTTCCCTTCCTTTTCAGTCCCTCCTTATTTCTTTCTCCTCTCTCCTCTTCCTTCCCCGTCAGGAGGCCGCTGTACACCTGAAGGACCAGCTGGGAAATAGTCACCCCAGAACTCACCAATGACACTCACCTTGTACAGCGACCATTTAGTGTCACCTTCTAACACTCCGAGAATAGGAAATTGCGCACATTCTCTGACAAACAAAATTATTCTCCCCTGTGTCCGAAACCTCGTAGGGTGGACGTGGTGGGAAGGGTGAGAGTACCAAGCTGGCTATACATACAGCCGCATGAGAGTGAAGGTGAGCGCTCGGGAGGCGTAGTTTAATGGGCCAGAGTTCGGTTCCCGGTCGAGGCAGAAACAAATGTTTTGAGTTTCCTTTACCTGAGCCTTCTGTTCACCTAACGGTAAATAGGTATCTGGGACAGTTGCTACGAGCTGCTTCCTGAGAGATGTGTGTGTGTGTGTGTATGTGTGTTTGTGTGTTAGAATGAATTATGTGTAGTAGACATAATAGAGGAAAATAGATTGGTTAGAAAGGCGAGGTCCAAGACCTAATAGCTCGTTTCTGCAGATATTAGTAAATACACACACACACACACACACAGACACACACACACACACACACACACACCACAGTAGCACAGTAGCGACGGTGGGAGACACACGCGATTAGCGAGGTCCGCGGAAATTCGTCAATTTCACGGGACATTGAAGGATTATTGAGGCTAGATCATAGTATTTGGCCTCTCGCAGTGTGTAGCTAGCAGGGTGCTACATAGCATAGTCATATCGCTAGCGATTGTGCGAAGAAATCAAAAGTGGAGCTAGTGGATCACCGGTGCATAGTGTGGAGGACAGCGTAAGGCGACCTGACCTGACCGGCAGCTGGGTCGACCCACCGTGGCCGTGGGACTGGTGATTGTGTTTGTTGGGTGGTGATTGTGATCAATGATACAGTAATTAGTGAACCGCAACACGACGATACAGTGACTGACTCCAGAGTTTTGTGTAGATAGAAGAACACCTTAGTGAATCACCTAGTGGAAGCCGACGACGGAGCATCATCATCGACCATATGTCATCACTCATCTAGTTGTGTGAACGGGAGACAATCTGGTAGGTACCCGCCTTTCTGGTCAATTAATCAGGTGTACAGTGTGAGGTAATATAGTATCAAATTCTTGTTCAGGATATTATATTTCATTAAAATCTCAGCGTGGCTCATTGGGTAGAAGTTACCGCTTACGAGAACTACGGACACACTCACGCACGCACGCACGCGCACACGCACCCCACACCCCACACACACGCGCCCCTGATTAACACATTTCGTGGAAAAAGGATAAAAAACCTCCCATAATCCTCCCTCACTCTACCTGCCGTAAGCTGACCTTACCTCACCTCTCAACCCCATCCCAAGGAACACACGCTCTCTCTCTCTCTCTCTCTCTCTCTCTCTCTCTCTCTCTTGCTCTCTCTCGCTTGCTCTCTCTCTCTTGCTCTCTCTCTCTTGTTTGCTCTCTCTGGGTCTCTCCTGTTCTCTCTTTTGCTCTCTTGCTCTCTCTCCCTTGCTCTCTCTCTCTCTCTTGTTCGCTCTCTCTGGGTCTCTCCTGTTCTCTCTTTTGCTCTCTTGATCTCTCTCTCCCTTGCTACCTCTCTTGACAAGGGGCAAAATGGCAGGAGGCCGAAGCAGGGTTATGGGAAGCAGCCAGGGGGAACAAACGCAAGAATTGCTACACCAAGCACTGGAGGAATTTAGGAGGGAGATGAATGAAATGAGGATTACAATTAACAACCTGCAAAGTGAGCTGACATCAGCAAGGGAGGAGATCAAATCTCTCACAGAGAAAAATAAAGAGACCGAGCATCAGATTATCATCCAAAGGGAAGGTGGGAATGTTACATTGGAAGGAAATGCCTCAGTACCTGACGCATTTGCGGACATATTGAAAAAGAGCTCAGAAGCAATGGCCACAGTGAGGGAGGTAGCCATGCAAGCTGCTACCTCACAGGAAGCAGCAAGGTGCACCACTCAACTGCTGGAGAGAAAGAGATCAGTGGTAGTTGTAGGCATCAAAGAACAGGAAGGATCCAACAGGCAAGAATGGAATGGCAAGGATAGAGAGGCAGTACATGGGCTACTGAAGGGGTTACAGATGGAAGAGGCTGCACACAACATTGAGAAGGTTTTCAGGTTGGGCTGGTACAACAGGGACAGAAACCGACTTATAAAGGTGGTGTTTGCAAACGAAACCACAAAGGAGGATATTCTAGAAAAGAAGAGTCGTCTCCAACATGTGGAGGGATACAAACAAGTATTCCTGCAGAGGGACAGGACGAAGGAGGAGAGAGCCAGGGCAGCAGAGGCAAGGAGGAAGCGCAGGGAGAGAGGAGCAAACCAGGAAATCACAGCCCCCAACACAGCAGTCCCAGAGACAAGAGGGGAACCCAAAACCAGCATCCCAGCAACACCAGAGGGGGGGGCAACACCACCAACCCCTCTGCATAGAAACCCTTCCTTCTCCTCACCCTACCTGCCCCCACCCAACCCTCCCTCCCCCCCACCCCATTCTGACCCCGACAACCCATCCCCATTCCCATCATGTCCCCCCTCCCACCTTTCCCCCCAGTCCCCCTTCCCCCTTCATCCCATACCCTCCCTATTCCTCCTCCCCCCTCACCCCGTATCCTCCATGTCCCCCCTATCTCCTTAACCCACACCCTACCCGTTCCCCCTTCCCTTAAACCCCACCCCCCACCCCAAAACCCTCTGCGACCCTGCAAACCACCTCACAGATCCTCTCACCCACGGAACAGCTTCCCACACCAGTAGAATACTCGCCAAGAAAGGGATATGTAAATGAACAGAAGAAAGTGAGCTTCAAGGCGATGTACACTAACATAGATGGGATTACAAATAAAACTAGTGAACTTGGAGAGTGGGCACTAGAAGAAAACCCAGACATAATAGCACTCACAGAAACAAAGCTAACGAAAATCATAACAAATGCAGTGTTTCCACAGGGCTACTATGTAGTGAGGAAAGAGAGAGAAGGGAGAGGAGGAGGTGGTGTGGCTTTGCTACTAAGAGAAGGTTGGAGTTTCGAAGAGATGGTAATTCAGAACTGTGAAGGTTTCAGGGACTACATATCAGGCACCATTGCAACTGGAGGACAGAAAATTATAATAGTAGTCATATATAACCCCCCACCGAATGACAGAAGACCCAGACAGGAATATGATAGAAACAACATGGCCACCATCAATATAATAGAGAGAGCAGCTTCTGTGGCTAGCAGGAACGGATCCAGACTTCTAATCATGGGAGACTTCAACCATGGGAAGATAGATTGGGGGAACAGAGACCCACACGGAGGCCCAGACACGTGGAGAGCTAAGCTGCTGGATGTGGCAACAAGAAACTTTCTAAGTCAACACGTCAAGGGACCGACAAGAATGAGAGGAGGGGATGAACCAGCCTTGCTGGATTTGATATTTACCCTAAATGAGTCGGATATAAGGGAAGTTAAGTTGGAAGCCCCCTTGGGAATGAGTGATCATAGTGTATTGAGCTTTGAGTACCTGGTTGAGCTAGGAATTATCACCCCCAAAAAAGAACTGGGAACCAAAGGGCTGGCGTACAGAAAGGGAAACTATGAGGAGATGAATAAATTCCTATGGGATATACATTGGGACACAGAACTCGGAACCAAGTCCGTACAAGACATGATGGACTATGTCACCCAAAAATGTCAGGAGGCTGTAAGCAGGTTTGTCCCAGCCCAACAGGAAAAAACAGAGAAGCAAAGGAAGAATCCGTGGTTTAATAGGGAATGTATGAAAGCAAAAGAGCTGAACAAAAGGGCATGGAGGAACTTCGTAATAACAGAACACCAGAAAGTAGAGAGAGATACCAGAGAACCAGGAACGAGTATGTCAGTGTGAGAAGAGCAGCTGAGAAAAGGTATGAAAATGATATAGCTAACAAAGCCAAGACTGAACCAAAGCTACTACACAGTCACATCAGGAGGAAGACAACAGTGAAGGAACAGGTGATTAAACTTAGGGTGGGCGAGGACAGGTACACAGAGAATGACAAAGAGGTGTGTGAAGAACTCAACAAAAGGTTCCAGGAGGTCTTTACAATAGAACAGGGAGATATCACGGCGCTGGGAGAGGTGGCAGCAAACCAGGTGACCTTGGATAGGTTCGAAATTACAAGAGATGAGGTCAAAAAGCACCTATTGGAGCTGGATGTGAGAAAAGCTGTTGGGCCGGATGGAATCTCGCCATGGGTATTGAAAGAGTGTGCAGGAGCACTTTGCTTACCACTCTCCATAGTGTATAGTAAGTCACTGGAAACGGGGGACCTACCAGAAATATGGAAGACTGCTAATGTAGTACCAATATACAAAAAGGGTGACAGACAAGAGGCACTGAACTACAGGCCAGTGTCCTTAACTTGTATACCATGCAAGGTGATGGAGAAGATTGTGAGAAAAAACCTAGTAACACATCTGGAGAGAAGAGACTTCGTGACAACCCATCAACATGGGTTCAGGGAGGGTAAATCTTGCCTTACAGGATTGATAGAATTCTACGATCAGGTGACAAGAATTAAGCAAGAAAGAGAAGGGTGGGCGGACTGCATTTTTTTGGACTGTCGGAAAGCCTTTGACACAGTACCCCATAAAAGGTTGATGCATAAGCTGGAGAAACAGGCAGGAGTAACAGGTAGGGCGCTCCAGTGGATAAGGGAGTACCTAAGCAATAGGAAACAGAGAGTTACAGTGAGGGGTGAGACCTCAGACTGGCGTGAAGTCACCAGTGGAGTCCCACAGGGCTCTGTACTTGGACCTATCCTGTTTCTGATATACGTAAATGATCTCCCAGAGGGTATAGACTCATTCCTCTCAATGTTTGCTGACGACGCCAAAATTATGAGAAGGATTAAGACAGAGGAGGACAGCTTGAGACTTCAAGAAGACCTGGACAAGCTGCAGGAATGGTCGAACAAATGGCTGTTAGAGTTTAACCCAAGCAAATGTAATGTAATGAAGATAGGGGTAGGAAGCAGGAGACCAGATACAAGGTATCATTTGGGAGATGAAATACTTCAAGAGTCAGAGAGAGAGAAAGACCTGGGGGTTGATATCACGCCAGACCTGTCCCCTGAAGCTCATATCAAGAGGATAACATCAGCAGCATATGCCAGGTTGGCTAACATAAGAACGGCCTTTAGAAACTTGTGTAAGGAATCTTTCAGAACATTATATACCACATATGTCAGACCAATCCTGGAGTATGCGGCTCCAGCATGGAGTCCCTATCTAGTCAAGCATAAGACTAAACTGGAAAAGGTTCAAAGGTTTGCCACCAGACTAGTACCCGAGCTGAGAGGTATGAGCTACGAGGAGCGACTGCAGGAATTAAACCTCACTTCGTTGGAAGACAGAAGAGTTAGGGGGGACATGATCACCACATTCAAGATTCTCAGGGGAATCGACAGGGTTGATAAAGACAGGCTGTTTAACACAAGGGGCACACGCACTAGGGGACACAGGTGGAAGCTGAGTGCCCAAATGAGCCACAGAGATATTAGAAAGAACTTTTTTAGTGTCAGAGTGGTTGACAAATGGAATGCATTAGGAAGCGATGTGGTGGAGGCTGACTCCATACACAGTTTCAAATGTAGATATGATAGAGCCCATTAGGCTCAGGAAACTGTACACCTGTTGATTGACGGTTGAGAGGCGGGACCAAAGAGCCAGAGCTCAACCCCCGCAAGCACAACTAGGTGAGTACAACTAGGTGAGTACACACACACAACACACACACACAACAGGACACACACATCAGGAGGAAGGANTTTCTCCATTATTAAGCTGACACACATGACGTCAGGGACAGATCAATATAAAACAATAATAAGGATATATTTTACCTTTGCCTCGAAGCTCTCTCGCTCTCTTCTATGGCTTAGGATCAAGCACAAGATCCGTTAATTGTGTTATATAGGCTCTGATTTATCCGTTAATGGGTTTTTATAGGCTCTGATGTATCCGTTAATGGGTTTATATAGGCACTGATTTATCCGTTAATAGTTGTATAAAGGCTCTGATTTATCCATAATGGGTTTACATAGCTCTCATTATCCCGTTATTTAATGTGTGTGTGGTACTCATTGGCCCTAAGGGGCACTCAATGGGACCATTTAACATAGTAGGAATGCAGGTAGTCCTTAACTGATGATAGTACTAAACTCCTTAATGGTTTTTACACTCCTGATGGAGTTCTACCTTAATAGGGTAGAACCATTCTGCAGCCAAACAGGAGGTTCTACCCCCTGATTGGATGCAGAAAACCCCTTAATGGTCCTTAATGATGAAAAGGAGCTCATTTGGCCCTTTAATTAATATCAGTCAATCAAGACGCCAATCTAGCGTCTTGATTGGCAACCTACAATAGGAAGCAGTGAATTGGACCATTAATGGGTGAAAAAGCCTAATTGACACATCTATGGGTGTAGGAAACTCTCGCCCTTATTGGGAGAAGGGTGGAATTTCAAGGGGCCGTTAATGGCTGTATGGAAGAACACAGCCCGGTGAAGCAATATTGGGGAAATTACTTCTTCCCGGAAAGGGTAGTTTCCGAGGAAAGTTTCTCTGGAACGACCAAATATCGACTTTACTCCATCGCTTGTAATGTCTCCAACCTTTTTTCCCTCTTTCCCCCCCCCCAGCTTTTTCCCTCCTTCCCCCCATCTCCTTCCCACCCAGCTTACCTCCTTACCCCTCCTCCTCAGTTTCTTCCAGCCCCTCCTCTCTCAGCCCCGCCCAAGCTGAGGACTGGACTATTGGAGCTGTTAGACTGTCATAGTCAGCAGCTACAAAGCCCGGACCCAGGTTCGTGTCGGGCACGTTGTGTGGGAGGACTCCCTTGACAAGACGACGACGTGGCGAAGCGGGAAGATCATTTTAGACCAATCTCAAGGATGATTAGAGCTATCATGAACTCCAGTCCTGGTTATGTTGCTGATGATTCTAGCCATTATCATCAAGCAATTATGTATCTGTCCCCTACCATTCCTCTGCCCATCTGTTCCCCCTTATCTTTCCTTTCCATTCAAGTTCTCATCACTCCCACCCCTCTTTCCCTTCCGTTCTCTACTTTCTTCATCTCGTCTGCGCTTCATTCTCTTCCCTTCCATCCTATCCCCTTCCCAGGTTCCAGATAGCAGCAGCCCTGGCGAGATGGCTTGATATCACGACCTAATCTGTGGTTGACGGTCCGCTCCTCCCTCTCCCACGACAGCTAATATTTACCGCGATGTTTATCTTCAGTTGCTACACCGGCGTTTCCTCTCTGTCTTTATCTCTGTATCTCTATTTACCCCACAGTCTGTTTGCCTGTCGTTTATCAGGTCATTGTTCTATGTGCTCGCCGGAATGTACTCGGTGAAATGTGCCGTTGGCTGGGCACAAGGACCCACAGGAGTGTGGAGTGCTCTGGGTCGCTCTACACACCTCTTCGTTACTTACTTACCCTTCTTACATTCCAGCTCTATTCCTCGGAGCAATCACCTAGTGTTTTAATTGACCGTTTGTTGCGGCTATGAAGAAGCTTGGGGGTGGTTCACTGCTTAGGTGACAAGTGGTTACTTATCTGTCAGAAGCTCTCGGGCAGGTTCTGATTCTTTGGGGACAGAACTGACCCTTTCCTTGATATTAATCCCTTTCCCCTTCTCTTATCTCGGGTTTTTAGATTAATAAGCGTTTACTAGTGCTGTTATCTGCCCCTCTGTCAGCCAGTTTGACTTTTATTATGTCTGTCTCGTCTGGCTGTATGTCTATCTTTCCAGCATTTGTCATATAGCTAAAATATGGCGATCTTTGTGTGTGAAATTCCTCGCAATAATCGGTAACGTGCTTACATTATAATTGAGGAACAGGAAAAATGTAACTTTCCACACAACATCAGAGACGAAAGTTTCCCCTGTGTTGCTGCTCTTACAAGTTCATGAATGTAGATGTTGAACGAGGGAAGTTCAGAAGAGTTTTAACATAAAAAATAAAATTTCATTTGTTAAAATTTCCCCCAAGTCCGCCTGAGTTGCTTGGCCGGAAGCTATAGATGTCTGGTCCAACCAGACTGTTCTTCTCTGTCACGGACATTGTTTCACATTTGTTCGTTAGTGTTCAGGTAAGAATAGATTTGTGTAATTATTTTTATACCGTAAAATATCACGTTGTGATTTTTTAATGTATTAGCATTCATTAAAATGACATCAATATTGTATGTATGACATCACCATGTATTCTTTATTTGTTTACTTTGTCTCGTGAGCAGGTGTGTCTCGAGTGGATGGCTGTCTTGAGTGCGTCTATCCTGTGCCGTGTGCGTGTCTATGCCATTAGTGTGCGTGCGTGTGTGCCTATCCCATGTGCGTGTCAATGCCATTAGTGTGCGTGCGTGTGTGCCTTATGCCGTTACTGTAGCGACACGCGTCCTTTACTGTTTAATATCAAAGTTATGTGTCGAGAAAGCGTGCCAGAATATTCATGGTTGAAAATGTGCTTGTTAAACTAATTTTCAGGGTTAATGATAATTCCAGTTACTGGTAAACTCTTTAACGAAGGCGCTCGTTTAATATTCGTCTTATTTAAAGGTAACACGGATCCATACGTTCAATTCACGTTACAATTGATGAAATATTATGGTATTTAATGTGCTTTAACAACTGGCAGTTTTACGAGAGGGGAACAGACTATATATGCTGGGTTGTAATACCATATGGGGGCCGCTCTCAGTATGGGGTATCAATCTTAGTATGGGGACCATTCTCTGTATGGGGGATTGCTCTCAGTATGGGTTACCACTCTTAGTATGGGGACCACTCTGCATGGGGACCACTCTCAGTATGGGGCACCAATCTTAGTATGAGGAACACACTAAGTTTGAGGGGCCACTCGCAATATGGCGATCAATTTTTTTTATTTCCCCCCCAAAAAAAACATAAATTTTTGCTACCACATATATAGTTTTAAAGCAAAAGTATAAACAATTTCACGTTTCGCTGCTGCTCGTGAAATGATTTTCAAACAAAGTTCAATCAAACTTTCTTTACTGAGAAATAATATAACTGATTTTTACTGAATATTCATCTTTTGAATATACCATTAACAGTAAGGGTGAGGGAGCCTTGGTTAGGCACCAGCATCACAGTAAGGGTGAGAAAGTCATGGTGAACTCACCCTACGAACGCTTGGTTAGGGTGAGAGTGGCTACCAGGTCATAAATTCCTACGTGTTAAGGAAAACGGATCGCCCAGTATCGAAGGCTGTAAAGGATATATAAGGTGAAAATTGTTCTATTGTATTCCACACAATCCTCGTAATATGTTTCCCAATTCCAAAGATATATGATAACGCTCACGTCTCGCAGCTTTGAGTTACATGTAAGGAAATTCCTCCCACTATGATATATATGGGATTTTTATTGCTTAAATGGTTTTCATAGATTTTTCTTAATTCTTAATGATACAGTGATGTTACAAACGTTTTTTGTTATGTTATGAACTGGTGCATCTTCATTCACGATATTATTAGAAATATATTTTCATATTTTTTTTGTCGACTCACATTAGCAAATTTTGCTAATATTTTCTAATTTTATTGTGACTCGGTTAACGTTATTCTGCTAATATTATCATAGATGTGTCAGTTGTCACATTCGTTGTGAATCTGGTTATTTTTATTGGTATATATATATATATATATATATATATATATATATATATATATATATATATATATATATATATATATATATATACACATATATATATATATATATATATATATATATATATATATATATATATATATATATATATTATATATATATATATATATATTAGGGGGGGCTGGGTGCAATTCTAAATACATACATTTTGTTATGCCATTGTTAGTGCACATCTGTCATTGTTAGTACACATTTGTCATTGTTAGTACACATTTGTCATTGTTAGTACACATCTGCCATTGTTAGTACACATCTGCCATTGTTAGTGTACTTCTTAGCAACCGTCGACTGTGTACGTCTGTTATTTTTATCGTGTTACGCTTAAGAGTTCATTTGTCTTGTTCACTGTGTATTTTTACACAATGTTCTTCAGTTAAGTGTTGCGTTCGAGTGAGTGTAACGTTTTAGTGTGAAACTGCTGAATTTTGCTTGCGACAGCGGCGCTTAAGTCCACTACGGGTTCACCATAGCCCGTGCTACTTGGAACTTCTTGTTCCAAGTAGCGAAGCTTAAACAACAACAACAAGCTGCGCCTAGCGCTCATGTATGTATCTACCGAACATTTATCGACTTGATTGTACGTCTTATTTTTGGTGTTGGTGTGTGTTCTTAGCGTGTCCTCGTTAGCCATAGTGCTTGCTTCGTGTCTCCTTGTTGTTAATGAGAAGTAAATATTAGAGCTCTTTTTCTTATTTATAAATTACTTTAGCTTTATTATTAATCCGTTATTCAGTTTTATGCTGTTGTTTGGTTGTAGCTTCAGAGCTCAGTTCTTTTTTATCAATTATTTCATTCTTTGCTGGTCATGTGTTTTGTTCAGTTTCTCTATTCATTGGATATTCAACAGCTCTTTCGGAACAAATGTCCGGGATCATATTAACAGGATAACAACAGCTGTGAATCCGAGGTTGTCGAACACTCTTTCAGTCTTCAGGAACTTGGACTGGGAAGCTCCCTGGCCATTGTTCACTATTTCAGACTATCGCTAGAATATGTAGCCACTGTACAGAGCCTCGCGTTAAAAACATGTAGTAAAACTATAAAATATTCAGAGATTCGATACAAGATCTTTCCCGTCTATTCTCTGCCTCTCTCTCTCTCTCTCTCTCTCTCTCTCTCTCTCTCTCTCTCTCTCTCTCTCTCTCTCTCTCTCTCTCTCTCTCTCTCCTCCTCCCTCTCCTGTTTCTCTCTCACTTATACATATCTTTAGCAGCTGTGAACAGGGCACCTCCATTAGTGGGGATAGAGCAGTCAGGAGTTTCTGCATTTTGGAAGGTAATGGTACATTTTGCGAGGGAACTTTTTCTTGATTTACTTGGAAATGAAGAAAATGGGTGATTTCAGGGGATTTTGAAACCTACACGTATGTTAGTGAAGTTAGGAGAAGACTGAAGGATTCTAGTGGGAATTGTTTCTTTTCTTCGTATTCACATTAAATAATATCACAGTTTCACTAATTGACCAATGTCAATAAGGTTCAGCAAGAAATAAGCAGCCGAATGACCTTTTCCTAAAACCATCTTCTCGACTACGCAGTAACCGATGATCGTAAAAAATACTATTATGAGGTTACAAGAATCGTGGCATTGTCAGCAGTGACACTAGTTACTGGCCACCGAACACTATTTTTCTTTTTGTAAATTGGAACTACATCGGCTTTCTCCAGCAGGAAGGGTCATATGCCTTGAGCTAGACAGAGTCGGTAAATGCGAGCGAGAGGCGAAGTCTAAAGATCCGCTGAACTGCGAAAAAGTCCATGTTGACCTTTTCGGGTCTTTTACCTTACCAATGTCGAGTGATTTATGGTGGAGAACCTTCTGCTATTTAATAGCCACTGCTGACATCTTTAATAAAATTCCTGGGTAAAACTAGGGCGCTTGTGCTTCTGGGTCAAGGACCTTGTCAGCAAAGTGGTCTGCCAGTTGGACAGCATTTTCCCGACTGCTGGTTCCGTCAGCTCAGTGTACTCGATTGGTGATGAGATTGTGTCCTCGGATTAATATTCCAGCTGATAACTTACCCGGAACCACCAGTCTTGGGATACAACTCTTCACGATGCAAGATTTCATTCTATTTCTAAATCTCACCTGGAGATAATCCACCTTTAAAATTGTATACCTTGTATGTCTCCTACAGACCTTGTATCAAGATCTCTTTCGTTCTCGTTCTTTCTCGTTTTCGTTCTCTCGGTCTCTCTCTCTCGCTCTCTCGTTCTCGTGCTCTCGCTCGCTCTCTCTCAATTGGCCTTCATGACAACGTACTAATCAGAGAGAACAAACTCTGACCTTTCACCCCAGAGACTAAAGCGAACCTCCAAAACGAATCCTGTTCTGACTTCTTCCAGATTTTTGGATTCATATATTATATGTCAGAGATAAATGATTCTGGCAGCAGCTGGGATGAGCGAAACTATTTCTCAAATTGAAAAATCGTGATACTTTGATATTCACACACATAAATTTGACATGAAAAATAGATTTAATTTCTTAGGGAAGCATTCCCAGTATCGTCCCTCTCTAAATCTTAGGTCTTATACACCTGAGCCCTTAGAAAATAATCTTTCTTTTCCATTGTGACTTTGATGTAAGACCTTACCACCTTCCATCATTTTAGGTATTGGCATTAACAATTGTTAAGTTTCTTGCACTGAATGCAAACAGAACACAAATATTTTAAGATTCTGATTGGAGAGAAAATAGTTTTTGGATCTGTTATGTTTCACTGTGTTGTATATGAGGTACACCTAGACGGGATTATACATCTACAGAGAATTTCTAGATTATATTTATCTTAAAGAATCACAAATTATGTGTCGAGTAGATGCTGTGCAGGCAAACATCTGAGGATTTTTATCAAGAAATTCCATAAGCCTTTGGTTAATTATAGTTTGCAGTAGGTAACTCTCGGTTAAAGCTGGAAATTGCTCTCACCTCGATCCTCGACCCGGCACACTTATGGTCGGTTGCTCTCAGCTCCACCACCGTCCTCCCCCCTCCCCTCCCCCACTACTCCACCAGCTAGCTACTGTTCACGAACTAATTTTTCTTAAATTAAATGTTTTATTTAAAGATAAAGATAAATATAAGATAAAGGTTTTGAAACCAGTCAAAAGTGATATGCATTATAAACTAAAGGTGTAAATACCAAATGTAAAAACAAATTAAAAGAAGCAGCAGAAAACACGTCGAAACAATAGAAATGATTCATTAGATTAGTAAAATTGTAACTGGAGGACTAATGCTAATGACACTACAAGCACATTTAGGTGAGTAGAAAATTACACGCGCGCATGTGTTAGAAAAAATCAAAAGAAATGCGATAAGCCTGGTGCATAATCAAGGGACTGAACCTAAAATGATGGGTGTGTATGTATGGGTGTGTGGGGATATTTATTTGGGGGGGGGGGGGTTGTGGTGATGAGAGGGGCTTGTATGTGTATACTCGCCTAGTATTGCTTGCGAGGTTGAGCAACTGCTCTTAATTAAGCGCAAAGGAGTGTGGGACGGTGGGAGTGTATTCACCTAGTTGTGTTTGCGGGGGTTGAGCTTTGCTCTTTCGGCCCGCCTCTCAACTGTTTTACTAACTACTTTTTTTTTCCTCCACACCACACACACACACCCGAGAAGCAGCCCGTGACAACTGACTAACTCCAAGGTACCTATTTACTGCTAGGTAACAGGGGCATTCAGGATTAAAGAAACTTTGCCCATTTGTTTCTGCTTGGTGCGGGAATCAAACCCGCGCCACAGAATTACGAGTCCTGCGCGCTATCAACCAGGCTACCAGGCCCTCTGTCGCCCCCTACCAGGCCCCCTAGCGCCACAAGTGTGTGTGTGTGTGTGTGTGTGTGTGTGTGTGTGTGTGTGTGTGTGTGTGTGTGTGTGTGTGTGTGTGTGTGTGTGTGTACTCACCTAGTTGTGTTTGCGGGGGTTGAGCTCTGGTTCTTTGCATGGTCCCGCCTCTCAACCGTCAATCAACAGGTGTACAGGTTCCTGAGCCTATTGGGCTCTATCATATCTACACTTGAAACTGTGTATGGAGTCTGCCTCCACCACATCACTTCCTAATGCATTCCATTTGTCAACCACTCTGACACTAAAAAAGTTCTCTCTAATATCTCTGTGGCTCATTTGGCCACTCAGTTTCCACCTGTGTCCCCTTGTGTGTGTGCCCCTTGTGTTAAATAGCCTGTCTTTATCTACCCTATCAATTCCCTTCAGAATCTTGAATGTGGTGATCATGTCCCCCCTAACTCTTCTGTCTTTCAGCGAAGTGAGGTTTAATTCCCGTAGTCTCTCCTCGTAGCTCATACCTCTCAGCTCAGGTACTAGTCTGGTGGCAAACCTTTGAACCTTTTCCAGTTTAGTCTTATCCTAGACTAGATATGGACTCCATGCTGGGGCTGCATACTCCAGGATTGGCCTGACATATGTGGTATACAAAGTTCTGAATGATTCTTTACACAAGTTTCTGAATGCCGTTCGTATGTTGGCCAGCCTGGCATATGCCGCTGATGTTGTCCTCTTGATATGTGCAGGAGACAGGTCTGGCGTGATATCAACCCCCAGTCTTTTTCTTTCTCTGACTCCTGAAGAATTTCCTCTCCCAGATGATACCTTGTATCTGGCCTCCTACTCCCTACACCTGTCTTCATTACATTACATTTGGTTAGTTTAAACTCTAACAACCATTTGTTCGACTATTTCAACCACATTTGTTGTTGTTGTTGTGTGTGTGTGTGTGTGTGTGTGTGTGTGTGTGTGTGTGTGTGTGTGTACTCACCTAGTTGTACTCACCTAGTTGTGCTTGCGGGGGTTGAGCTCTGGCTCTTTGGTCCCGCCTCTCAACCGTCAATCAACAGGTGTACAGTTTCCTGAGCCTATTGGGCTCTATCATATCTACACTTGAAACTGTGTATGGAGTCAGCCTCCACCACACCGCTTCCTAATGCATTCCATTTGTCAACCACTCTGACACTAAAAAGTTCTTTCTAATATCTCTGTGGCTCATTTGGGCACTCAGTTTCCACCTGTGTCCCCTAGTGCGTGTGCCCCTTGTGTTAAACAGCCTGTCTTTATCAACCCTGTCGATTGCCCTGAGAATCTTGAATGTGGTGATCATGTCCCCCCTAACTCTTCTGTCTTCCAACGAAGTGAGGTTTAATTCCTGCAGTCGCTCCTCGTAGCTCATACCTCTCAGCTCGGGTACTAGTCTGGTGGCAAACCTTTGAACCTTTTCCAGTTTAGTCTTATGCTTGACTAGATAGGGACTCCATGCTGGAGCCGCATACTCCAGGATTGGTCTGACATATGTGGTATATAATGTTCTGAAAGATTCCTTGCACAAGTTTCTAAAGGCCGTTCTTATGTTAGCCAACCTGGCATATGCTGCTGATGTTATCCTCTTGATATGAGCTTCAGGGGACAGGTCTGGCGTGATATCAACCCCCAGGTCTTTCTCTCTCTCTGACTCTTGAAGTATTTCATCTCCCAAATGATACCTTGTATCTGGTCTCCTGCTTCCTACCCCTATCTTCATTACATTACATTTGTGTGTGTGTGTGTGTGTGTGTGTGTGTGTGTGTGTGTGTGTGTGTGTGTGTGTGTGTGTGTGTGTGTGTGTGTGTGGCATAAGAAAAGGGACGTTTTAGTGCGTGTTGAATGGGGTGGTGTATGTGTGTGTGTCAATAATTATCGGTTTTGATATATGTGATTTAAATCACATGTGTCCTGGAGAATCTTTTATAAGAACAAGATTAAGGAAAACATTCACTGTCGCATATCACGCAAGTTTTCACAAGCGAAATCGGATATCGGCTGGACGTGTATTTTCTTCAGATTAATGGATGCCAGAGAAAACTTCTCACTTCCCATCGGGATTAACCAGAACGCTGACGCCGCCGAGCCCTAAAAATAGTTATACTTTCAGTCGACAATGAGAGTCCTGGAGCGCGTTGTGCTAATTCCCGAACACACACACGCCGTATCGGGACGCGAATAACGCGTTTTTAATCGATTTTACGTGCGATGCCCCCGGAGTTGTCAGTGTCCTTCATGGTGTGTTATATGTGAGTTTTATTTTATTATGTAGAGAGCACCTATAACCAGTTACACTGTGATAGCTACCCAGGAACACTACATGTACAGGATAATCTTACGCAAAGTATTGAACACCGATGTCAGTGTCAATTATTTATGAACCATTTTTGGTAAACTATTTATTAGTAACATGTAACTATCAAAATAGGTTGGTAAACTGTGTAAAAAAAAAATATAATTGAAATCGCTTGGCTGCTGTATCTCATGACTATGTAATCTACTAAGCAGATACAAGAGCACCCAGACACTAGTCAACTCTAGTGTTTATCATAATTAAAAAAAAATCCCCATTAATGATCGTCGGGAAACAATGGCTACTTTGGTGCTCCGAGGAGGACGGGCGAGATAATGCTCTGGA
>WNGS01167840.1:28807200-28817546 GCA_020271785.1 Procambarus virginalis | reverse complement strand
TGTTGGAATGTGTAACACCAGCTTGCACGCTGCAGGCCCGGCTTGCACGCTGCCAGCCCGGCTTGCACGCTGCCAGCCCGACTTGCACGCTGCCAGCCCGACTTGCACGCTGCCAGCCCGACTTGCACGCTGCCAGCCCGACTTGCACGCTGCAGGCCCGGCTTGCACGCTGCCAGCCCGGCTTGCACGCTGCCAGCCCGGCTTGCACGCTGCCAGCCCGGCTTGCACGCTGCCAGCCCGGCTTGCACGCTGCCAGCCCGACTTGCACGCTTCCAGCCCGACTTGCACGCTGCCAGCCTGACTTGCACGCTGCCAGCCTGACTTGCACGCTGCCAGCCCGGCATGCACGCTGCCAGCCCGACTTGCACGCTGCCAGCCCGACTTGCACGCCCAAAACTCCTCCGGGACCGCTTATCAACTCTTAATGCGCCAAAAAAAGATATGCTTCCAACTTTGACCTGTTGTATACCTCTATTTCCATCTTCTCAAACAATGTTCAATATATCAGTTACGAGTCAGTGGGGCAGTCCGCTCCCGCACCTCTACAAGTGGATGATGGAATGGGGAATGACCGATGATGGCTTGTGGGTGATTGGTTGATCGTGGCAGGAAACTATTAGTATTACATCACTAATAAGTTAATAATGTTATGATATTTTTGTTGAAAGATTCAGTAATATTTAGATTTTTATGTATTTAACAATTAAACAAGCTGAAGTGTAAGGGTAGGAATGTGGAAACATAATACCCGAGGCACGTGAACACTTCCTGTCCATTTATGCCAGACAAACAATTATGAGACAATGTTGCCAACCTACTGCTATGGATGCGAATATTTATCCAAGCTGAGGCTTTAGCTGTAGTCCAAGCTTTAGCTGTAGTCCAAGCTTTAGCTGTAGTTCATTAGACAGGTATTCTTTATTCAAACAAGTGTATATTTAAGTATTAAATACCAGGCATTTAAAACGACAAAACTGCTTCACACAACTTTACATAATTTAGTGCTTTTTGGGTTCCTGCGTCGTGTGAAATACTGAGTTGGAAACTGTGCTCGTGTGTGTGTCAGTGGCATTAGTAAAGTGGTGGCTGGTGGTCCCTGGATTTCTCTCTAATACGTAAGCATTTTTTCCTCATAAACAACCCCATCATGGCTTCTATGCCAACAATGTTGACTTCCTTCTTTTGTAAACAAAATGACGAGTGTAAGAAGAATAACGAACAGGAGACTGATAATGATATCAGTGGAAGTGGCAAAAGATGTGCTTCGACAGCGTCTAGTTCAAATTTTCAAACTGGATGCCATGTGCAATTCAGAAAGTAATGGTGCTCTGGAGTCTAACTTGAATCCCTGTTCAGGTGTTTGGACTAAAGAAATGTGGAAGGAAAAAAAGGAAACCTATCCATGGTTTGACTTCAGTGATGATAAACTTGCACGCTGTATACTGCTGCAACAACAACTAGGTAAGTACAAGCATGGGAGCACAAGCAGTGATACAAGCTGCAACTGAAGCTCTTAATGACAGTACGGAACTCGGCTCTTAGTCCCCGGACGTCATATACGAGCCCGCTGCAGGCTGACAATCCACCAAGGTGAGGAAGGGATAGAAAGACAGGAGACACGAGAAGGAGGAGCGGAGAACAACCACTTGGACCACCGGGGATCGAGCGACTACCTGCACGAAGTGAGGCTGTTGCTTTACCGACCAGTCTAAATACTGCTCAAATAAATTTGTATTGGTATTTTTCTCATTACTAGAACACTAGACCTGCGGACGTGATGCAAGTTTGTCCTGTGTGACCTCTCAGATACACACCATATATCGTCCTCATATCGAGCTTTATATCCTCATATCTTATCTCATTGTCCTCATATCCCAGCTCCTTGACGTCATAACCCAGCTCCGTGACGTCATATCCCAGCTCCTTGGCGTCATAACCCAGCTCCTTGACGTCATATTCCAGCTCCTTGACGTCATATCCCTACTCCTTGATGTCATAACCTTTCATGCGTCATGTTGTCATAATGGGTTAATGTTTTCATTGATGGAGCCACACCAAATAACCCCACCACACACCCTACCCCACACACCAGCAGGTAACCCCCAAACACACTATCCCACACCCCAGCAGGTAACCCCCACACACACCCTACCCCAAACCCCAGCAGGTAACCCCCACCACCCCCTACCCCACACCCAAGGCAGGTAACCCCCACCACACACCACCCACACCCCCAGCAGGTAACCTCACCACACACCACCCACACCCCTCAGGCACACCCTAATCCGTTTAACATATAAATTGTACCCAACGCAAAAATTCCCGGATTCCAATCTTCTCTATAATTCCCCTTTTGAGTTGGACACTCAGACCTCCGTGACAGAATATTAACCATTCCCCGAGGTTGATTCCTGTCAACTTGTGAGTAGCAGGGATGGTGGTGGCTGGCGGGTTATTGAACACGGCACAGAGGGTGGGGAGATGATGGCCCCAGACACAGGTATGAGGTTACATTGTTGATGCTGTGGTGGGGGAAGTAATAGGTAAGGGATATCCCTCCACAGTGTGTTAGTGATTGTGTATATCCAAGTTGGTATGCCCAGAACGCTCTACATTTTAATGGTTGTATATAAATTGTGTATTTACGAATACTCCACAGTACAATGTTTTGCATGGATTTATTATAAATAATAAATTGATTTTATTATTGACGTGGCTTCATATTCAACAAAGCTGGGGCCTAGCAGTTGACGCTTACCAGCACTGTGACTGTCTCTTCCTACCAACAAAGGATGTGCTTATTCTCAAATCATTTATAATAAGCCACTATCCATTGAATCCTTATAACGAGAACAGCAGTAACATTTTAATCACTTGCGTATATCCCATAAATAGGGGGGCCCTAATAAACCAGTGTTTCAAAAACCAAGATATTTTCCCTTTAACAAGTCTGAAAGTGAATTTCCCAAATAAAATAATAAATCGAACAACTTCCATGTTAATCTGCACAATAAGAGTGAATAAATGTCCAAAGTTGAAAGCCAGACGCTTGAGGCTACCCTCCCTTAAAAATGCAGGGGGAATGGTCTGGGGTGCGGGATGAACATAGTCTGATCAGGGTCGCTAGAAATGAAAAGGGAATAGTGAACCAGGATCACATTCAAATGCCTATGACCATATTTGACACTACCCACTAATACACCTATGAAAATATTTAGAAAACATATCAAAATCGAGATTTCTTATTGAAATATACACCATTATTCATTGTTCTGAGAAAAATAACAAATTTCCTACTGTTTGAACTAAGCCCATAATCCCATAAAACACGTAACTTAAAATATGAACCTCTCCCTCCCATTGAAAACAAAGTCAACCCACAAATTCAAAAGAAGAATTATGCTGTGTGTGAATGTCATTTATTATAAAGACATAGTGACACTTACTCTTATTATGCTATCATAGTAATATTTAGGAGAAGCAGGGGTGATGGGAGGCGGGAGAGGGGGATGTGAGGCGGAGGGGGAAGGTGGTGACGAAGGTGTTGGGGGTAGGGGGAAGAAACTGGGGTAGGGAGGTGGGGGGCGGGGTGTGGATGGGTGGAGTAGGGGGTGGTGGTAGGGGAAGGCGATTGGTGGGTGACTGGGGGAACATGGATGGTCGGAAGAGGGAGGGTTGGTGGGGGAAGTGGGGGTTTGGGGGATTAGGGTTAAGGGAGAAAAGGGGTTGGTAGGGGGTTGAGGAGGACTTGTGGAGGGGCGGGAGGGAAAAAGAAGCCCAAAATATCTGCCACAAGAAGGAGAGCACGTCGATCATATCCCAGTAGCTCACCATATAATGCTCCCACACCCCCAGCCACTGAGACACTCAGGACATTTCAAACCAGATATTACAACCTTCTACAACTCATAACACAAAGTGGGTGGACGGCCGAGCGCAAAAGACTACAAAGGGAACTACAAGATGAGCTGCAAGTTCCATGCAAAACAGAGTACACCAAAAAGTAGGATGATCTAATACGCAAAATCCAAGTCGACTACAAAATCCCAGGGAAGTTCTGGAAAAAAGTAAAGAACCTGATGGGAAACTCTTCTGAGGAAACACCCTACATCACAGATGCCGCAAGAAATAAACTCTATGAGGAGAGAGAACAAGAACAGGAATTCAGGAAGTTCTGGGAAAAAATATTCAGGATTAGCCCAGAAGAAAATTTAAACTTTTGCCCCTTTCATGAAAGGGAAAATTTTAACTCATGTCGTTATCAGAACTGAAGCACTACTCCCGACGCAAACAATAGACCTTAACAACATTCGCAATGAATGCCACCTTATGAAATACATAACCATTGCAGAAGTCCATAAAACAATTATGGGTTTTATGAACAAGATGCCGGACAACAGCAAGATAAATAAGATGATATTATCCAACCTACCAGTGGTTGCACTTCATCAATACACATGTATAGTAAATGCAGCTCTTGCATCTGGACTCTTCCCCTACATACTTCAAGAATGCCACAATAAGACTAATCCCCAAGCCAGGTAAACCCCCAACCCAAACTGAAAATTATAATCCAATTTCCCTCCTCGAAGTACCAGGCAAAATATTGGACAAAATAATCAACCAGAGACTTGTGAAGTACATGGAAGAGGAAGAGAAGTATAACACCAGGCAGCATGGGTTTAGAAACCGCAGAGGGGCCCATACAGCTATAGCCCTGATCTACGAGCATATAGCCAACGCAGTGTCGAAAAAAGATCAGTGTAATATAGTGCTTAGAGACGTTTTGAAAGCCTTAAACAAAGTCTGGCACACAGGCCTAAAATATAAGATATCTGAGCTAGAACTTCCTGAGAGATTTACTGCTACTCTCTGCAGCTTTATGGACAACAGAACTGCTAGGCTTAATATCGGCAGCTACTTGGGTGACGTAATAGAACTGAAAAGTGAAGTACCACAAGGAAGCTGCCTCTCTCCCACTCTAACATATATACAGCTGACCTACCCCAACACCAGCATGGAGAATACATCACATACGCTGACGATGTCACCCAAATAATATGCCAACCGGGACCATCAAAGCCGCTACTAACCGTCAAGACCAATGCAGCAATTGAACTTATAAACAACTTTGAAATGCAATGGAAAATTAGCACTAACAAACAAAAGTTTCAGATAATACACATTGCGAAAAGAAACCCAGACCCCATTATCCTTGAGAACCATCCGATCCAATTTGCGGAGGTAGGCAGAATACTCGGACTCATGATCAATAGAACAGGGATACAAAATCATGTAAGGGACCGACTAAACAAAGCCAAAGCAGCCTTAGGAAAACTGAGGAGATTCCGAAGCCTCAGTACTAACATTCAGATCCACCTATATAAGGCTCTAGTTCGGCCACATCTAGAGTATCCCCCAGTACCACTACATACATAAAGAAAACTAACATGCAGAAACTGCAAGCAGTGCAAAATAAGGCGCTAAGGAGAGCAGCAAAACACCGTCCACCATATGATCAGACAACCCAGGAGCTCCATGCGCTACTGAACATACAGCCACTAAACATCAGACTGCAGCACCAAGCCATCAGGGTGTGGAACATCATCGAAATGTTAGAGGACCCAATGTTTGAAAGATTGCTCCAAGATGAGACGCCCCACTCCCACAGCTGGTGGCCCAAGAGCCTCGATTTACTAGATGAAAAACCCGCCCCACAGTACATAATCCCCAGATGAAATCCTTCCCCCAATAATTGGAAAAATTGAGTATGTATGTGTAATGCATATGTATATAAGTATATATATATGTATGTGTATGTATGAATAACTCAATAAATAATAATAATAAAATAATGAGCCTTAAATAGAACAACATGTGTGGAAGCATCCGAGTGTGTATATATGAATGCTACACAGTATTCATCTATAGACATCCATATATGGTGAAACGCATGTGAAGAACCTCTCACACACTCACAGCTCCCTGACAAGAGGGAGCCAGCTTAGCTTAGCTGCCAACACCCACACATCGGTCAGCAAGGCGGACAGCCCGCCTGCTTTCATACCTCTCACTGTATGTCCAACTTCTATACTTCCTCTCCTCCCTCTTACTTAAAAAAAAAAATAGGTTGTGGGGGAGGACGAGGAGGAGGCCTGGATGGAGGGGCGGAAAGGGGTGAAGAAGGGGAGGGGTGGAAAGGAGGGACAGCGGGAGAGAACGAGGAGGGGCGGGGATGAGTGAGGAGGACAAGGAGAAAGGGGGGGGGGGGTGAGTGGGTAGCACCATAGGAGGGGGGAAGTCACCCGGGCGCCGCCGGGTATCCCTTACAGTAAAGCTTAATAAAAATTACCCTAATTTCTCAAGGAGAAAGCCAATCTTCTCCAGAAACAAGTTAGTAAACTTATTAGTTAGTCACGCAGACATCACAATAGCGTGATTTATCAAATGAATAAGTCCACACGATTTATTCTTGTGGATTTATTCATTTGATACACCACGCAATTGTGATTTCTGTGTGTACTGAAGTAAGGGTGAAGAGGTAGATTGCGTGTTGACAGAGCCCGAGTGCATGGGGGGAATTGTGTAAAACCTCTGGTTTGGTGTCTCGGAGAGACTGCGGGATCCGTGTGAGAGCAATAGCACTCCCGGTTGCAATTCATTTTTACCATGTCGTGGCTCAGTCGATTAAGGCGCGTCTGGGATCATATTGGACGTAAGTTCGAACCCTCATCACGGCCCTTGTGGATTCATTCACTTGCTAGTTAGACAATTAGGGCAACTGTTAGCTGAAGGCGGGAGACTCACAACACAGGCGTGGCTCCAGGAGCCTCATAAGAATGTATAATGCTCTAATAATGAGACAGAACCACTGATGTACATGATTGCACCGGTTGACCGGGTGATGGTGCAGAAATTGGACCAGTTCAGGAGCGGTTAGAGTGATAGCGGAGATGCCAGTTAAAGGGTGATATACAACGACCCAATTATACGGGTGGTGATGTAGAAGACTAGTGGGGGGGGGGGAGGGGAGGAGTTTAGCAGACTTCACAGACTGGTGGATCAGCTGCTGGCAAGACGAATGCTAATAACTTTAGCAGAACAAATCTATAGTTGAAATTAGGAAGACAGTAAGGTGTGTGGGAAGCCTTTGGTCTAGGCCACTGTTTGTGTTGGTAGGCAGTCTCGGGGAAAGCTTCGTGTCTCACGTGATACACGCACCAACCAAAGATTGCTGGTGTGGGATCTTCATCTCACCATAATGAAGGTGATGTATGGGATATAATGACAAGCACGAGAGACGGAGGTTACCCTTGAGCATCGAGGTATTGCTTACCGTATTCTGAAGGGTGAGGGCGGTGGGGTTCCTCGGGCGGTGGAGGCAGACTGTGGTGTGTGGACGACACCGTCTGCCACAGTTACACAACACACTAAACACCTTTTCTTCATTTGCACTTTTATGTTCTTGCTTGACAAGAAACTAATAATTATAGTATGAGACACAAGTGTTAAGGACGCAGATGTTAACGACACAGACGTCACGACACAACCACAGTTAACGGTCAATTGAACCACTCAGCCCTAGTCCAAGGTTGAGAATGCTTTCTTCTCGATATTTCGAATGAACCCGTTCATAAACTCACTCGAAGCCAGGTGGTACGTCTACACCAACGCCCTCATCAACAATGGCCAAATGCTCATTAATCCAGCCTCCAGACTCCCTGTTTTTGGTTGGTGAATTAACGACTGAGGACGTGGATTAACGGGCTGTGCTTGTAAACTGTGTGAACTGTTCCCGCGTCTCCTGACTGGTGACGAAGCTTGGCTCATTTTCTACGATGGAGTCGCACCTCAAGTGTGAGTCTCCCCCGAGTACTGAGAAGCAGATAGTTGCCACCACAACTGAGTTACGAATTGTAATGTCCGGTGTATTTACCCTTCACTGCTTACTTATTCTCATTTATGAGTGCGCCTTTAGTCAGCTGGAGCATATAGGAAGTGCGGCTTGTCTCCTTGAGTTGCCAGATGCTCCTCGTTGTTCTTGACTAACAAGCACTTAGCGGCCCACGACCCCCCCCTGGTCGGCGTGGGGGGGGGGGGGCTGCAGACCTCACGTGTGTGTGTAATCGTCGATTTTGGCGTATTGTATTTCCTGTATTTATCGCCAGTATTCTAAATATCACATAAAGGATTACCAAATTAGAGAAAACTTTTTAAATATACGTCCAAATTATAACTGAACTCACCTTCACTTTCACCCTCCTAAACAAATAATGATACCACTACCACCACCACCGCAGTCATCACCAACACCACCACCACTACAATCATCACCAACACCACCACCACAATCATCACCACCACCACAATCATCACCACCACCACAATCATCACCAACACCACCACCACAATCATCACCACCACCACAGTCATCACCAACACCACCACCACAATCATCACCAACACCACCACCACAATCATCACCAACGCCACCACCACAATCATCACCACCACCACAATCATCACCAACACCACCACCACAATCATCACCACCACCACAGTCATCACCAACACCACCACCACAATCATCACCAACACCACCACCAGAATCATCACCAACACCACTACCACAATCATCACCACCACCACAGTCATCACCAACACCACCACCACAATCATCACCAACACCACCACCACAATCATCACCAACACCACCACCACCACAGTCATCACCAACACCACCACCACCACAATCATCACCAACACCACCACCATAAATAATAATGATAATAATAATAATAAAAATAATAATCAATAACATTAACATTAAAAGCTAGTAAAAAATAACATAAACATTAATGCAAATAATTATGTGAAAATAAAGTGAATAGGACTCATAAAACAATTATAATATTAATAACGAAAACAGTCCAATAAAAACCACGTAGAGCCAAACAGAATTAACAGAGTCGACAGCGCGTCTCTACAAACTTGCTCAGGAGCGTGTTGGAATTCGCAAGTCTGGGAGGCAAAGAAGGTGGTGGCTGCATAATTATATCCAGTCCGGACGGCAAACATGTGAGTGGCTTTACTGCAGCAGCAGATATTGCGAAAGATGAACAAGCAATGATTTAAATCCAGATACATATTATAAAGAGATTGAGAGTATATATATATATATATATATATATATATATATATTATATATATATATATATATATCATACACTACATGTAGGGTGAGATTTACCATAAGATATAGGATGGAAAGCTCTAAGCCTGCCAACATGTATCAAAAGTCGTCTACTGCTGTAACCATCTGTGTTAAACAACAGAGAGAACGATTCAAGAAAAAAACAGATGCAGCGAACAGAGAGAGCACATAAGCACAGGAATATGCAAATTAAATACAGATTAAACATGCAAGCAAGTGTGAATTAAAAAGAAAAGTCACGCAGAGACATGGTTTGTGAATTATTCATTTTTATTCATTAGTAAACGATGAGTAATTCAGCGTGAGAGATCAAGGGGCTTCAGAGCAAGATAGCCGTTTGATATCCCGCTCTCACCTTATTCCTCCACTAGTAAAGATTTTTCCGTATTCAACATCTGTCGTATTTGACTTTGTCTCATGCCATTTAGGCAAGTTTATTGTCCACTTATCGCTTGGAAACCCGACGAATCAATTGACTTTTTTCAAATTTATGAATTTCCGATACGTATTATAAATCCAGATATATTGAAAATCAAAAATCATATATTGAAATCAAAATACATTGTGTCTAAACTTGAATTTTATCAAAAACATCGCAGACTTTGTTATATACATTAACAACATACCCAGCTGACCGTGACTCCTCGAACTCTATAATTAGAAAGAAATGTAAATTATCTGCTATACTGGTAGATCTCATTGGCACATGCTTAGGTCCGGACCGGGAATAATGCCAGAAAAATTTAGGTTTAGGAGGGATATATGGCAGGTTTGAAAATAAGACTGAGGGTTCAGTGGAAAAAGCTACGGAACAAGTCTTATTAAGACAAATAAATATATGGGTATGAGGCGGTGGATTGGCCAGATGTATGGGTGTGACGTGGTGGATTGGTCAGATATAATGCTGTGAGATGGTGGATTGGTCAGGTATATGGGTGTGAGGTGGTGGACTTGTCAGATATATGGGTGTGAGGTTGTGGATTGGTGAGCTAAATGGGCTGTGAGGTGGTGGATTGATCAGATATATGGTGTGAGATGGGGATTAGTCCGATACATGGATGTGAGGTAGTGGATTGGTCAGATGTATGGGTGTGGGGTGTGTGGATTAGTCAGATATATGTGTGTAAGTTAG
>WNGS01167840.1:28754819-28765325 GCA_020271785.1 Procambarus virginalis | reverse complement strand
TACTATTCTGACACTAAACAAATTCTTACTAATATCTCTCTGGCTCATTTGGGTACTAAGTTCCACCTGTGTCCCCTTGTTCGTGTTCCACCCGTGCTGAAGATTTCTTTGTCCACCCTGTCAATTCCCCTGAGAATTTTGAAGGTGGTTATCATGTCTCTCCTTACTCTTCTGCTTTCCAGGGACGTGAGGTTCAGCTCCTTTAGCTTTTCCTCGTAGCTCATACCTCTCAGTTCTGGGACGAGTCTGGTGGCATACAGCTGAAACTTCTTTAACGTTGCCAAGTGTTTAAGTAGGATTGGACTCCAGGCTGAGCTGCATTCAGGATTGGTCTGACATAGTGGTATACAGGGTCCTGAAGGATTCCTTACACAAGTTTCTAAAGTTGTTATGTTGGCCAACCTAGCATATGCCGCTGATGATACAATACGCTGTGTTTGTGTGTATAAGTATTTTTATCTGTGCCTTAAAATCGAGCTATTAGCTCTTGGACCCAACCTCTCTAATCGATCTACCTTTCCCTCTATTATATCAACTACATGTATGTCTCTCTAACACACGCGCGCGCGGGTAATGAGCTGGTAGTTGCGTAATATTTGAATGCCAACCAAATCCCACTTCCAGTAATCTGAAACCCAGCGCTTCCTCTCAACACTAACATCCAGATCCCCCTCTCCCTTCAACCTAACTCCGATTTGAACGACCTAAAAGAAAACTTTATCCTGTAAAGCACTCTTGGCCTCTTTCATATCCAAGAATACGTGAAGAAACACAAAGGAGAAACACTTTGGCTTTAAAATCACTTCACACGGCAAGAGCCCCACCGACCGGAAAGATTGTAATGGCCTTTTGTTTCAACATTACCGTGAAGGTACATGGTACTGTTATTGTTGCTCTTGGTACTGTTTTGTCGCTCTTGGTTCTGTTATTGTCGCTCTTGGTACTGTTATTGTTGTTCTTGTTTCTATTATTGTTGCTCTTGGTACTGTTATTGTCACTCTTGGTTTTGTTATAGATGCTCTTAGTTCGTTATTACTGCTCTTGGTTCAGTTATTGTCGCTCTTGGAATTGTTATTGTCGCTCTTGTTTCTGTTATTGTTGCTCTTAGTTCTGTTATTGTTGCTCTTAGTTTGTTATTGTTGCTCTTAGTTCTGTTATTGTTGCTCTTGTTCTGTTATTGTTGCTCTTATTCTGTTATTGTTGCTCTTAGTTCGATTTATTTTATTTTTTATTGAATTATTTTGTGTGACATTATGTTGGAATTGAGTAGTGTTGTTTACCATACCGTTCATTTCGTGAGTATAAGTACAGATGCCACACCTGTGACAGGTAAAAACTATGTTTTTTCTTGAAAAACAGCGCCCTCTGTTGCATGAAAGAGCAACACACATCCTCTACTAAATATGTTACAATTCCATTTCAGTGTTTCTGATTGCATTGATAAATTTAATTTTCATAGATTTTTATTTATTTTCATTTTTATTTAATTATTTTTGTGAATTGCGTTGGAATTGAGCTGTATTGTTTACCATACCGTTCATTTCGTGAGTATAGTTTATTTTTTTTTATATTTTCACTAATTTTTAACTGTTTTTCTATATATTTCATGATGGGAACATCAGCTCACTGAGATATTCCCCGTTTTCTGATCTTGAAATGTCAGACCATTTGGGAAGGAGCAATGGACGAGGGAGTGGGGAATGGTGGGGATGATGAGGGGGACAGGAAGTAGAAGATGGTGGGGAGGACGAGGGGAAATGGGAGGGGTAATGGTGGGGAAGGGACGTGGGTGACGGGGTGGATGTTTGGGAGTGGTGGGGACGGGGGATGGTGGAATGGAGAAGGTAGTGGTGGAGAACAAAGGGGACAGGGGAGTGGGGTATGTGTGAATGTGGAGGGAGGGACGTGAGTTTGGAATTTTTTTTTTTGAGTTACCAAGACTGGATTAATGCAACCGATATATTCTCGTCCTCCAAGTAGAGATGTTTGGAAGTGGGTTTGGGAGGCCGAGGAGTTAGGTGAGGGGGGAATGGTGGGGAGGGCTGGGGGATAGGGAAGGTTGCTATGGACTCAGTAGACTCAGCAACGCGTGGCCGGGTACTGCTAGAGTATTATGTTTGTGTAAATGTGCAAACAAAATAAAAACCCGCTTCGGATGCGAATGGAACTTCTGTGTGCAAAATTTCAAACCAATCGGTGAAGAACTTTCGAGAATAGCGATTTTGAATAAACGAACATTATACATTTTTATTTATGGTATTGATTATTATTATTAATTTGGTTACAGATGGAGGTCGAGGCCTCTGTGCTCTAATATTGGCTAGTAATAATTAAAGGAATTTTGTCCACATATATTTAATATCCTAATGAGATATTTATAAGTAAAATATTATTAATATTTTATTGCTATTAATTATGTTATTATTTATATAGTTTACATTATTATTATTATTATTTTTTATTATTTTATATTATTTTTTTTTTATGTGTGGTTTCTGTAATTTAATTAGGTTATTATTTCAATATCAGGTGACGTTTGATGTATTTGTAGTTATTTATACCTTCCAAGCATTTATTATTAATGCACTTTGCATGTGAATAGTCATTACTAGTCGCCTTCACATAAAACAGAATGAACGAACTCATTTTCTCCACAACACCAAAATTACACACCGTGACCCGTCTTCAGAGTATTATCAACTCTATAATTGAGACCGAATCGCCAATTGTCTTTGGTGTTTCTCTCGTGAATTGATTTGGTATACTTGGTTTCTTAGAGATTAATTCCTAAACAATTTAGTCAAGATGCTGCATTTCAGATCACCGTACTTTTTATTACTATTATTAATTTTGGCATTCTCAGCAAATATTTGAATGGGATGAGTATTTTCTTGTTTTGGTCGTTGATCTATAAGATGTTTGGTGGGTATTATTGCCGGTTATTGCGAGTGGCAGTGGAGTGTGTGTGTGCACATGAAGGTGGGTAGTGTGTGGTGTGTGTGTGAGTGTGTGTGTGTTGTGTGTGTGTGTGTGGTGTGGTGTGTGTGTGTTGTGTGTGTGTATGGTTGTATGTGTGTATGTGTGTAGTATGTGTTGGTTGTGTGTGTGTGTGTGTGTGTGTTGTGTGTGGTGTGTGTGTGTGTGTCTGTGTGTCGTGTGTGTGTATGTGTGTGTGTGTGTGTGGTGTGTGTGTGTGTGTGTACTCACCTAGTTGTGCTTGCGAGGGTTGAGCTCTGGCTCTTTGGTCCCGCCTCTCAACCGTCAATCAACATGTGTGTGTTGGTGGTGTCACTATGTGCGGGGTTAGCTGGCGTCGTATGTCATCACTGGTGTAAGTCCTACTCTGGGCTCTATCATATCTACACTTGAAGCTGTGTAGTGGATGTCAGCTCCCAGTGTGTGTGTATGTATTTGTTTGTACTTACCTATATGTTTGCAGGATCGAAGCATTGACTCTTTGGATTCCCGCCTTTCAGCATCGGATGTTTACAGCAATGACTCTGGTCCTATTTCTTCCCTAGTCATACCTAGTTTTAAAAATTATGAATCAGTATTTGCTTTCACAACCTGTCCCAAGTGCATTCCATTTTTCCACTACCACACGCTAAAAGAAAACTTCCTAAAGACTCTGTGACTCATCTGAGTTTCCAGCTTTCTATCCATGTCCCTTCGTTCTGTTTATCTATTACGTGTGAACATTTCTCTATCTTCCACTCTGTCAATCCCTCTGAGTATTTTATTACGTCCCTATCATTCCCTCTCTCCCTTCTTCTTCTCTAGGTGTCGTAAGGTCAGTTCTTCCGAACTGCTTCAACTCGCCTTCCCAGCAAGATGTAAATTTTGCATTGAGTGTTGTAACTTTCCGTAAGTGATTGGACTGCTTGAGATGTTCTATTAGTTGTCATCCTTTGTTGCGACTTCTGAAGAAGCTCATAATCGTGTTTCAGGTGTGTGGTGCGGGATCTGTTTCCCTTGGCAGAGTTGATTCATCAAAACTCTTCAACAGCGAATGTTTAATGACATGACAAAGCAACAGTACCTGTTAATAGTGTTTTATGTGCAAGATTTGTCTTTATTTTATATATTCTTTTCTTATAATTATTGTATTATGCTACTAGATGTGGTATCCGGTTGTGCCCGGGTCTCTTTGAGAGAGTAAGGGTATACTCACAACAGACACAGAAACATACAATACACAAAATAGTGTACACTGTAATCCATACATCAGTGATTAACGAGGAGGTGGTTCTTAAAGACCTTTACTTAATTATAAACAGGTTATGTATTTTTTATTAAGACATGCTAATTTCTAAGTGTGTAAGGAATTTAATTAAAAATTAAGAAACCCCTTGAGAATTATCACAGCCCAGGTCAAGAATGCACATTCACGAATGTACTAGCATAGTAACCTCACAGAATAACTGCTTGCTCATAACTCCTCACACGAAATAAACATATAATGGTGTAGCCACAGCATAAATTCTATCCTAATAATAAAATATGAATATATTAGAACAGAGGTTATCCCATCAAATAAGGAAAGATAAGGGAAAAAAAGACATGGAAACGAGAGAGACAGCAATGAACCGATGCTCAAAATGAGAAACAGAATAGCATAGGGTTATGGTTAGGTATCAGTACATTATATCAGTCGCAGTAATAAATGAAAAAAATGCTTCTCTGACGTAAGAGCTGTAAGCAAGTGAAACGAACTAGAAGTAAAATGTATCAAATTATTGAGAATAGTGAGACCTTTTCTTTAAGACCAGGAGCATAATTGACACTCTGGTCAGCCAGTTGGGACTACACCTTGGTGTTCACGTGCCTCATTTCGTATTGAGTGCATGAACTACAACATTCTCTTGTTTCTGGTATGTTTATATTTCAAAATGTTTTCTCTCCTAAGCAAAAGCGCCTGTGACATTATTTCTTTCCCGACACAGCAAATCAAAATATGTCAAGTTATCTAAATGCAAATTGCGGCTTTGTGTACAAAATGTTTCACTTTCATAGATAAAGTAAGTGTAATTTAAATTATTCTAATTTCCTCATCACAAATTTTAAAGAAAGACAAATTTTTGAACCGATGACCCAAATACTATTTTTTTTTCATGAATTTTGTAACTAAAATTTAAATAGGCATTATCAGGTGAAAAATATTGGTCACATATTCACAAGATCATTATAAAATCTTCATTACTATGGAGATCCTTCTTGGGCCCAGGATTCCCCCTCCTCCCCCCAAACAAAATTGTGGGTTACGCACACACACACACACACACACACACACACACACACACAGGATTATTGAGTTTTATGACCAGGCAACAAAAATCAGGCAAGAGAGAGAGGACTGGGCAGAGTGCATATTTCTGGACTGCCAGAAAGCTTTTGACACAGTACTACATAAGAGACTAGTGCACAAACTGGAGATGCAGGCAGGCGTGAAAGGGAATGTATTCCATTGGATAGAGAGTACCTAAGCAACAGAACACAGCGAGTCACCGTGAGGGGTGAGGTCTCAGAGTGGTGATAGTATAGTATATCAAAAACAGTATAGGTCCATGGACCTGTACTGTTTCTGATATACGTATATGATCTCCCAGAAGGAATTGACTCGTTCCTTTCGATGTTTGCTGATGATGCAAAAATTATGAGGAAGATCAGGACAGAGGAGGATAGTATGAGGCTACAAGATGACCTAGACAAACTGAAGGAATGGTCCGACAAATGGTTACTAAAGCTCAACTCAAGTAAATGTAAGGTAATGAAACTAGGAGGAGGAACTAGGAGGCCAGTCACTGGATACTGAATGGTTGATACCTGGTTGATACCTGGTTGATGGGGTTCTGGGAGTTCTTCTACTCCCCAAGCCCGGCCCGAGGCCAGGCTCGACTTGTGAGAGTTTGATCCACCAGGCTGTTGCTTGGAGCGGCCCGCAGAGCCACATACCCACCACAGCCCGGCTGATCCGGGACTTCTCTTAGGAAACAGTCCAGTTTTCTCTTGAAGATGTCCACGGTTGTTCCGGCAATATTTCTTATAGTCGCTGGGAGGACGTTGAACAACCGCGGACCTCTGATGTTTATACAGTGTTCTCTGATTGTGCCTATGGCACCTCTGCTCTTCACTGGTTCAATCTTGCATTTTCTTCCATATCGTTCACTCCAGTACGTTGTTATTTTACTGTGTAGATTTGGGACCTGGCCCTCCAGTATTTTCCACGTGTATATTATTTGGTATCTCTCTCGTCTCCTTTCTAGAGAGTACATTTGGAGAGCTTTGAGACGATCCCAATAATTCTTAAATGGGAGATGAAGTCCTTCACGAAACGGACAGAGAGAAAGATCTGGGAGTTGATATCACGGCAAACCTGTCTCCCGAAGCCAACATCAAAAGAATACATCAGCGGCCTATGCGAGGCTGGCTAACATCAGAACTGTTTTCAGAAACCTGTGTAAGGAATCCTTCAGAACCCTGTATACCACCTATGTAAGGCCAATCCTGGAGTCTGCAGCCCCAGCATGGAGCCCGTATCTAGTCAAGCACAAGACGAAGCTGGAAAAAGTCCAGAGGTATGCACTAGGCTAGTCCCAGAACTAAGTGGCATGAATTATGAGGACAGACTACGTGAACTGCACCTCACGTCGCTGGAAGACAGAAGAGCTAAGGGAGACATGATCACCACATGCAAAATTCTCAGGGGAATTGACAGGGTGGACATGGATGGATTATTTAACACGGGTGGCACACGCACAAGGGGACATAAGTGGAAGCTGAGTACCCAAATGAGCCACAGAGACATTAGAAAGAACTTTTTCAGTGTCAGAGTAGTTAGTAAATGGAATGCACTAGGAAGTGATGTGGTGGAGGCTGACTCCATACACAGTTTCAAATGTAGATATGACAGAGCCCAATAGGCTCAGGAATCTGTACATCAGTTGATTGACGGTTGAGAGGCGGGACCAAAGAGCAGGAGCTCAACCTCCGCAAGCACAATTAGATGAGTACAATTAGGTGAGTACACACACATACACACTCATAAAAGGTCCTCAATGTTTCATTCAATGTAAACGTTTGGTAAACATAATCACCATCAAAATAAGATTCTTAATCCACTGGCAGACCTTTCTTCAACTTTCCTACAATTTTGAGGTACCCATATAACAAAATTCGTGTTTTATAAGATCTCTCTCGTTGCATCCAGGAACCCTTCAGAACCTCTGGGGTTATGAAATCACTTTTTTCTTTTGAGAACACAAGATGGTGAGAAGAGCACCTTTCGAAGACCAACTTTGAACATAGCTATTGAGCGGGAAATCCCGTATATCCTGTGATCTTCCTGGGGTCATATCGGTCAGTACGGTATGGTAATTAGCAGGAGAAAGCGCCAGAAATTAGTGCACTGTTTTGTTGAATTCCGTTCAATTAAGTCCAAATGAAAAGCGTGCAGACGGACACTTTTATTTATTATTATAAATATTTGATCGAGTTATCAATTTTTGTCCGTAAGTGAATTCCGTATTTTAGTTACTTCTCTGTTTTCAAGTGATACAATAATGATTCTATGATGATGATCACTAAGGCGAAAAGCCATCAATAGCAATTTACCCAGGTAGGGGATTTAGTGTAGTTAAATGTAAGGGATGGGATACCCCCTGTCAATTCGCTATCGAGTCTGACCTCAACTGATATCCAGCCTGGGGCATTCACTTGCAAATTAGGTGCATAAAGCAGTCACTCGAGCATGCTCCTTCACGAGGGAAGGTGAGGAATGTGAGGTGAGAATATTTACAACAGGATTTGTTAATACAAAAATTTACCATGCATGTTTGTAAAATTTTGCCTACGTTGGTTTCATTCATGTATGGGTAAAATATCTGAAATTAATAGTTGCATCTCTCTCTCTCTCTCTCTCTCTCTCTCTCTCTCTCTCTCTCTCTCTCTCTCTCTCTCTCTCTCTCTCTCTCTCTCTCTCTCTCTCTCTCTCTCTCTCTCTCTCTCTCTCTCTCTCTCTCTCTCTCCCTTCTCTCCCTTTCTCCCCCCTCACCACCTATCTTACCAGCGTTAAGGCAGTGCTTCAGGTAATGTCTTCGTACAGGATCTTTGATGTGCGCTGAGGCAATTACCTGACGCTCTGCGCCTGTGTTCTCCACTACCTGCCTTCACTGCCCCAATTAACGCAATGGGAATCGCAGCTTAGAGGAGAAGACCGCTTCTCCTCGACGAGACGCTTACCCTTATGCCCCCTTTGGCCACCACGACAGCTACACAGAAACACTTGTACACCTTGCCTGTCGGTGACGGGGCCAGTGCCCTCCAGTACAGAAGAAACTTTCTTATATACGTAACGTAGTCGTATTGGCTTGGCGATTTCCCCCGATAATTTCCGTATACACTTTATTCCAACTTTGTTGGAATAGCTTTTACTTGACCCTTATTCCAACCTTTCTAGCTTGAAACACCACCTAACTCTCTTCTTAACTTATTCTTGTTTTCTGAAAGCCAACTTTCCACTAACTCTTAAACCAGCCATTTTAAAGTCTCAAACTACTAAGCTTTCCTGATAGCATTTTCCCAGATATACTGTATGAGTACTTTCGGATATCTTCTTGTCCATGTAAGACTCTTGTTTTCATCTTTACTTTCACTATAACATTTCCGTAATTTGGGAACATGCGCTAGGTAAGTGTGTGGTGTGTGTGTGTGTGTGTGTGTGTGTGTGTGTGTGTGTGTGTGTGTGTGTGTGTGTGTGTGTGTGTGTGTGTGTGTGTGGGTGTGGCTTGTGGAGCTGGTCGACCATCACACTGCACAGTGGGCACTAGTCGGGTACCTCCGCGAGTCGTCCATCACCCTGCACAGTACTAACCTCACCTAGTTGTGCTTGTGGGGGTTGAGTTCTGGCTCTTTCGTTCCGCCTCTCAACTGTCAATCCACTGTCAATCTACCATACCAGACCAGTGCGCAGTGGTCGGGTATCTCCATGGGTCATTAGGGTATTGCCTGTTGCTTTTCCACCACTGTGTCTGACAAGAAGTTTCTCTGATGAGCTATCAAGAGAAAACTGAGAAGCCACTAAAGTGAAAAGTAGACTACTCAGTTTAGTGGTCTGTCCTCCTAGAATGATACGACTTAAAGCAACTATTTGTCGAACATACAAAAAATACCTGAAGAACTAATATAGTCCAAGCAGCCCTAACTCTGATGTGCGCTATCTTGGGGCTAATATAAGTGCTATACTTGGCCTAGGAATGTTTAAAATTTGGTGTTTGGCTTTCCTCTCGGGCCCTCTACAAAATTAATAGCACAAAACGCGAACAGTGTTGGCTGCACACTTATATATTTTTTGTATTTATTTTTACATGCAGGGCATGCGATTAAGTGCAATGAAACAGGTACAACGAAAAAAAAATCTAAAGCACAAAACCACAGGCCTGAAGGACCCACAATAAATACAAACACGTATTACAACATAACATAATAGAGACACAATAGTAGTAGTAGGCATCCATCAGTCTCAGGAGACTGATGGATGCCTATCAATACACAACACACAAAAACCCCCAACCCTGCAACCCATACACAGGAGCAGTACAGTACATAACAAACCCCCAACCACGTAACCCACACACAGAGAGGCAACAGTACATAATGACAATGAACCACATGCAAGAAATACATAAAATACATAAAATATACTCAGAAAACAAGGCTATATCAAGAAACAGCCACACACAACAATTCAGAACAGTAACAGACATTGTCAGCCAAGCAGCCTGAAGGGCACACAAACAAGATACAAACTACCAAACAAGTAAACAAAACGTACAATATAGCAAACGTGACATCAAGTACAAAGTAACAAAATACATAGAGGACACAAAGCAACAATTATTACACATATTTATCCGGGAAATCCTGCCCCGGAAAGCGAAAGCAGTAAGCCTCCCAAGCAATCGGACATCGGAACACCAGGATAACGAACAAGGCTCAGGCATGTAATCTGGTACCCCTCATAAACAAACGCCCGTGCCCGCGGTACCCCACACGATAGATGAGCACCACGGGATCGGACGCACCCGTGCATCCATAGCGATCTTAAAGACTGAGAACGACTGATCACTTCCCTTCCCCGGACGCCGAGGATCACATTAGGGGGCCCGCACGAAGGGCCTTCCACCGGAAGGCGGCATGTGGAACGCACACTGGGTTAGCCCCCACCACACACCGGGACATGCACACAGTCCCACACCGGTTCGCAGCAGGGGGGAACCGGCATGCGCTCCAGGACCCCCCTCACCGGGTACAAGAGCAGAGGCCTCCCGGTGCACATCTTTCGTCAACACCTGAACGAGTTCTCTATCACCAGGGGCAAGCCGCCCACGGAGGGACCCAACAGCAGGCGACGCAGGGGCCGACACAGCCTCGCATTCCACGGAGGAAGAGATCAAAGAGGAATCAACAGCACACTCCTCAACCACACATCCTTCTGCCCACGCACGAGGT
>WNGS01167840.1:28529125-28531088 GCA_020271785.1 Procambarus virginalis | reverse complement strand
AAATGTAAGAGAGGAAAATGCCGAACCTGATCATCTGTTCACCCAATACCGCCAGTATTACGAATACTTATTACTACTGTTATTAATACTACTACTACTACTGCTACACCTACCACTACTAATGTCACTTCTAGTTGTGCCACTTACTACCACCACCACTACTACCACACCACTATTACTACCACCACCACTGCTTCTACTAGTACTAAAAGCTTCTAACACTACCGCCACCACCACTACTCTTACCACTAAAACTATTACTACTACTTCGACCACTACTGCTATTACCACAACTACACTACTTCAACTATTTATAATGGTAGTGCTTCTACGCCACTATAACTGGTGAAGCTTGAGGTGGTGGTCGGGGGGGGGGGCACAGCCTCCTAAACTCACACTACATTACACAAGTTGGAAGATAAAGTCATTTGTGAAAATACGTAAATCTGTTCACCTAGCAGTAAATAGGTACCCGGGAGTTAGACAGCTGCTACGGGCTGCTTCCTAGGGATGTGTGTGTGTAAGTGTTAAATAGAAACATATTGTTGTAGACAAAATAGAGGGAAAATATATCAATTAGAAATTCGGGGTCCAAGAGCTAATATCTCGATTATGCAGGCACATATAGTAAATACATTCCACTGCAACTTTAAGCCGTTCTTGAACGTTATATTTCTAACTATGTTTAAGATAATCGACTTGGCCAACATCCTAACCTGGAAGTGCATTTAAAAGCATGTAAAACTAAAATGTCAATCAGCATAATAACTGCGCACGAAAATGTTAGTCGTGTCTTCAGATCAGAGAAACATAAGACTGATGAAGGTGGCCAGCATATACGGGTATTCCAAATACTAAAATTGACACTGAATTATAACCGCAGATTATTTGTATCGAGCGAGGTTAAGCTTATAGTGTCGCAAGTCTCTGATTTAACATTGGTGTTCAGACTATTTTTTTAAGGAATTAAAACACAGCTAACATTCACTTTCAATGGTAAACTCTCGACATGTTTTCAACACTGTTAGTGCAAAAATGTATGTTATTTCAGTTGACCAAAAAATTGTCTACAATTCCAAAACAACTGTTACGCGTTACGTTTGGCCTACCAATACAAATATCTTTTATCAAATATTATTAATATCAATTATATATACATATACAACATATATTATATACATATGTATATATACATATACAATGTATAATTAATATCAAATTAATATCAAATATAACTTCTGACTAAGAACTGTCAAGCCTTATGTGAATGTTCACTTTTATTCTCATCTTTTCTTATTCAAAAATAATTAAGTTGATTTTATTATGCGTGAGTTATATTGATGAAGTTGTGTCCGGAGTAAGGCGCAGCTCTCAGGCTTCACTTTGTGTCTGTGAGGAATGGGGCTCTGTTTTAGTTCAATGGAGAATAATATATTAATACAAACCATAATTGTGTCGCGGGGACAGGCAGCCAATGTACATATTGATGTTAGGCTTATATCAAGGACCCCCCCCATCATGGTCGAATTAATGACTTTCCCTACAACAAGCTGACTCCTCTGTGCCTATTCACTCTAATGTGACGATGGGACATTTGTGATAGGAAAGGCGCAAAATCATTTCTGTCCCGTCCGGAATTCGAACCCGGAATTGTGATTGTGAGTTATGAACGAACCCGACTGTACTACAGGACCCTAACTCAAGGTGTTTGTTGTTGTTGTTTTAGATTTAGCTACTCAGCAC
Source organism: Procambarus virginalis (assembly GCA_020271785.1). NCBI lineage: Eukaryota > Metazoa > Arthropoda > Malacostraca > Decapoda > Cambaridae > Procambarus > Procambarus virginalis. The sequence continues at coordinate 28,529,345 of WNGS01167840.1, read as the reverse complement.
GAAGTGTCCATGTAGCACCGGCTATGGTGAACCCCTAACTCCAGCCTTTGGGCTACGCTTTGTATCTACAGGAAGTGAGCTGCAGCTCACTGGGTACCGCCTTCTTTTCTAATGGAGATTTTTGCAACTGTGGGGCCCGGCCTTTTATTTTCGAGTGAGCTCCAGCCTTTGCGATCCGTCTAGTGTCTATGCGACGTGAACTTAAGCTTTTAGGCCCACT
>WNGS01167840.1:28516625-28524125 GCA_020271785.1 Procambarus virginalis | reverse complement strand
AAGGGTAGTGGAGGGAGGTAGGTTATGAGGGAGCATGAGGGAGAGATGGAGAGAATCAGGGGGGGAGGATGATGGGGAGAAAGAGTGAACGTGTTAGAGGAAGAGGGAAAAAAAGAATGAAATATAGAGAAATAAAAAGAGAACAAAAAGAAGAGAGAGACACCAAGCCAAGAGAAAGAGTGAGTGAGAGAGAGAAGAAGAGAGTGAGATATAGAGAGTGGTAGAGGCAGTAGGGAGGCGCCACACGTGCCTGTGCAGGTCAGAAGCGACCATGAATAAGACATGAGGCAAGGCGCCTCAGACCACTAGAGTTTCCAAAGTTACCGTCAGTACTGGTCCAGTGGTGGTCAGTCCTGGTCCAGTGGTGGTCAGTCCTGGTCCAGTGGTGGTCAGTCCTGGTCCAGTGGTGGTCAGTCCTGGTCCAGTGGTGGTCAGTACTGGTCCAGTGGTGGTCAGTACTGGTCCAGTGGTGGTCAGTCCCGGTCCAGTGGTGGTCAGTCCTGGTCCAGTGGTGGTCAGTACTGGTCCAGTGGTGGTCAGTCCCGGTCCAGTGGTGGTCAGTCCCGGTCCAGTGGTGGTCAGTCCCGGTCCAGTGGTGGTCAGTCCTGGTCCAGTGGTGGTCAGTCCCGGTCCAGTGGTGGTCAGTCCTAGCGTAGGTGGTCCACCATGGCTTTCTGGTCATCTCCGGTCACTACCTTTGTTACAGTGGTCAGAAATAGCCCAGTAATCAACATTTTTAGTGAGCTGTGGCAATCTTCGTTGATAGTTCTCTGTTCAGATATTTTTTTTATGTATTTTTATGCTGGATGGAGATATATATTCTCCTGGACACTTCAAGTTGAATTATTCAATTAAACATTACATCTGCATTATCACAATTATTTTCTACCCATGTTCTACTATTTTATGTTTTTCACACCGTTATTTGTTATTCATTTTACTTTGTTCTCATTTTTTTCGTGAACCATTTTTTCAATTTTGTTACGTTTAGCTTCTATTTACTTTTCTTTTCACTTTATGTTTGGTTAACACCTTCTTCCTAAATTAACATGATTTTCTCTCGCAATAGTGTGCTTGCTTGCTTCCTTCNACAAACACACAAGTATTAAACCAAATTTATGCAACAAAATCCGAAGCATTCCATAATCATAATATTCAATGAATATTAAAGGAATATTATTTCCCCACAATATTAATCATCCTGGAAGAGAAATAAGGGAAAAATAAAATAAAAAATTGTATTTCACTGCAAGGCTTTCGGAGCATAATAATTTTTTTTATATATTTAATCTTCTTATCAGATCATCGTTTCAGCAGTATTTCTGAATGACAGGGAGAGTGGCGAGCTGTGTTGCCAACATGTGAGTGCCAGAGAACCTTTCACTGACCTGCTCAACACGATTTTCATGGCAACTTTGCCATTATCAGATTACTGACACACATACCTTTTTTTTTAATTATTATCCGCTTCGTTGTTATAAATATATAAAAAGTTGATAAGATTAATACAGTTTAACTTATATTATGGATAGTTAAGTTTTCCTGTTCCGCTTTTCAGTGATGTTAATCCAGATTTTAATGAAATGGTTTTCTTGTTCGCAATTTAGACAACTTTATTTCATTTTCTGTAACTGATATCTTTGTTATGCATAGATGACTTCGTTATTTGTTCCCCCAATGATTAATTCTCATTTTACTTTAATGCTCTCATTCCTTCTTCCTCGCGTCCTCATTGATGCCTCATTCCCTCATACCATCCTTCTCGCGTCCTCATTGATGCCTCATACCATCCTTCTCGCGCCCTCATTGATGCCTTCATACATTTTCTCGTACTTCCATTGTTGACCGTGTATGTTTTTCCTCACTACCTGAGGCATAGCTTCGTGTCTTCATCCATAACATAATTATGCACCGTCTTTCATTTAAATGAATTATTAATTATTTCTTTGTCCATAAATTAAGACTTCTCTCGCTTAAGAGGTTAATTATCTCCTAGCTAACGAACGAGTTTCTCCTTTCTTCTCTCTAAATGAACCTGATCCTTGTGCCTCTTTCCTAGTCTTGCTTCGTTCACCAGCTTTAGAATGATGTAAGAACAACAAAATAAAATACGTGAAAAGAAAACTATGTCAAACGAATTCTTAAAAACTTGCGTAATTGTAGAGCGTGAACATATTCCTATTACGTTCAAACTGGATTTTGTCACTAAAAAATATATATCCATTCATTTACGATCGACGTATATGATTTTGTTCGAGATTATCTTGGCCAATGTATTTTTGTACGACGAGGTCCAATATTGATAGTGAAGTATAATGGACCGAAGAAGGTTTCCAATAAGCTGCGCGGAACTCCATAAAGCCCATTACACGTTCCTTACGCTCGACGTAGCTATAATCCAATTTAGCAGCAGCAAAATTGGATTGGGAGAAACAACAAATAGGTTCTCGGGATTTCAAATCGCGGAATTATTGGTGCCCGCGAGGCTTTTAAAGGAAGAGTTTCCTCCGGGTTTTGGTGGAGCCGCGCTGGCCGCCCGACCCTGAGAAACCTACCCAGACGACACAAATAACGAAGTAATGGAGACAAGAAAGAACGCTAAAGAATGCCGAGCTGTGTCCGTGGTAGAGGCAACTATGATACACTTCGTGTCTGGGGCACTGATACGAAGGCATGTGTCATAAGCAAGACTACTCTCAGCAACACAGTTAACCTCTCAATGGTACAATTCATGTGCATAAACATGTACATTTTATTGGTAGTTATTTACGCAGTTTCCGGCACTCCGAGATAAACAAATTGCAACAGATTCTGCCAGGTAATGGCGGCCACACAGTACAAGGCATTACACATTACAGTATTACACAGCGTCAAGAGGCAAGCAAGCAGCGTGGTGATTACAATCACATCAGTGTCTGTCTCCGCTGTCCAGCTGTCGGTGAGGTGTCGGTGAGGGAAGAGGAGTGAGAGATGGTAGAGGCAGAGGAGGGAATGTATAAAGGGGAATCGGATTGGGGTAAGATAGTGGGGGTATGGGGAGATGGGTATGGTGGGGAGTAGAGGAGACGTGTTGATGGCTGGGGAGTGTGGAAGAGGTAGGAAGAGAGTGGGAAGACATCCACATAATGGGCGAAATTGAGCTGTAGAAGATGGTGGCGTTGTATAAGATATAAGGTAGATACAAATAGATATAGATGCAAGATACTGTTGAAGATGAACTGTGACCTCAGGAGAAGCCGTGAGTGAATAGAATACCTGAGCACACCCACTCTCTTCTCGCCAGCAGCACGTCACCTCAGGGGGGAGGCTCACTCTCTCCACCTGTACCTGACATTAATCTAATTAGTCCTCAGGTACATTCTGTCTTCTATCCGGTCCTCTCACCCTCATGTGTCCTCATCCCCTAGCCTCTCTCTCTTCCCACTCTTACTCTCTCTACTGTGTCTATTACCTCTTCTCACTCTCTTCATTCTGCCTATTTTTTTACTGTATTCTCTTTTCACTCTACCCTAAATTTTCTTATTTCCTCTATTTTACTCATTATTCTTTCTCCCTTTATTCTACCTCACATATTCACTTCCATAATCTCGCTTTCCTTATTTAACAAACTATTTTTCTTAGTATGTTCCATCCCCATCATTCTTCTTTCTCTGTCTCATTAATATCCCTCTAGTGGCATCCTTCTCGAACTTTGTCACAGAATTCACTCTCAAACATAAGTTTTACCTCTTTAACGTTATAATTATAATATTGAACTTCCCTATAGTCGGTATTTACCTATGAATTCATGTATATATACTCGTTGAATATATGTTCGAACCCTTAGTGAGTGTTCGATCCCTCATGTTACCCTTGATAGGTGTTCGAACCCTTATGTGACCCTTAGTGAGTGTTCGATCCCTCATGTTACCCTTGATAGGTGTTCGAACCCTTATGTGACGCTGAGGTGAGTGTTCGAAGCGTCCAGTCACCTTTGGCGAGTGAACAGCCCCTTGACCTATTGTGATTGTTTATACCATTACGGGAATTCTCGAAGAGTTTTCAATCCATCATGTGAACTTTCGATAAGTGTTCGAACTTTTGTGTGATCCCTCAGTTAATGTTCGAACCTTTGAGTGACCCTTCAGTGAGGGTTCGAACCTTTGAGTGACCCTTCAGTGAGGGTTCGAACCCCTAATGAGATCCATCGTGAATGAGGTAATATATTTATTCATTTTTGGATAGTAATCGAAACTGAAATTATAATATTAACTTTTACAGAAAGTTGTATCAATGTTATGAGATTGACAATCACACTTAAAGGTGATATCACCGAAATTGACTCTTTAATCCCATATATAATTTGTGTGAAACGTTTGCTAACGTTGCTTTAATATAGTTGTCATGAGAACAACAGACTGAAAAAATTCAAAATATTTGTCCGCTGTTGAAGAATTCATTAACTGTTTCCCTGTCAGTCTCGTCAACGTTGTATAATAATATGGAAATTGGATTCGCTTAATACGAGAAAATTGTAAAAAAAAAATTGGAATACGTGAAAGAAAACCTTGACCCTTGTGTTTGTGTTTGGAATGAAAACACAAGAACTAGGATCATGGATTAGATTCCGCGTCAAAACATCCATTCTCACACACAAAAACACACTTACACACACACACACTTACACACACACACACACACACACACACACACACACACACACACACACACAACAACCACACACACACACACACACAACACACACACACACACCACACACACACACACACACACACAACACACACACACACACACACACAACACATCTTTAATAAGTAAAGAAAGTATTAATAGAATGTTTGGAAGCTTAGAATATGTGAGCATAAAGCTGCCGACTACTCCCGGCTCGGCCACAGAGTTCTCCGGGCTCGACCTCATTTAATTCTATGATATATGAAAATTGCTCAAAATTGGCCCAGGCGGACGTGAAGAAAAAATCTCATCAAACCTTAATCAAGTTCTTTTCCTGAAGAAAAAAGGAGAGCGCGGAAAACGTGTCTGATGAGCTCAGCGATAAGTCAGAGAGCATGGGAGAATCGAACCTGCGGTCAACAAGAGCTAGGGCGAGTTGCCGGCGGATCCTGGCACGTGGAGGCGGTTCCTGGGCCTGTGGTGGTCGGTTTCTAGGTTGGAATGGGCACTTCTAAGCTTTGGGTGGGTGGTTCCTAGAGCGTGCTTATGGGGTGCGGCCGACTAAGCTACGAGACTCCACTAATCAATGTCGTAACGTACACTACTGTACACAGTTGTACAACGTTACTCGTTGTATGTACTATAGTTCACCTCCGTTTTATAAGACCAGGTGTACAGTGCTCCTCGTGAGGTATAAGATCGAAGACCATTCTACAATCTCCCGATACCTACTAATATTTATTAACATTATATTATAGAGGTTTTGATCCTCTACACAAGAGATGTGTGGTAAGTGATATGTATTCATCACTGGTTCTTTAATTATTGTTGGTGGAGAAGTTGATTGTTGACTTATCTGCCTCCTGCCTCTGCATGACTCGATGATGATGCTGAATCTTTGTCGTAGCCACTGACCCAAGATGCTGTTGGCACATTTTGGTATACGAGGATTTAGTCCGAAATGATAGAAAAGATAAGATCAAGTATTATTTATACATTATGATCAATTGCCTTCGTATGACTGGATATATATATATATATATATATATATATATATATATATATATATATATATATATATATATATATATATATATATATATATATGTCGTACCTAGTAGCCAGAACTCACTTTTTGGCCTACTATGCAAGGCCCGATTTGCCTAATAGGCCAAGTTTTCATGAATTAATTGTTTTTCGACTACCTAACCTACCTAACCTAACCTAACCTAACTTTTTCGGCTACCTAACCTAACCTAAGCAATAAAGATAGGTTAGGTTAGGTTAGGTAGGGTTGGTTAGGTTCGGTCATATATCTACGTTAATTTTAACTCCAATAAAAAAAAATTGACCTCGTACGTAATGAAATGGGTAGCTTTATCATTTCATAAGAAAAAAATTAGAGAAAATATATTAATTCAGGAAAACTTGGCTTATTAGGCAAATCGGGCCTTGCATAGTAGGCCAAAAAGTGAGTTCTGGCTACTAGGTACGACATATATATATGTATATATGTATATATATATATATATATATATATGTATATATATATATATATATATATATATATATATATATATATATATATATATATATATATATATATATATATCTGGGAATTAAAGACTTCAAATTTTAATAATCCTTTTCTCAATCATATTTTCTCTTCCTTAACGCTCCAATTTGCTGGTAACTGGAAGTCAACGAAGTAGATGCCATTTTTTTCTAAATGGATACAACGGTTGTAGACTAACAGTGCAGAATACCTGGATTTCGGAAGGCTTAAGTCTTTGTCATGGATTGAATTCTGGAGGATTCACAGAATGGTGGAAACCTTCGCAATATGATGTTGCTGGTTGGACTATAAATGGTAATTGTAGAGACAGTGAGAAAAACAAGAGAGAAAAGATGAGAAAGCGAGCAGAGAGAAGATGAGTGAAAGCAAGAGAGGAGAAGATGGTTGAAGGACACACCAGCCAAGCCTTTTCCAAAGTCAACGTTTCTGTCATGATTATCTTTAGGTTAGTCAGGTGACATGCAGATCACAGTAGGTTCTGTACCCAACAGCAGCTCAAGAGAGGAGAGTACACTGGAGAGGAGAGTACACTGGAGAGGAGAGTACACTAGAGAGGAGAGTGTAGGGAAGAATACGGTGTTGAGAAATGAGGTGACAAACACTAGGACAGCTGGCGTGTCACCGCTCTTCCGTCACACACACACATACAAGTGACAGCAATGGTATTGTCTGCGTAAGAAAACATAATACAAGTTATCAACAGAAAATTTACCACCTAAAATTTATACTTCAATGAACTTGGGAGAGCGAGAGAGACTGCAAATGTAAGACTCACACCTTCGTTTGGTTGCCATTCAGCTTGGACTCGGGCAGAATGCCTCACGAGTCATATTTCCATCACAAGTCACTGGCTGAAGGAGGCCAAGATTTTTCCTTCCAGGAGACTGATGGAGGATAGAGGTGCTGGCACCGGGAGAAGAAACCCTTCCTCTCTGGCTTATCGCGACCTCTACGGCTTTTGTGTGTTATGTCGATCGGTTTCCATTTTAAACAGCTTTAAGGATGTTTCTCATTCGCTTTCTCGATCTCCCTTGTTTAAAATATTGACCTAAGCTATGAAGGATTTTCTGAGAAATACTTACATGTTTTTTACTAAGCAAAAGCTTATTTTTACCTATGATCAATTCAAAGTCGAGTTCTGGAAACTGTTTTATTCTTTAAGATAATTATCAGGAGAAAGGGCTAAGTGATTCGCTCTCAAGATTCATCACTCCCATAATAGCGAAGAGACTTGTGCTCAACGATGCCTTAGA
>WNGS01167840.1:28484070-28500040 GCA_020271785.1 Procambarus virginalis | reverse complement strand
ACCATTCTGCCTTGTTTGCATATATATATATATATATATATATATATATATATATATAGATATATATATATAGATATGATATATATGCTGAAAATCCACAGAGGAAAAATGAAAGGAGGGGGAACGTTTTCGCGACTCGTTAACGCCTTTGCCAAACCAGAACTGACCAAACCAGTCTGGTCAGTCTGGTTTGACAAAGGCTTTAAACGAGTCGAGAACGTTACCTCCCCGTTATTTCCCTTCTTCTCTCTCTGTGGATTTTCCGCATAAAATGTGATCAGTGTTTTGTGATCGTCCCCCATTGCATATATATAAATATATATATATATATATATATATATATATATATATATATATGATATGATATATATATATATTAATATATTCTTGTTGTCGGGGACGGGAAGCCTGTACTTAGGCTCATCTAGTTGGGTAGTTGGTCTAGGTCCTCCTTGACCAACTACTGATTTAACCCAGCATGAAACCTATACCAATTGTTTAACTCTCAGGTGCCTATTTAATGTTAGGTGAAAGAGAGTTATCAGGTGAAAGCCACATACAATCTCAATCCTACCGAGGGAATCGAAATTGGGACTGTGATCCGACGGACCACATTCAGCACACAGTCAATATGAGGTACACCTGGGGGAAGGGGACTCACTATTGTAGAGGGGGCCGCATGGCAGATGTTGTGGACGGTGTGGAGGTTATATTTATTATCACACCCCACGAGTGCCATCTACGTGTTACCCGGCATAACACTGCCGCCCTCAGGTAGTCCCAGAGTCTTGTCTCCTTGCACTCAAGACTACACAGGTGTACAGGAAGCGTTTCTCACAGAGAACGGTAAAGTCCCCACGAAATAAGACTTTTTCAAGATGTTGTTATCTCACAGAGGTACTAAATGTTATGCTCGATCATAAGGCTGAAAAATTAATAATTCTCTATCTTATTATTTATTTATGCCTTATTATATGTGGGCCCAGAGATTCGCATATTTGCTCCTCTATATAGAAATACCAATAGCTGCCAGACATCGTTAGAGCACACCACAACCCACCTGTAAAGGTGTAGTCCACACTCGACAACTCTGAAATTACATCTATACTAGACTACTTACTCGCCACTAATTGTTGGATTCCGCTCTATAGTCTTATCTAAAGTTCCCATTAAACCATGCAAACAAGACAGAGCTTCCTCTCCCTCCTCCTCCTTCTCTACCGTCTCTTCCACCACTACCTCCTCCCCTTCTCCTCCTCCTCCAAGTCAGACCTGAGCTTCACTCTGGAAAACAACCTGAGGGATGGGTAGATAAGGAGGTGGAGGAGGAGGAGCCAGTAAGGATAAACTTCGTGTGAGCACTGTCTAAAACTTGAATGTTTCCTTCACCGTTCCGGAAGTTAAATAGGAACTCTGACATGCGGCCAACTATTGGCCCAAGTAAAAACTTTTTACGAGTGCTTCGTGATGCCGCTGATTGATTAATACGTGGATTAACGTCTATGGATCTTCTTCTTATTCTACTAACAGCTTCTTTCATCTTCAGTTAACGCGTAGGATAGCGTGAAGCGTAACTGTGTTTCTTTGTGTATTCAAATGTTTTTGTATCATTGTGGGATTTTTACCGTCCCCGGGTTCTGGGTCGCGATACTCAGAGAACTCTCTGAGTACGCGGACTCTGAGTGAGTCTAAGAGCTTCGAAACAGCGTTATAAAGGCATACAGCACTATACAACCCACGGACGTTAACCAAAAGTCTGATGGCAACACCACAAGCGCCTGTCTCCCATAGGCCCAAACCAGCATCTTTCTAGCGGCCGCAGTAGGCATCTAGCATCCTACACTGCTAGCAGCCAGAAAGACATGTAACGGAAGACGTCACATGTAATTCCGTGGCATGCCGAGCCCAGCGACACTGTCCTGAACGCCAGCAAAAGCCCCGACCGAATGAGATAACTTGCCTTCAGTGAGTAAAAAAACAGAAAGCCCGGGAGCCTAGAAGTTGCGGCAACAATTTTATTTCCTTGGAAATTAGGTCGGTAGTGTTGGGAAGCCTGTGCAATTTGGCCTTCTTCGGGAGGAGCAGGCTAAATTTTGTCTTCAAAGGTCTCCATCTATTCTTTACTTTGACCTTTGTGAGTGTGTGGTGAGAGCGCATGCCCGCGCGTATTTATGATGTTGGAACGTAATCAGAATCAGGCCAGAATTTGCCCTTTGCTCTTGGCGAGGTTTCTGGGTCTACGCTTTATTAAGCATCATTAGCTTTTTAAAGTACTCTTTATTGATTAGATGATGGCAAATGCGTCCTCATTGTGTTATATAATTGACTAGGTTTCCCACTGTCGTGCAAACGAAGCCTGTTGGGCATATTGAGGTTGGCCCAGTCCACAACTGACCAGTCCTCTAGGTACGCGTCCTCACACAGTTGTTTCTAGCTCCAAGGCAACTTGTTTATTGACTAATGCGCAAAGACTCCTCTTCCAGTATCAGCTGCCAGCTTGCATCAATCTGCAAGCGTGCACCATCTGCCAGCTGCAGCATTATGCCAGCGTGCACCATCTGCATCTGCAGCATTTGCACGGGCACCATCGGCCGCCTGCAGCTTTGCCACGTGCACCATCTCCAGCCTGCCAGCTTGCCACCTGCACATCTGCCAGCCATGCAGCATTTGCCAGTGTGCACCATCTGCCAGCCTGCAGCATTTGCCAGCCTGCACCATCTGCCAGCCTGCAGCATTTGCCAGCGTGACACCATCTTCCCCAGCCTTCACCATCTTGGCCAGCGTGCAGCATCTGCCAGCCTGCAGCATTTGCCAGCCTGCACCATCTGCCAGCCTGCAGCATTTGCCAGCGTGCAGCATCATTCGCTAGCATAGAGTACACCTGTTGTATCCCTCGTTATCCTTGAACCCAAACCGTTCACACTTTCGGGAGACTAAAATCAGAATAGCAAATATTACGTCTATAGAAACGACGACCCATTACCATCGGTCCTCGCTGATATCTACCTTAAAGTAGTCTTAACTAAAGAAAAGTTTTATAATCATATTAATAAATAATAAATATAAAAGGAAGCAAAGACGGAATAAATAAAGATAAATAATCCAAATAAATAACCCAATCCAAAAAGTCGATAATTTTTAATGAATCTAAATGAAAAAGAAATGTGCAAAATGCTAGTCTCGAAATAAATACAAAAAAAAGCAAATAATAAAAATTTACGTACATTTTACCTGCAAATTTTTCCCTCTCATGATTTATTTAAATCCTGTTAAGAGAGAGAGAGGAGAGAGAGAGAGAGAGAGAGAGACGAGAGAGAGAGAGAGAGAGAGGAGAGAGGAGAGAGAGAGAGAGAGAGATTCTCCACAATGCCACCACTGGATCCAAGCCAAGCGGAACTAGTGTTATCTAAACCACTTAGCTTCTAAAACCGCTTTCAAAAGCACTTAGTACTTCATCAAAATGTGTGCGTTAAGAAGCATAGACTGTGTGCGTTAAGAAGCATAGACTGTGTGCATTAAGAAGCATAGACTGTGTGCATTAAAAAGCATAGACTGTGTGCATTAAGAAGCATAGACTGTGTGCATAAGAAGCATAGACTGTGTGCGTTAAGAAGCATAGACTGTGTGCGTTAAGAAGCATAGACTGTGTGCATTAGAAGCATAGACTGTGTGCATTAAGAAGCATAGACTGTGTGCATTAAGAAGCATAGATGTGTGCATTAAGAAGCATAGACTGTGTGCATTAAGAAGCATAGACTGTGTGCATTAAGAAGCAGGGTTTAAGCGTGCACCTCACACAAGAAGTTTTGGAGAACAAGGTTATGTGGAAATGTTTAAGCGGCCTAATATATTTGACACTAATGTACCAGAGAATATTCGAAGAATGTCTTCCTCTGAGACTCTGAAGATGCTGCCGTGAATTATCAACAGACCTGTATTGGGTTTTAGTGTCAAGATGTGAAGCGTAAAATTGAAGGGGTGAAATTTTAAATATTTTTATCTATATTTCTCTAAATCTTTAAGACGGAAATGCGTTTCTATCCATGAATATAGTCAATGAACAAATTCTGATGATTAAGATGATGATGATGATGATGACACTGACGTTGATAATAAGGATGGTGTAAATTCACGTGATAAAATCTATCATGAGTCATTATATGGAACTCTAAAGTATAAAAAATGGCATATTATATTTATTTCATATATAACCTCTTGTCTCCCCATGTTTATGAACCCAATATACCGTATACATTTCCCAAAATGACACCACTCAACAGACCTCCACACCACAGTACAGTATAACACCACTCAACAGGACCTCCACACCACAGTACAGTATAACACCACTCAACAGGACCTCCACACCACAGTACAGTATAACACCACTCAACAGGACCTCCACACCACAGTACAGCATAACACCACTCAACAGGACCAGCACATCATCAGCATACCTATACAGCATGTGCCTGTAGTCTGGCAAAGTATCAGCAAACATCGCCTCTACCAATTTGCCGACAGGAAAGCAGCTCTGCCCAGGTAATTCGCCCACTCTTTACGGCTCTGCTGATGGTATTTGACGTTCAACTAACAGCGTCGTCGGGCATTTTAATCCTATTAGATAGTCCGTTCACGGCAAATAGAACGCTCATCAAATAATCATCCTTAAACGCCTGAACGGCTGGGTGTTGTGGGGCTGAGGTGGGGTAAGGTGGTGATGGTAGTGGTGGAAATAATTGTCTTGAATTTGTCATATTTGTTGGAATGTGTTGGAGAGACTGGATGTTAAGTGACGAGGTGGAGGAGATATTTTGGAAGGAGACGGGGAACACGGGAAGGAGGACGTCACAATAGAGAACACGGGAAGGAGGACGACACAATAGAGAGCACGGGAAGGAGGACGTCACAATAGAGAACACGGGAAGGAGGACGACACAATAGAGAACACAGGAAGGAGGACGACACAATAGAGAACACGGGAAGGAGGACGTCACAATAGAGAACACGGAAGGAGGACGACACAATAGAGAACACGGAAGGAGGACGACACAATAGAGAACACGGGAAGGAGAACGACACAATAGAGAACACAGGAAGGAGAACGACACAGTGGGGATTCGGAAGGCCTGACGATGCTGGCGTGCAGATGCTCCAATAACACTCAACTTTTGCCTCCTGATACTCTGACTCACTTGAAATCTGCAAGTGACTTCTTTTGACACTTTGTCTTTTGATTAATAGTGACTCGATCATTTATCGTTTTCCTTCCCTTCCCTTCCTTAATGATCCGTTGATCTCCATGGAACACTTTACCATTTCTAAAATATGTCTCCACCACCGTTATATGGAAAGCTGCTTCTTCAATTTTTCCTTCAATTCACTTCCCTCGTTGAAGATTTTATCTGCATTAGTGTACCAAAATTGATAAGGCTACCTCTCTAAATTTTGTTTCCGGAAGCCTTTGTTGCCGTTCTCTTGGATTGGTGACGGTTGTAAAGTGTTGATCCCACAAGGGAAGATAATTTATCCATGGGGATGAAGGGTAGAGTCTACAGCACGAAGTAGAATTAAAGTAGATGAAAGGAAGAATGGGTACCGGTACAGTATAAGAAAGATGTATGGTTGTTGGTGTTCTTAGGAGGGAGTTTCTGGCGGGAAACAGCAGGGAGGAAGATAAATGTTATTTGGGAATAGATAGGCGAAGAATTTAGGAAGTTCTGATAAAAAAAAAGCCTAGTCGGAGCAGCAGGGAAGTAGCATATGGAGGGAGAGTAGGGATTATAGAGGATTGTGGGGCACGTAGATTGGTATTATTGGTATGATAGTTGAGGGGTGAACATGAAGCGCTTTGGTAAAGTAGTTAGTTATGCAACAATTGGAATAAATATGGTGGTAAATATGGTAGGTTCAGGAGATTCTGTGAATGATAACGTTATCACTGGAGGAATGTACAAATAACAACACGGAGGAGTGGGGGGATTAAGGAACAGCATAGAAGCAAGAGAGGTGATGATGCTAGAGTGGACAGATATGGTGGGCCAGAGGGCTAGAGAATGGGGAGGGTTGAAAAATAAGTTGTTGGGAAATAGAGTAGCTCGTTTGTGTTAGAATTGATGTAGACGGCGGTGGTGGCAAGGTGTATGCGGTATTTTAGGGTATTGGATGGGCATGTATCGGAGGGAGAGAGCGGTAGGTCGTTGGGGGTTCAAGAGAGGCGGTGGAAGGAATATTTATTTTGGGAGATGAGGGGGAATTAGCAAGGGAAGGACAAGAGGGGGGATATAAAATCATGTGTGTGTGTGTGTGTGTGTGTGTGTGTGTGTGTGTGTGTGTGTGTGTGTGTGTGTGTGTGTGTGTGTGTGTGTGTGTGTATGTGTTTGTGTGTGTGAGTGTGTGTGTGTGCGTGCGTGCGCGTGAGCGTATGAGCGTGAGCGTATGAGCGTGTGCGCGTGTGTGTGCGTGCGTGCGTGCGCTGTTACTTCGCAGTTCTTACTGACTACTGACTGCCGGACCAACCGGGCTGTGGTGGGTATGTGGGCCTGCGGGCCGCTCCAAGCAACAGCCTAGTGGACCAAACTCTCACAAGTCAAGCCTGGCCTCGGGCCGGGCTTGGGGAGTAGAAGAACTCTTAGAACCCCATCAACCAGGTATCAACCAGGTATCAACCAGGACTCTCTTTTTTCATAAGGTATTTTAAATATTGGAGATTAGTGAGTGCAGGAAGAGAAAGAGTAGTTGGACCCGCAGCTATATATGTTATTTTTTTGGAATTACTCTCACAAAGCGATGAGTTTTGTGAAAGTAATTCACGTGGAATATATATTCTACTGAAAGCAGAACCATTGTTATCTCGGCTGATGATACAAAACTCTTCAATTGCTTGCAAATATGTTCATATACATTATTTATGTATAAAAAAGAGAAAAATAGCGTATTTTAAACTATATGTTTCTGTAATATTTAAATTTGTATGAAATGCTCAATATTTCAAACATCATTATTTGATGTAAAATGCCTGAACATTTTTGAAAAACAAATCACTTAATCACTACATCTGATGCTATTATAATTATTACTCCTCTTATTATCAATACTTTTGTGATCATTGCTGATGCTATTGCTATTAACATTGCTATTATAACTGCTAAGTTATCTTCACTACACACTGTGTATCACCGCTTAGTTGTAAGCTATACAATACGTTGTTCAGTTTAGATCTACATATGTAATATTATTTTTTTTACTATTCACCTATTCAGTCTAGTTGAAAATTAAAAGTTTGCTACGAACAGAGCAACTGATTCTGATTCTAGTTTACGGATAAAAGTATTCCCAATTAAGCAGATGATTAACCTAACGGTCCTGCTTAATTCCTAATTACCATTAACCTTTTGCTGCTAATGGACCTAACGTCAATCTACCTGATCAGAGCCCCGGATGCTTTTTTGTGATTAGCATATTTTTATGAAAGATATGTGTGACATGGACCTTTAACCTGATGTAAAAAAACATATTTGTTGACATCATCTTGCAGGAGCCTTCCAGAGGGATGCATGCTACTGCTGAAGGAACCGTTCTACAGGAACGTCTCTTCTGTGTCTCACAAGATGAAGCAAAATGTCGTGAATGACGAAATAAGTGTAAATAAAGCTTTCTAATAATACTAAACAGCTTATTCAGCTCCAAATTTACTAAAACCACAAGAAATCTACAAATTTGCTCATGAAGAACTCACGCGCTACCACACACAACGGCTACAAGACGACTAATGCCGCTTATGCCTTTACCCGCCCTCTTGAGGCTGTCAGGTTCAAGGTTCCGATACATATATTGGTAAAACGTAAATATGCCTTTCATGGTGCCTAGCATTAATACTCAAACATCAAGGCTCTATTTAAAATCTCATCATTACTTCTCGCAACCAGACCATTACAACCCGTACTCACAGTCACATGTAATGATGAGAGGCGGGGACAAAACAGCCAAAGCTCCACCCCCGCAAGCGTAAGCGAGTACACGCAAGCGTACAGCCACTCGTGTAAACAAGTAGAGAGTTAAGGGTACAGAAACCCATACAGGTAAGCATAATAATTAAAGCATGAAATTTCAGTTGTGTACAAATGTCTGCAACAACAAGGACTTCAGTGTGAGGGCATTACATGTTACATTTAACTAATCTTGGCGGAAATGAATCACCAACAAATGATAACTTTCCAGGTGATGAACGTAAATTAGACGAGAGATCGATCCGAGATTCACTCGAGCTAAACCTCACAAACACAAAGCGATGCTGGTCTCAACGCACAGTCATAGGGCGTCTTAAAGCCAGTTTCCTTGGAACCTCTTCCAACTGCAGAAAATACCTTCGGGAGTTTTAAGACGAGGTTCAGACACTACTGAAAACAACTGGAGTTAAATATAACTTGTCTCGCAAGGTTACAAGATCTGACATGTTTCACTCTCCTAATGTTTTTGTGTCCGGTAAGATCCGGACAATACTACTCCTCCTCCCCAACACCATACACTCCCCCAACCTCCCCCAGTACCTCACTATTCCCCCTCCTCCCCCAGCACCATACACTCCCCCAAGACCCTCACTACCCTATCCTCCCCCAGCACCATACACTCCCCCACCTTCCCAACACCCCCTCTCCCCAGCCTCACCCCTGAGAAGACGAACGTATCAACAAAGTCGTTCATCTTCAATAAGCTGACCTGAAGAGCAAAGGATGATTTGTTTCAATATTTACTTCATCTGATTCTAACTTCGGGGCTCGTCAAGTTCTGCACGCAACACACTCAACACCAAATCTTCAAAACAACCTTCATGCACCAAGACCCAACAATGCAAGTGACACAAGTTTACGAGAAATTACCAAAATACGTGTGAAAATCCTCTCCTTTCTCAAAACTCTCTTATCACCATTATAGCTTAAACAAAGCGCCCAGAAAAAAAACAGATGAACGCTGGTGGAACGCTGGATTATTAACATTTACTTGGTTCTTGAATGTGTTGAGAAATGTATACCACTGGCATAAAACAGTTGAGGAAACGACGAAGTTGAGTCGAAGTTGGGCTCAATGCCGAAGGGCGCCATGATACGAGAACAAGGAACGTCAATAAGAATTTAATTAAAATGCAAGAAAATCCTACAGTGTATCAACCTTTCCAGTGTTAAACTATGGTAATGTATTTTGTTTTTAAACGGAAGCAGTTGGGGTAGTGTTTTTTTTTATCCATCAACTGTAGTTCAGTTTGTGGCATTGGTGATCCGTATTCCATTTGCTATGGATTAATCACTGGCGTGGGTGATCCATTATCCATCATCAACGGCTCCACTTGTGGCTTGAGGAGTAGTGCAAACTAGTGTGATATTGAAAGAGCAAATGAAAACAAACATTGATGCATGTTTGGCATTGTCACACAGGACTGAAAATATTTAAGAAATTATCACTAACACAATTGACCCTCACTTAGCATAATCTCGCTCAGCATGATCTTAGCATGCTCCCACTCTGTATGCTCCCACTCAGCATGCTCCCACTCTGTATGCTCCCACTCAGCTTGCTCCCACTCAGCATGCTCCCACTCTGTATGCTCCCACTCAGCATGCTCCCACTCTGTATGCTCCCACTCAGTATTCTCCCACTCAGCATGCTCCCATTCAGCATACTCCTAGCATGCTCTTAACATGCTCCCATTCAGCAAGCTCCCACTCAGCAAGCTCCCACTCAGCATACTCCTACTCAGCATGCTGCCACTCAGCATGCTGCCACTCAGCATGCTCCCACTGAGCAAGCTCCCACTCAGCATGCTAGCACTCAGCATGCTGCCACTCAGCATGCTGCCACTCAGCATGCTCTCGCTCAAATAAATCCGCTCATCATACAGACAAGCCCTGGACCACCGGGGGAACACCTCGCCCACCTGCCTGTGTACACACACACACACAGTCTCAGTACGGGCAACATTCACCTCTGATTGATTGTTGTCGCCGAAGGCAGCTAGTTTATTGTGCACCCCATACTCATCCTGTGAGCGGTAGCGCAAAAAGCATTACAGAGGGCACAAAAGGTCTTTATCAGACCTCATTTCAGATTATTACATAAATAATTTCATCTATCCTTCACACCTTATAGTTACAATGCCAGCTTGTTACAGAGTAAGTGCTATTTCAAGAGCTATATAATTACAGTAAGTAATTATACATTAATGGTAGGTCTTATCGCTAATACATAATAGTTTGACCAATGGAGATATTACAGAGTCATAGGGGAGCTTCTGTTTATTATTAGTCCTCACAATACACTACTTGTTTCTGAATCTCATATGTCGTTTATCTTTTGGAAGCAAAATATGGATACAGTGCAAGGATTTCAAGTAATTTATCCATGGTAATAAGATAGGTTGCCATATCATTCAGAGTGAGCTTAGATCTATCTCTAAATAGCTCAATTTTAATACAATCCAAGATATAGTGTTCGAGTGTGTGTCCCTGTCTTTGTCCACACACTTTACACTTTACTTCATCTAGATCCCTATACAAGCCGAACTGCCAGAAATACTTGTAGCCAAGTTTTATACGAGCTGTGACAACATCTGTTAGTCTACTGACTTTGTTACTTGCCCCATACACATGTTATACTTCACACAATTCAATGTGATGAACATGGACCTGTTAGTTCCAGTTTGCACTGTTCTACTTTCTTCAAATTCATCCAGGAGTTCTTGTCTAATGGTACTTTTAAGGAACCTATTTGATAACTCAAGATTCCGTTCAATACTGTCTTTATTTACTGCAGCCTTAGCAAGGGCGTCAACTTTGTCATGTTCCTGCAGGCCAATGTGAGAGGGAATCCACAACATTTTTATATTTACCCTCTTGCTAAGTATTCTTATATATCTACGTCTAGCTTCCAAGACAAGCACGTTATTACTTGATTGCAAACTGTTTATTGCTCGTAGTGAGGAAAGGGAGTCGGGAATAATCAATCTGTCTACTTCAGTGTTGTCAATAAGTTTGAGTGGTACCAGTATTGCTACCAACTCAGCTTGCATTGTGGATACCCAATTACTAATTCGGATATTCCTTTGAATTGTGCTGCCATCGGACTGATGAGCAATAACAGCACTTCCTGCTCTCCCTGTAGCTGTATTGAGTGATCCGTCAGTGTATATGGTCTGTGCAATGTTGTTTTCAGCTTGTATATTGTGAATGTGTTCTATGGTGCTTAATTTAGCAGCAAACTGAGCATGAGGGTTGTTTGTGATTAGTTTCTTGGTGGGGTATGCAGGGGTCAGGATGTCAAAAGGTACTATCTGCCAGGGTGGAAGGAAGTGCTGTACTCTTTCATCTGCATATACATCGTGCAGTCCCATCATTTTAATATGAGTGGCTGTTCTTTGAATCCATTTAGACTCACTGGTTCCATTTCGTATGTGTTCTAACAGTTCAACTGACACAATGTTGTTTTTCTTATCACGCAGAAGCTTTAGTCCCATTAAAAGATTAATTTCAAATATTCTATCTCGAATGCTAAGTATATTTAATTTTTTCCGCATGTTGAGAACTTTTGTAGTTATAGGACAGCCAAGTATAATTCTGAGTGCTTCATTTTGCATTTTTTCCAGTCTATCAATACTTTTGCCATTTTGCAAGACAAGCTGGTGCATGATAGTCTATCAGAGACCTTATATATGCTAAATACATCATTTTTGCTATTCTAATATTAACACCGTACTTAGGGCTGTACCCCACTACAGTTCTGAGAGCCTTGAGTCTGTCTCTACATTGATGATGTAACTTATTGACTGCAGTTGAGGTACAAGGGACATAGACTCCAAGGTATTTGAAAGAAGAGACATAGTCTATTGGTATATTATCTATCTTGAGTTTTCGTGGTCCACTTTTGCGGTTGCCAATTTGTCTGTTAAATACCTTAGTTTTATCAGCGTTGATTACAAGACCAAGGCTCTCACAAGCTGTATGTATACAATTTAAGACTGTTTGCATTTCGCGGTGGGTTTTAGTATGCACAAGGATGTCATCTGCATAGCTGATAGTGATGTTTGCCGGACTAGTACAACATTCACTTGACGTTCACCACCTTCACCACGACGTGACAAGCGCCAGTCTGCCAACTTTTACACGACAAAGGTATATAGCGACCTTCATCACTTTGCCTAACCTATCCATATTGATATCCTCAGTGCTGAGAATCATTTCTCATTTTTACATTTCTCACGCGTTTAGCTTGTCTCAGGATTGGCGTAAACTTTTATATTTAACAACCACTTATGCAGTCTTGAGTTGGTTGAAGTCTGTAATTTTATTTCAGACATTAGGAAAAAGCCGGAAATATACATTTTTCATCGACCTAGTGTCGACTAAATTAATCAGACGAATTAAGTTTCAATATATTTAAATTTTTGGAAACAGCTATTAATGCTAATGGATAAATTAGTAATCTTCATTAAAGACAATTGATACTTCCACTTAATTTGCATAATATTATCATTATATCCTAATATATAAATAAGGAATCAGTTGTTTGTTTGTGTGTACTCAACTACTAATACTCACCTATTAGTGCCTGCAGGGTTGAGCATTATCTCCCGGACCCAGCTTCATAAGCCGCTGGAAGTCTAATGCAATAACTCTTGCCTGTTGCTGGCTGTGTGTCTCATGTGGCAGTACTCCCATATTACTGCCTGCAGTGAACAAGGTCGGGTTCTTGGGCCCCATCCTGCAAGGAACCCTTTCGTACTTGTGGGTTCCGCGCTCGTTCTAGTATTCTATTGCACTTGCTCTTGAAAATGGTGCGGGTGGTGGCTTCCAGCACCTATGCTTCCGGTGCCCCCAGCCCGACATGTGACCCCAGTCAGCCCTGTGACCCCAGCCCGACCTGCGACCCCATCCTCGTGGTCTCACTCCTCATCCGAACATTATCACTATCCCTCTCGTCCTGTTCACTACCTTTAACATTGTGTTTTGTACATTGGTTCGAATATATACAATATTTAGAGTGTATACCGTACAGTGTTCGGCGTGTATAGTGTACAGTAATCGGAGTGTATAGTGTTCGTGGTGCATATTTTCTCGATACCTAATCGCAGTGGTCTGCGCTATCGGCTTACAACCGAATAGTTTCGAAGAGTTCGATTCCCACGTATGTCGAAACGTTTCTGTTAATTTCGCTTCATCTGTTGCCCCCCTGTTTCCCTTGCAGTAAATAGGTGTCTAGGAACCAAGCAACTGCTCTGGGTTGCATCCTAAGGGGCCTCGATAACCCTGACAGGCTTCATGACTACATGAACATTTGAAACATTACCCAGCAGTTCTCCCCAAACTTATATTACCTAACTGCTCCCCTAACTCTGTCATTACCTACCAGCTCTCCCCTAACTTATATTACCTAACTGCTCCCCTAACTCTGTCATTACCTACCAGCTCTCCCCTAACTTATATTACCTAACTGCTCCCCTAACTCTGTCATTACCTACCAGCTCTCCCCTAACTTATATTACCTAACTGCTCCCCTAACTCTGTCATTACCTACCAGCTCTCCCCTAACTTATATTACCTAACTGCTCCCCTAACTCTGTCATTACCTACCAGCTCTCCCCTAACTTATATTACCTAACTGCTCCCCTAACTCTGTCATTACCTACCAGCTCTTTCCTAACTTATATTACCTAACTGATCCCCTAACTCTGTCATTACCCACCAGCTCTCCCTTAACTTATATTACCTAACTGCTCCCCTAACATTACCCAGCAGCTCCTCCCTAACTTACAATACTTAACTGCTCCCCTAACTCTGACATCGTGTGCTCTGGAGCAACAAGTTTGAGAGCCAATGTCTAAACAACTGTAACCCTTCAAGGTTAACGAGGCCCAGGATAACAATGCACTATTAAAACCTAATTAATGCTTATAGGAGTAAATATAGTCCAAGACATTTCCCGCTTATACAACCATTGTTATTTTAATCTTGTGAATTAGAATGTAGAAGAAACTTGAGAGTTAACATGGCCCTTGAGAACCTGCAAACTTCTATACTAAACTCAGAGACGACCTCATTTACGTGTCTAAAGAATAACACTGAATTTCGTGTGTATGCTAATTTGTTTATCCTTATTTCTGCTACCGCTCGTAGTGGTATAGATTTATATGTTTTTTGTCGTGTGTGTGTGTATGTGTGTGTGAACTCACCTATTTGTACTCACCTATTTGTGCTTGCGGGGGTTGAGCTTTGGCTCTTTGGTCCCGCCTCTCAACTGTCAATCAACTGGTGTACAGATTCCTGAGCCTACTGGGCTCTATCATATCTACACTTGAAACTGTGTATGGAGTCAGCCTCCACCACATCACTGCCTAATGCATTCCATCCGTTAACTACTCTGACACTGAAAAAGTTCCTTCTAACGTCTCTGTGGCTCATGTGGGTACTCAGTTTCCACCTGTGTCCCCTTGTTCGCGTCCCCCCAGTGTTGAATAGTTTGTCCTTGTCTACCCGGTCGATTCCTCTGAGGATTTTGTAGGTTGTGATCATATCTCCCCTTACTCTTCTGTCTTCCAGTGTCGTAAGGTGCATTTCCCGCAGCCTTTCCTCGTAACTCATGCCTCTTAGTTCTGGGACTAGTCTAGTGGCATACCTTTGGACTTTTTCCAGCTTCGTCTTGTGCTTGACAAGGTACGGGCTCCATGCTGGGGCTGCGTACTCCAGGATTGGTCTTACATATGTGGTGTACAAGATTCTGAATGATTCCTTACACAGGTTCCTGAACGCTGTTCTGATGTTAGCTAGCCTCGCATATGCCGCAGATGTTATCCTTTTTATGTGGGCTTCAGGAGACAGGTTTGGTGTGATATCAACTCCTAGATCTTTCTCTCTGTCCGTTTCATTAAGTACTTCATCTCCTATTCTGTATCCTGTGTCTGGCCTCCTGTTTCCACTGCCTAGTTTCATTACTTTGCATTTACTCGGGTTGAACTTCAACAGCCATTTGTTGGACCATTCACTCAGTCTGTCTAGGTCGTCTTGTAGCCTCCTACTATCGTCCTCAGTTTCAATCCTCCTCATAATTTTTGCATCATCGGCAAACATTGAGAGAAACGATTCTATACCCTCTGGGAGATCATTTACATATATCAGAAACAGTATAGGTCCAAGGACTGACCCCTGCGGGACTCCACTCGTAACGTCTCGCCAATCTGAGACCTCACCCCTCACACTGACTCTTTGTCTCCTGTTGGTTAGGTACTCCTGTATCCAACGGAGTACCTTCCCTTTCACTCCAGCCTGCATCTCCAGCTTTTTCACTAGCCTCTTGTGTGGCACTGTATCAAAGGCTTTCTGACAATCCAAAATATGCAGTCTGCCCACCCTTCTCTTTCTTGCCTTATTTTTGTAGCATGGTCGTAGAATTCAAGTAACCCTGTGAGGCAGGACCTGCCATCCCTGAACCCATGTTGATGCTGTGTTACAAAGTTCCTTCGCTCCAGGTGTTCCACTAGCTTTCTTCGCACAATCTTCTCCATCAGCTTGCATGGTATGCAGGTTAGGGACACTGGCCTGTAATTCAGTGCCTCCTGTCTATCCCCTTTCTTGTATATCGGGACTACATTAGCTGCTTTCCAAATTTCTGGCAGTTCCCCTGTTGCCAGAGATTTGTTATACACTATGGAGAGTGGTAGGCACAGTTCTTCTGCTCCTTCCTTAAGTATCCTTAAGTATGTGTGTGTGTGTGTGTGTGTGTGTGTGTTCAACTAGTTGTATTCACCTAGTTGTGTTTGCGGGGGTTGAGCTTTGCTCTTTCGGCCCGCCTCTCAACTGTCAATCAACTGTTTACTCCTTTTTTTTCCACACCACACACACACACACACACACCCCAGGAAGCAGCCCGTGACAGCTGACTAACTACAGGTACCATTTTCTTACTGCTAGGCTGCCGGTGGCATTCG
>WNGS01167840.1:28467793-28482504 GCA_020271785.1 Procambarus virginalis | reverse complement strand
GTGCAAGGGTGCAGGAATGGTGCAATGATGGTACAAGGGTGCAGGAATGGTGCAATGATGGTGCAAGGGTGCAGGAATGGTGCAATGATGGTGCAAGGGTGAAGGATGGTGCAATGATGGTACAAAGGGCAGGAATGGTGCAATGATGGTGCAAGGGTCAGGAATGGTGCAATGATGGTACAAGGGTGCAGGAATGGTGCAATGAGGTTGCAAGGGTGCAGGAATGGTGCAATGATGGTACAAGGGTGCAGGAATGGTGCAAGCAATGAGGTGCAAGGGTGCAGGATGGTGCATGATGGTGCAAGGGTGCAGGAATGGTGCAATGAGGGTGGAAAAGTCGAGAACAGCCGCAGCAAGGAGGGTTGCATGGAGTGGGTTACGCCCACCTTCACATCCCGAAATAATGCCGGAGTGGCCAAAGCATGGAACCCTCGAAGCTTGGAGAGGCGGTGATTATCACTCTGAGAGAAGCGTGAGGATTTTGGAGGATGGAAAGGAAACCTAATTATAAAATCAGAAAAAAAAGTTAAGTACATAAACAGGCAAATGATAAGATTAAGGAACCTGCTGAGATGATTTGGTCACCTTTAATGAAAGGACTATGAGGAACGTGAGTGTGAAAGTTGAGTGTGAAAGGAACCATGGATTGTGTGCGTAAAGAAGCGTAGATTATGTGTGTAAAGAAGCATAGACTGTGTGCGTTAAGAAGCATAGACTGTGTGCATTAAGAAGCATAGACTGTGTGCGTAAAGAAGCATAGACTGTGTGCGTTAAGAAGCATAGACTGTGTGCGTTAAGAAGCATAGACTGTGTGCATTAAGAAGCATAGACTGTGTGCATTAAGAAGCATAGACTGCGTGCGTTAAGAAGCACAGACTGTGTGCGTTAAGAAGCACAGACTGTGTGCGTTAGAAGCATAGACTGTGTGCGTTAAGAAGCATAGACTGTGTGCGTTAAGAAGCATAGACTGTGTGCGTTAAGAAGCATAGACTGTGTGCATTAGGAAGCATAGACTGTGTGCGTTAGGAAGCATAGACTGTGTGCGTTAAGAAGCATAGACTGTGTGCGTTAAGAAGCATAGACTGTGTGCATTAAGAAGCATAGACTGTGTGCATTAAGAAGCAAAGACTGTGTGCATTAAGAAGCATAGACTGTGTGCATTAAGAAGCATAGACTGTGTGCGTTAAGAAGCATAGACTGTGTGCGTTAAGAAGCATAGACTGTGTGCATTAAGAAGCATAGACTGTGTGCATTAAGAAGCATAGACTGTGTGCATTAAGAAGCATAGACTGTGTGCATTAAGAAGCATAGACTGTGTGCATTAAGAAGCATAGACTGTGTGCATTAAGAAGCATAGACTGTGTGCATTAAGAAGCATAGACTGTGTGCATTAAGAAGCATAGACTGTGTGCATTAAGAAGCATAGACTGCGTGCATTAAGAAGCATAGACTGTGTGCATTAAGAAGCATAGACTGCGTGCATTAAGAAGCATAGACTGTGTGCATTAAGAAGCATAGACTGTGTGCATTAAGAAGCATAGACTGTGTGCATTAAGAAGCATAGACTGTGTGCATTAAGAAGCATAGACTGTGTGCATTAAGAAGCAGGGTTTAAGCGTGCACCTCACACAAGAAGTTTTGGAGAACAAGGTTATGTGGAAATGTTTTAAGCGGCCTAATATATTTGACACTAATGTACCAGAGAATATTCGAAGAATGTCTTCCTCTGAGACTCTGAAGATGCTGCCGTGAATTATCTACAGACCTGTATTGGGTTTTAGTGTCAAGATGTGAAGCGTAAAATTGAAGGGGTGAAATTTTAAATATTTTATCTATATTTCTCTAATATCTTTAAGACGGAAATGCGTTTCTATCCATGAATATAGTCAATGAACAAATTCTGATGATTAAGATGATGATGATGATGATGACACTGACGTTGATAATAAGGATGGTGTAAATTCACGTGATAAAATCTATCATGAGTCATTATATGGAACTCTAAAGTATAAAAAATGGCATATTATATTTATTTCATATATAACCTCTTGTCTCCCCATGTTTATGAACCCAATATACCGTATACATTTCCCAAAATGACACCACTCAACAGGACCTCCACACCACAGTACAGTATAACACCACTCAACAGGACCTCCACACCACAGTACAGTATAACACCACTCAACAGGACCTCCATACCACAGTACAGTATAACACCACTCAACAGGACCTCCACACCACAGTACAGTATAACACCACTCAACAGGACCTCCATACCACAGTACAGTATAACACCACTCAACAGGACCTCCACACCACAGTACAGTATAACACCACTCAACAGGACCTCCACACCACAGTACAGTATAACACCACTCAACAGGACCTCCACACCACAGTACAGTATAACACCACTCAACAGGACCAGCACATCATCAGCATACCTATACAGCATGTGCCTGTTGTCTGGCAAAGTATCAGCAAACATCGCCTTTACCAATTTGCCGACAGGAAAGCAGCTCTGCCCAGGTAATTCGCCCACTCTTTACGGCTCTGCTGATGGTATTTGACGTTCAACTAACAGCGTCGTCGGGCATTTTAATCCTATTAGATAGTCCGTTCACGGCAAATAGAACGCTCATCAAATAATCATCCTTAAACGCCTGAACGGCTGGGTGTTGTGGGGCTGAGGTGGGGTTAAGGTGGTGATGGTAGTGGTGGAAATAATTGTCTTGAATTTGTCATATTTGTTGGAATGTGTCGGAGAGACTGGATGTTAAGTGACGAGGTGGAGGAGATATTTTGGAAGGAGACGGGGAACACGGGAAGGAGGACGTCACAATAATAGAGAACACGGGAAGGAGGACGACACAATAGAGAGCACAGGAAGGAGGACGACACAATAGAGAACACGGGAAGGAGGACGTCACAATAGAGAACACGGGAAGGAGGACGACACAATAGAGAACACGGGAAGGAGGACGTCACAATAGAGAACACGGAAGGAGGACGACACAGTAGAGAACACAGGAAGGAGGACGACACAATAGAGAACACAGGAAGGAGAACGACACAATAGAGAACACAGGAAGGAGAACGACACAATAGAGAACACAGGAAGGAGAACGACACAGTGGGGATTCGGAAGGCCTGACGATGCTGGCGTGCAGATGCTCCAATAACACTCAACTTTTGCCTCCTGATACTCTGACTCACTTGAAATCTGCAAGTGACTTCTTTTGACACTTTGTCTTTTGATTAATAGTGACTCGATCATTTATCGTTTTCCTTCCCTTCCCTTCCTTAATGATCCGTTGATCTCCATGGAACACTTCACCATTTCTAAAATATGTCTCCACCACCGTTATATGGAAAGCTGCTTCTTCAATTTTTCCTTCAATTCACTTTCCTCGTTGAAGATTGTATCTGCATTAGTGTTACAACATTGATAAGGCTACCCCTCTAAATTTTGTTTCCGGAAGCCTTTGTTGCCGTTCTCTTGGATTGGTGACGGTTGTAAAGTGTTGATCCCACAAGGGAAGATAATTTATCCATGGGGATGAAGGGTAGAGTCTACAGCACGAAGTAGAATTAAAGTAGATGAAAGGAAGAATGGGTACCGGTACAGTATAAGAAAGATGTATGGTTGTTGGTGTTCTTAGGAGGGAGTTTTCTGGGGGGAAACAGCAGGGAGGAAGATAAATGTTATTTGGGAATAGATAGGCGAAGAATTTAGGAAGTTCTGATAAAAAAAAAGCCTAGTGGGAGCAGCAGGGAAGTAGCATATGGAGGGAGAGTAGGGATTATAGAGGATTGTGGGGCACGTAGATTGGTATTATTGGTATGATAGTTGAGGGGTGAACATGAAGCGCTTTGGTAAAGTAGTTAGTTATGCAACAATTGGAATAAATATGGTAGGTTCAGGAGATTCTGTGAATGATAACGTTATCACTGGAGGAATGTACAAATAACAACACGGAGGAGTGGGGGATTAAGGAACAGCATAGAAGCAAGAGAGGTGATGATGCTAGAGTGGACAGATATGGTGGGCCAGAGGGCTAGAGAATGGGGAGGGTTGAAAAATAAGTTGTTGGGAAATAGAGTAGCTCGTTTGTGTTAGAACTGATGTAGACGGCGGTGGTGGCAAGGTGTATGTGGTATTTTAGGGTAATGGATGGGTATGTATCGGAGGGAGAGAGCGGTAGGTCGTTGGGGGTTCAAGAGAGGCGGTGGAAGGAATATTTATTTTGGGAGATGAGGGGGAATTAGCAAGGGAAGGACAAGAGGGGGGATATAAAATCATGTGTGTGTGTGTGTGTGTGTGTGTGTGTGTGTGTGTGTGTGTGTGTGTGTGTGTGTGTGTGTGTGTGTGTGTGTGTGTTTGTGTGTGTGTGTTTGTGTGTGTGAGTGTGTGTGTGCGTGCGTGCGCGTGAGCGTATGAGCGCGTGCGCGCGTGCGCTGTTACTTCGCAGTTCTTACTGACTACTGACTGCCGGACCAACCGGGCTGTGGTGGGTATGTGGGCCTGCGGGCCGCTCCAAGCAACAGCCTAGTGGACCAAACTCTCACAAGTCAAGCCTGGCCTCGGGCCGGGCTTGGGGAGTAGAAGAACTCTCAGAACCCCATCAACCAGGTATCAACCAGGTATCAACCAGGACTCTCTTTTTTCATAAGGTATTTTAAATATTGGAGATTAGTGAGTGCAGGAAGAGAAAGAGTAGTTGGACCCGCAGCTATATATGTTATTTTTTTGGAATTACTCTCACAAAGCGATGAGTTTTGTGAAAGTAATTCACATGGAATATATATTCTACTGAAAGCAGAACCATTGTTATCTCGGCTGATGATACAAAACTCTTCAATTGCTTGCAAATATGTTCATATACATTATTTATGTATAAAAAGAGAAAAATAGCGTATTTTAAACTATATGTTTCTGTAATATGTAAATTTGTATGAAATGCTCAATATTTCAAACATCATTATTTGATGTAAAATGCCTGAACATTTTTGAAAAACAAATCACTTAATCACTACATCTGATGCTATTATAATTATTACTCCTCTTATTATCAATACTTTTGTGATCATTGCTGATGCTATTGCTATTAACATTGCTATTATAACTGCTAAGTTATCTTCACTACACACTGTGTATCACCGCTTAGTTGTAAGCTATACAATACGTTGTTCAATTTAGATCTACATATGTAATATTATTTTTTTTTACTATTCACCTATTCAGTCTAGTTGAAAATTAAAAGTTTGCTACGAACAGAGCAACTGATTCTGATTCTAGTTTACGGATAAAAGTATTCCCAATTAAGCAGATGATTAACCTAACGGTCCTGCTTAATTCCTAATTACCATTAACCTTTTGCTGCTAATGGACCTAACGTCAATCTACCTGATCAGAGCCCCGGATGCTTTTATGTGATTAGCATATTTTTATGAAAGATATGTGTGACATGGACCTTTAACCTGATGTAAAAAAACATATTTGTTGACATCATCTTGCAGGAGCCTTCCAGAGGGATGCATGCTACTGCTGAAGGAACCGTTCTACAGGAACGTCTCTTCTGTGTCTCACAAGATGAAGCAAAATGTCGTGAATGACGAAATAAGTGTAAATAAAGCTTTCTAATAATACTAAACAGCTTATTCAGCTCCAAATTTACTAAAACCACAAGAAATCTACAAATTTGCTCATGAAGAACTCACGCGCTACCACACACAACGGCTACAAGACGACTAATGCCGCTTATGCCTTTACCCGCCCTCTTGAGGCTGTCAGGTTCAAGGTTCCGATACATATATTGGTAAAACGTAAATATGCCTTTCATGGTGCCTAGCATTAATACTCAAACATCAAGGCTCTATTTAAAATCTCATCATTACTTCTCGCAACCAGACCATTACAACCCGTACTCACAGTCACATGTAATGATGAGAGGCGGGGACAAAACAGCCAAAGCTCCACCCCCGCAAGCGTAAGCGAGTACACGCAAGCGTACAGCCACTCGTGTAAACAAGTAGAGAGTTAAGGGTACAGAAACCCATACAGGTAAGCATAATAATTAAAGCATGAAATTTCAGTTGTGTACAAATGTCTGCAACAACAAGGACTTCAGTGTGAGGGCATTACATGTTACATTTAACTAATCTTGGCGGAAATGAATCACCAACAAATGATAACTTTCCAGGTGATGAACGTAAATTAGACGAGAGATCGATCCGAGATTCACTCGAGCTAAACCTCACAAACACAAAGCGATGCTGGTCTCAACGCACAGTCATATGGCGTCTTAAAGCCAGTTTCCTTGGAACCTCTTCCAACTGCAGAAAATACCTTCGGGAGTTTTAAGACGAGGTTCAGACACTACTGAAAACAACTGGAGTTAAATATAACTTGTCTCGCAAGGTTACAAGATCTGACATGTTTCACTCTCCTAATGTTTTTGTGTCCGGTAAGATCCGGACAATACTACTCCTCCTCCCCCAACACCATACACTCCCCCAACCTCCCCCAGTACCTCACTATTCCCCCTTCCCCCAGCACCATACACTCCCCCAAGACCCTCACTACCCTATCCTCCCCCAGCACCATACACTCCCCCACCTTCCCAACACCCCCTCTCCCCAGCCTCACCCCTGAGAAGACGAACGTATCAACAAAGTCGTTCATCTTCAATAAGCTGACCTGAAGAGCAAAGGATGATTTGTTTCAATATTTACTTCATCTGATTCTAACTTCGGGGCTCGTCAAGTTCTGCACGCAACACACTCAACACCAAATCTACAAAACAACCTTCATGCACCAAGACCCAACAATGCAAGTGACACAAGTTTACGAGAAATTACCAAAATACGTGTGAAAATCCTCCTCCTTTCTCAAAACTCTCTTATCACCATTATAGCTTAAACAAAGCGCCCAGAAAAAAAACAGATGAACGCTGGTGGAACGCTGGATTATTAACATTTACTTGGTTCTTGAATGTGTTGAGAAATGTATACCACTGGCATAAAACAGTTGAGGAAACGACGAAGTTGAGTCGAAGTTGGGCTCATGCCGAAGGGCGCCATGATACGAGAACAAGGAACGTCAATAAGAATTAATTAAAATGCAAGAAAATCCTAAGGTGTATCAACCTTTCCAGTGTTAAACTATGGTAATGTATTTTGTTTTTAAACGGAAGCAGTTGGGGTAGTGTTTTTTTTTATCCATCAACTGTAGTTCAGTTTGTGGCATTGGTGATCCGTATTCCATTTGCTATGGATTAATCACTGGCGTGGGTGATCCATTATCCATCATCAACGGCTCCACTTGTGGCTTGAGGAGTAGTGCAAACTAGTGTGATATTGAAAGAGCAAATAAAACAAATATTGATGCATGTTTGGCATTGTCACACAGGACTGAAAATATTTAAGAAATTATCACTAACACAATTGACCCTCACTTAGCATAATCTCGCTCAGCATGATCTTAGCATGCTCCCACTCTGTATGCTCCCACTCAGCATGCTCCCACTCTGTATGCTCCCACTCAGCTTGCTCCCACTCAGCATGCTCCCACTCTGTATGCTCCCACTCAGCATGCTCCCACTCTGTATGCTCCCACTCAGTATTCTCCCACTCAGCATGCTCCCATTCAGCATACTCCTAGCATGCTCTTAACATGCTCCCATTCAGCAAGCTCCCACTCAGCAAGCTCCCACTCAGCATACTCCTACTCAGCATGCTGCCACTCAGCATGCTGCCACTCAGCATGCTCCCACTGAGCAAGCTCCCACTCAGCATGCTAGCACTCAGCATGCTGCCACTCAGCATGCTGCCACTCAGCATGCTCTCGCTCAAATAAATCCGCTCATCATACAGACAAGCCCTGGACCTGCCTGTGTACACACACACAGTCTCAGTACCGGGCAACATTCACCTCTGATTGATTGTTGTCGCCGAAGGCAGCTAGTTTATTGTGCACCCCATACTCATCCTGTGAGCGGTAGCGCAAAAAGCATTACAGAGGGCACAAAAGGTCTTTATCAGACCTCATTTCAGATTATTACATAAATAATTTCATCTATCCTTCACACCTTATAGTTACAATGCCAGCTTGTTACAGAGTAAGTGCTATTTCAAGAGCTATATAATTACAGTAAGTAATTATACATTAATGGTAGGTCTTATCGCTAATACATAATAGTTTGACCAATGGAGATATTACAGAGTCATAGGGGAGCTTCTGTTTATTATTAGTCCTCACAATACACTACTTGTTTCTGAATCTCATATGTCGTTTATCTTTTGGAAGCAAATATGGATACAGTGCAAGGATTTCAAGTAATTATCCATGGTAATAAGATAGGTTGCCATATCATTCAGAGTGAGCTTAGATCTATCTCTAAATAGCTCAATTTAATACAATCCAAGATATAGTGTTCGAGTGTGTGTCCCTGTCTTTGTCCACACACTTTACACTTTACTTCATCTAGATCCCTATACAAGCCGAACTGCCAGAAATACTTGTAGCCAAGTTTTATACGAGCTGTGACATCTGTTAGTCTACTGACTTTGTTACTTGCCCCATACACATGTTATACTTCACACAATTCAATGTGATGAACATGGACCTGTTAGTTCCAGTTTGCACTGTTCTACTTTCTTCAAATTCATCCAGGAGTTCTTGTCTAATGTACTTTTAAGGAACCTATTTGATAACTCAAGATTCCGTTCAATACTGTCTTTATTTACTGCAGCCTTAGCAAGGGCGTCAACTTTGTCATGTTCCTGCAGGCCAATGTGAGAGGGAATCCACAACATTTTTATATTTACCCTCTTTCTAAGTATTCTTATATATCTACGTCTAGCTTCCAAGACAAGATTATTACTTGATTGCAAACTGTTTATTGCTCGTAGTGAGGAAGGGAGTCGGGAATAATCAATCTGTCTACTTCAGTGTTGTCAATAAGTTTGAGTGGTACCAGTATTGCTACCAACTCNAGCATACACAGATCGCTTCAGAGAAACCTTCAATATAAAACAAGTGCATGGTCGGATAAGCTGGTCAAGATTCTAGAGAAAGTGGACTTGAAAGGACCATTAAAACAAAGGAGAAGATAGACCATATCAACACTTTCGGCAGCCTCTCCATGGGAAAGAATCGAGTCTAATGATAATCATTGAAGGATTACCAGTTAAAAAATTAGCATGTGACCCCAGAGGCTCAAGGAAGTAATAGAACAACAAATGGAAACCATCTCAAGACCTACGACTCACATCTTCACAGACGGATCAGTTGATCAAGAAGGAGGTTCGCTGGGGCAGCAGTTTACACTACCAACCATGAAGCTTACTGGAGCATGAATAGTGGGTGCTCAACATTGCAGACAGAATTATATGCCCTAAAGGAGGCCATAAACTATACAATTGAGAATAATTTACATGATGTCATCAGTCATACCGACTCTAAATCTTCGCTACAGGCATTGTTATCCAGTCAACACAGAGATAATATACAACTCCTCACAGAAACCCAATATATAGGAAAAGAAGCGCATGATCTCGGGGCTGTCACTCACCCTAAATTGGATACCAAGTCAAAATTGGCATAAATGGTAATGAAAAGGCAGACTCACTAGCAAAAACTGCCACTGCTCTACCTGTTGTAAAGGTTCAAATACCTCCAAGTTTTTTACAGATTAAGGAGCAAATCAAGAAGAAAATATTCTCAACTATCAAAGTCACCACAGAGCCAAAGTAGCGGAAGGAAGATCCACTGCGATGGAAGAGAGAGCAAACAAGTGAGACGGAAAACAGACACACTCAGACAAGTTCAACTCAATAATGTCAATAAGGGTTATCCATTTGCGAAGTTGATCTGGGAGTAAAAAAAAATAGAAAAACAGTAAAGACCTAATCCAAGACGTCAATAAATTAATTAGCGCAGTGAGACCAATACAATAGTTGGCGCTATATCTTGACGCGTTATCAAGAGATTACTAATATTTTCTGACACTATCTGGTGCGAGACAAACTGAATTGTTGAAAATTTTTGGTCGCAGTTCTACAGGTATAAGTTCTCAAGAAAATAGACAACGAAGGATGATAAATATCCTTCCAAACATAATAAAAAAATAGGCAAGATATAGAAAACTATGGAGATAGAATTAATAACAATGTATTCCAGTTAGATATACCTATAATTAAAAAGTATTCAGGAAAACAAGGATTAGAAAGTAGAGTAGCTAAAAGTAACGTCATTAAAATCAGTAATTTGGTGAATCTTATAATTATGACAGACAGATCCACGAATTAAATTAGTTCAGTGTCGATGATGTCAGCTTTGCATTATCTAGCAGCATCATATACGCAGTTCTACTAAGGACCAAATAGTGTCGTATCTAAAGCTATTATCGACCTAGCTGTTGCTCCTCCTAAGGGCACATTCATCACTCTTTAATGTAATGTTAATGGATTTTTTCTGAAATATAGATTAGCATCATTATTTTTTATAATATACAGGGGTGTTATAAGTAAGGGTTATAACTAATATATACTTATTTTTATAAGTTATATATTAGTGATAACAATGGGAAATTGTGGATCTCTTAGATCTCCTCTGCTTCTGAACAGAAAGGTTTGGTTTAAAGTTTTAATTCTGTTGGTAATTATTTGCATTTGTGAGTGAAGTGATTGAAACACTTAGAGAAGTGTAATGCGAACACAGAAGAGAGCAATGTAGTCTTAAAAAAAAAACAATCTCGAACGTAATAATGTGTGAGTCACGTGTACATGTGTTCCATGAGCAGGTGCAGCGGCCGCTGTATTAATCAGGTGCTGTATTAACTACAACCCACCCCGAGGGTGGGTTGTAGCCCGAAGGTGGGTTGTAGCCCGAGGGTGGGCTGTAGCCCGAGGGTGGGTTGTAGCTTGAAGGTGGGTTGTAGCCCGAGGGTGGGCTGTAGCCCGAGGGGGGTTGTAGCTTGAAGGGGGGTTGTAGCCGAGGGTGGGCTGTAGCCCGAGGATGGGCTGTAGCCTAAGGGTGGGCTGTAGCCCGAGGGTGAACTGTAGCCCCAGGGTGGGGTTGTAGCCGGAGGGTGGGCTGTAGTCCGAGGGGGGTTGTAGCCCGAGGGTGGGCTGTAGCCCGAGGGTGGGCTGTAGCCGAGGGTGAACTGTAGAGGAAGACACATTTTAGTGTCTTGGGAAACCGAAGTCGTACAGATCTTCTCTCTTGGCTGTCTTGGAAGGTTTTGCTCGTTGTTTACCAACATTATAATGCACTATTTTACTCATAAATATCCACTTCAACATTAATCAGTTTTATTATCCTTGGCTCCTCTTCACATCAGTCCAAGTGACTTGGTATGACGTAGCAGTGAGCGTCATCCAGTGTTTTCCCGGCAGGAAAAAGTCCCCTGGCCGCTCACGTCAGTTTACACAGGCACAAGGGTTCTGGTCTCCAGGGGGCAAGATCGTCTTCTGGCTTCTGAGAGCAAAGGTCAGAGAGCAGCCATCCTCACTGACTTGGGCTTCCCAGACGTGATTTAGAGAACCGTTGAAGTAGACATTCCATAACGGGACTCGGCACGCTCTCTTGAAGCTCACTTCCCCAAGCAGACCCGTGTTTAGCTCCATTGAAGGACTCTCCCTCCCTCCCTCTCTCCCTCGCTCCCTCAAATTCGCACTAGTGTATGAAATAAAAGTTTTATTTATTTTATCCACGCTAGCTTGTTGAGCACAAAACCGCGTATACAATAACTACATATCACCGAGGTGCTTTGAGAGAGGAGTTGAAATACGAGACTAAGCCATAGTTAGTTAGCTACTGTCTGTGTTCCTCTTCATGGTGAGCATGCCTGGCACGGTTAGCGGAGACTATGAAAGAGCAGGAGACGGTAAGTCCAAGTCGTGAGAGGTAAGCCAATCCAGATGAAATAAAAAGACAATTGGAAACATAAGCCCAAGCCAGCCAATATAATGCCCAATCAAAGTGGAAGCTAATGAAAAGAAGTTGATATAAAGCCATCCCAGGTTGAGATAAAGCCATGCACAATAGCCGGGGTAAAGCCAATAATAGTAGGCATCCATCAGTCTTAGAAGACTATGGAGTTGCGCTCTGGGTGTTGGTCTGCAGTGCCCTTTCCAGGGCGCAAAGCCTAGATAGGTTGATAAGGATGAGAAGCTGTTTCCTAAGCAGCAGGTTCTCCCTCTCCACGGGAGAGTTTTGGATTACATTTGCTCGAGTTGAACTCTAACAACATTTTGTTCGACCATTCCTGCAGCTTGCCCAGATCCTCTTGAAGCCTCAAGCTGTCTTCCTCTGTCTTAATCCTTCTCATAATTTTAGCGACGTTAGCAAACAATGAGAGGAATGAGTTTATACCCTCTGGGAGATCATTACCGTATGTCAAAAGCAGGTTGATATGTAGGAGTAGCAAATGTACTCCAAAAACTTCCAATGGAAAGGCAAACGCCAATACGATTGGTTCCAGCGCCGTCGTAGGAACTGTCAGAACGAAGGAAACAACAAAAATAAATAATAATAACCGTTATAAAGCCAATAAGAGCAGTGATAAAATCAATAAGAGCCGTGATAAAGCCAATAACAGCCCGTGATAAAGCCAATAAGAGCCGTGATAAAGCCAATAAGAGCCGTGATAAAGCCAATAACAGCCGTGATAAAGCCAATAACAGCCGTGATAAAGCCAATAACAGCCGTGATAAAGTCAATAACAGCCGTGATAAAGTCAATAACAGCCGTGATAAAGCCAATAACAGCCGTGATAAAGAATCACTAGCAGTGGTAGAGCCAGCAGTAGCCACGGTAAAGTCGACACAGGTGGAGATTAAGCCAACCAAGGAGGTTAGGTTGAGGCCAATACAGGTACAGGTAAGCTATTCCGGGTAAGAGACCAAGCCTTCAATAAGGCTGAACGCATTCGAGCACCACTACTTACTTAGCTAATGCTCCCTAGGGTGGAAGTAATCACGATGCTCTCTCACACTCTCTTCAACTTTCTCTTACCTTCTTCACACTTTCTCTTACACCCTCTCTCCTCTCTCTCTCTCTCTCTCTCTCTTTCTCTCTCTTTCTTTCCCTTCCTTTCATCACTTCTTTCTCTATACCACTAACCACTGCCGTGAAAAAACAAGCTATGCCTATAGTGATTTGAGACTCATTCATTTTATAAAATTCGGAACAATATTGAAATGAGTCTGGGGAACTGTGTTGACATTGTGAGTCTTCGGCGCCGCTTTGCTCCTTAAGGGCAAACATACCAGTAATGACTTGGTGAGGGAGCACTATGCTATGGGAGGTCACTGCCTCCTAGACGGTGGTCACTGCATTTTAGGACGAGTCACTGCATCCTAGGAGGGGTCACTGCATCCTAGGAGGGGTCATTGTATCCTAGGAGGGGTCATTGTGTCCTAGGAGGGGTCGCTGCATCCTACGATAGGGTCAGTGCATGCTAACAGAGGGTTACTGCATCCTAGGACGTGTTACTGTATTTCTAGGAGGGGTCACTGCATCCTAAAGGGGGTCACTGCTTCCTAGGACAGCTCACTGCATCCTAGGATGGGTCGCTGCATCCTAGGGAGGGTCAGTGCATGCTAAGAGAGGGTTACTGCATCCTAGGAGTGAGTAATTGCATCCCAGGAGGAGGCACTGCATCCTAGGAGAGGGGTCGTCACTGCTTGCTAGGAGGAGTCACTGCATTCTAGGAGGGAGTCACTGCATGCTAAGAGGGTCACTATATCCTAGTGACCCCTCTTAGCGCCGTGGAGAGGGGGGACCTGCTGCCGGGTAACAGCTTCTCCCCCGATTCAACCTACCCTGGCTTTGCACCCTGGTGAGGCCACTCTAGACCGACAACACGAGCGCAATTCCATAGTCTCCTGAGACTATTGGATGCCTACTACTACTATATCCTAGGAGGGGGTCACTGTATCCTAGGGGGGCGTTACTGCATCTACAGGATTCATTGCATCCTAGGGGGGATCAGCATTTAGCTTATCAGATGAGAACGTGTTCAGGTAGGTAGCAGTGATTAGATCTATTTAGCTGAATTATATTCGTGGCAGATTAGTTTATTGAATATATCCTATTATGTTACATTCTTACGTGTTGTCTTATTATGACTGATTAATGATGACTTTATTTTTCATTATTTTATTAATATTGTTGTTGTTAATATTGTATACGTTTTTGTTTTAAGATTATAATTGCTAATATATTACTTTTATTTTGATAATATAAAAGTAATTTCTATAAACCTTAATTATTACAATTAATATTGTTACTATTATAAAACTATCCTTCCTAAAGCCTTCCTAAATAAGGTCATTAAACACGAATTAGTGCATAATTAGTGCTTAAAATTATTGATAACATTAAAGAGTGAATCTGAAAAGATTCACTTCATTGCATGCAAAGAGCAGCTGACATGATTACAGCAAATATAATTTCCCGAGAATTTTTTTAACAGAGCTGAAAAACAGCATCCAATAACCTCCATGACTTAAAAATATATTAACTGGAGCCAAATGAGAAAAAAAAAGAAACTGGTTTTGGCCATAATGATGGGTAATTACACGCCAGTGAATGGATTATTGAGAAAATAACGCTCATCCTTTTCCATTTTGTATCGTCGTTAAGTTTCACTCTGACTACAATAGCTAAGTTGAACTACTCGCTTTGCCTTGTAACAAAG
>WNGS01167840.1:28445720-28455975 GCA_020271785.1 Procambarus virginalis | reverse complement strand
AGGAGAGTACATGGAGGAGAGTACATGTAGGAGAGTACATGTAGGAGAGTACATGTAGGAGTGTACATGTAGGAGAGTACATGTAGGAGAGTACATGTAGGAGAGTACTTGTAGGAGAGTACATGTAGGAGAGTACATGTAGGAGAGTACATGGAGGAGAGTACATGGAGGAGAGTACATGGAGGAGAGTACATGTAGGAGAGTACATGTAGGAGAGTACATGTAGGAGTGTACATGTAGAGTGTACATGTAGGAGAGTACATGTAGGAGAGTACATGTAGGAGAGTACTTGTAGGAGAGTACATGTAGGAGAGTACATGTAGGAGAGTACATGTAGGAGAGTACATGTAGGAGAGTACATGTAGGAGAGTACATGTAGGAGAGTACATGTAGGAGAGTACATGTAGGAGAGTACATGTAGAGAGTACATGTAGGAGAGTACATGTAGGAGAGTACATGTAGGAGAATACTTGTAGGAGAGTACATCTAGGAGTGTACATGTAGGAGAGTACATGTAGAAGAGTACATGTAGGAGAGTACATGTAGGAGAGTACATGTAGGAGAGTACATGTAGGAGAGTACATGTAGGAGAGTACATGTAGGAGAGTACATGTAGGAGAGTACATGTAGGAGAGTACATGTAGGAGAGTACACGAAGACTGGAGGAGAGAGCACCAACATAACCCACAGCAATAGTTGACTCATCACCAACGTCACTAACGAGGAGTCCTCAGCAGCGTCACTAACGAGGAGTCCTCACCAGGATCACTAACGAGGAGTCCCCACCAGCGTCACTAACGAGGAGTCCCCACCAGCGTCACTAACGAGGAGTCCCCACCAGCGTCACTAACGAGGAGTCCCACCAGCGTCACTAACGAGGAGTCCTCACCAGCGTCACTAACGAGGAGTCCTCACCAGCGTCACTAACGAGGAGTCCCCACCAGCGTCACTAACGAGGAGTCCCCACCAGCGTCACTAACGAGGAGTCCCCACCAGCGTCACTAACGAGGAGTCCCCACCAGCGTCACTAACGAGGAGTCCCCACCAGCGTCACTAACGAGGAGTCCCCACCAGCGTCACTAACGAGGAGTCCCCACCAGCGTCACTAACGAGGAGTCCTCACCAGGATCACTAACGAGGAGTCCTCAGCAGCGTCACTAACGAGGAGTCCTCACCAGCGTCAGTAACGAGTCATCTTCCTGTAACTCCCTCGCTACAAGAGAGTATTAAGGCTCGGCCCATCTCCATAAATCTCATTCTCTGCGTCACTCAGGCCGCGTGATGGCGTATTAGCGAGGAAAAAAAAGCGAGACCTCGTTATTTTCATAAAAGTTATTGGGATTCATTTTGGGAAATAGCTGCTGAAAATTCGCCTTCCCGTTCTCTGCCTACGGATAACATCCCTGAAAATTCCTTTTAACTGTCAGTTTCAATGTTGAAATGGACCTTGATTATATTGTATTCCGGTAGAGTATGTGGTGATGAGCAGCATAGTGCGCACGCACACACACACACACACACACACACACACACACACACACACACACACACACACACACACACACGAATCTATACATCAGTTGATTGACAACTGAGAGGCGGGACCAAAGAGCCGAAACTCAACCCCCACAAGCACAACTAGGCGAGAACAATTGAGTACACACACACACACACACAAGATATTTAGGGGGAATAGATGACAATGGATAAAGACAGTCTCTTCAAACTGAGTGACAGTAGGCCAAGAGGACACAGGTGGAAGATGGAAAGACAATTGGGCACTTTTTTCATGGTAACATTTAATTCTGATGGCACCTCAGTTATCTTATAATTTTTAAAATTAAGTAACTTTATAAGAGACAAATGAACAGAAGATATGTGAGGAAATGCTCATAACATATATGGTGGTCAACATAAGGAATGCCCTGAAGGAAGTTATGGAACTTCGCTTCATGCAGGTCGGTGTTCAATCCCCGACCGTCCAAGTGGTTGGACACCATTCCTTTTCCCCGTTCCATCCCAAATCATTATCCTGATCCCTTCCCAGTGCTATATAGTCGTCATGGCTTGGCGCTTTCCCGACAATTCCCTTCCTTCCCTTCTTCCACACCTTAAAAGCCAAATTAGACAACTAATTTCAACGTCAGAATAGTTAAATTGTAAGGCAATAGGTAGACCAAGGCGGGTAGGCAAGGCAAACCTTACTCCCCCGTAAACAATGCCAGGTAACTACTATTAGACAAGCACAAAAACACACACATTAATAAATCAATCAATTATGATGCCTAACCTAAGCCGGTATTTAGCTATAGCGATTAATAATGATTAGGAGTAATTAACAGGTTATAATGCATTAACTGTGCAGTAAAATAAAAGTAGAAAAAAGTAACCAAGGGAAACCGATGAAAATTTTTGCGTCTGGATGTTCCCACAACGTCTTCACTATACACAATGACTATACACAGAGACTAGACAGAGACTATACATAGAGAATAGACAGAGACTATACACAGAGAATAGACAGAGACTATACATAGAGAATAGACAGAGACTATACATAGAGAATAGACAGAGACTATACACAGAGAATAGACAGAGACTATACATAGAGAATAGACAGAGACTATACACAGAGAATAGACAGAGACTATACATAGAGAATAGACAGAGACTATACATAGAGAATAGACAGAGACTATACACAGAGAATAGACAGAGACTATACATAGAGAATAGACAGAGACTATACACAGAGAATAGACAGAGACTATACATAGAGAATAGACAGAGACTATACATAGAGAATAGACAGAGACTATACACAGAATAGACAGAGACTATACATAGAGAAAAGACAGAGACTATACATAGAGAATAGACAGAGACTATACATAGAGAATAGACAGAGACTATACATATAGAATAGACAGAGACTATACATAGAGAATAGACAGAGACTATACACAGAATAGACAGAGACTATACATAGAGAAAAGACAGAGACTATACACTTAGAATAGACAGAGACTATACACAGAGAATAGACAGAGACTATACATAGAGAATAGACAGAGACTATACATAGAGAATAGACAGAGACTATACATAGAGAATAGACAGAGACTATACACAGACACTAGACAGAGACTATACACAGAGACTATTCACTGACACTGACGTGACGTGTCACTGACAAAACTCGCAGAAGCCGTGATGAGGGTTCGAACCTATGCGGCAGGTGTTCCCAGACACACGCCCTAGTCAACCAGGCCACGACAGGGTCAAAAGTCATGACTGTTGAGCGGAGAAATGTGATGAAAATTTTATGACTCCAGATCATGTCTTCATACAGACTTGGCGTAGCTGTCATACGAGCATATGTAGATAAAAAAACTTCTAATTATTTTATAAATGGCAATTTTTCAATGGAATACAAAGCAAAATATTCAGTAATTACTTACAACAACGATGAAATGGCCCGAATATTTGTGTTAATTACATTACGAATAATAATAAATTGCGCAGAAAGTTTGGGATAATTAATACGCAGATTGTTATCTCCTGATCGGTTCTTGGAAGTGGAAATCCCCAAAATCTGGGGCTGGAAAATAATAAACACACACACACACACACACACACACACACACACACACACACACACACACACACACACACACACACA
Organism: Procambarus virginalis; assembly: GCA_020271785.1. Classification (NCBI taxonomy): domain Eukaryota; kingdom Metazoa; phylum Arthropoda; class Malacostraca; order Decapoda; family Cambaridae; genus Procambarus; species Procambarus virginalis. The sequence continues at coordinate 28,452,293 of WNGS01167840.1, read as the reverse complement.
CACACACACTAACAAGGACAAGGGGACACAGGTGGAGACTGAGTACCCAAATGAGCCACAGGGACGTTAGAAAGAACTCTTTTCAGTGTCAAAGTAGTTAACAGATGGAATGCATTAGGCAGTGATGTGGTGGAGGCTGACTCTATACACAGTTTCAAATGTAGATATGATAGAGCCCAATAGGCTCAGGAATCTGTACACCAGTTGATTGACGGTTGAGAGGCGGAACCAAAGAGCCAGAGCTCAACCCCCGCAAGCACAACTAGGTGAGTACACGAACACCCTCGAGCTCTCCTTCATCTAAGCCACTCATGTTCAGCCTCTCTCTCAAGTCCTCCTCCTCCTCCTCCTCCACAAGCATCCTCGTCCTCCCCCTCCCCCAGCACTGGAGAGGGAGACGGGTGGTGGAGGGTGAGGACGGCAGGTTGAGATGATGGGTCCACAAAGACGGGCCTGTCACACCCGCCCCACTCACCGCCCATTGTCCCGTCTCCAGGCGACGCCACCACACGCTAACGTCAACAAAGTATAGGGATCACCACTCTGGTGACCCCACAAGGGTTTTGTCTCTGGTTTGGTTGGCTATTTTTCAAAATAATAATTATATGAGTTTTTAATGTATTGATGTACTTCCGTGTATTCTAAATGAGCTAGATTACTCGAGTTCAAATCGATGATTTCTCTTGAATAATGAATAACGAAAAGATTACGTTGCAGTTGCAATCTATGAAACAGGTTGTAACATTTCGTCCTATTTATCAAATGTACAAAAATAACCAACAGGAGGAGGTGTGGCAGTGGTCAAAAGGCGGTGAACTTTTGACCAGATTTCTTAGAATAGAGAAAAAACAACACCGTGACAGGTAATTTTGGTGGAAAGAGAGAAAGGACAAAAGAGAAAACGGATGTCACCACACTAGGGAAAGGAGAAGTAGGGAAAACATGACCACGACATATAAGATTCTAGGCACGGCAACACTAGACACCCACTAGGTGACATCTCCCTGTCGAACCGAAGCTGCAAACATTCAATGCTGGTCATAGATTGTTTTTACACAAGCCCAGTAACTGAAAAATTATAACCAAACTTCAACAGAGTGGATAGGAAAGTAGCGACCAGTGTTTAGGACACGAAATCCAAGGCAAGAGACTTAAGATACCAATTAGGAATAGGCCTGAGAAGGTCGCTAGAATAAGATAATTCCTTGGTATGAACTTGAACTTTTGTTAGAAAATAGTAAACAGCACTTACCTGATATCATATCTGTCAACAAAATCCTGCGAATATTTAGCAAAACAAAAATTGTCATCGAACCAAAACATGAGGCAGAGAAAAACAAATGAAAGCAGCTGGGCTGGTCAGGACTGATATAGACATATTATTTATGTAAAATTTTCCAACAATTCCACTGCATTAAATCTGAATAATAACTGTGTTTAAATTAAGTATCGACAAAAATATTAACGAATATTATTATTATAGTGAAAATAGCGTCCAATGCAGCTTAAATATTACCTGAAGACTAAGTTTATACAAGTTTGGCCATTTTATAATTACCAGAATAAGTGACGTACGAAGTTTCGTAATCTATAATTCTCTGTAATCCCCTTCTTGATGTGTCATTAATCCTCTGTGACATATAATCTATCATTCGTTCTGAGTTGAAGGTTTTCCTAACACATTAAAGTTGGGTCTGAGATATATATTAACTATTTTGACTATGTTTCAATAATATGCCTTTGATAATTTAACATTTGAAAGCACTTGGTATTTTTCCCGTTGTTGTGGCTATTTCCAAATAATAAAAAATTGTGTGTGAAAATCTTGCGAATGTACATTAGAGCACGCGCAAACCTATACGCACACACACATAAACACACACACACACAAACACACACACAAACACACACACACACGCTGGAAGACAGAGGAGTTATGAGCGGGACATGATCACCACATACAAGATTCTCAAAGGAATTGATAGGGTAGATAAGGACATGCTATTTAACATAAGGTGCACGCGCACTAGGGGACACAGGTGGAAATTGAGTGCCCAAATGAACCACAGAGATATTAGAAAGAACTTATTTAGTGTCAGAGTGGTTGACAAATGGAATACATTAGGAAGTGATGTGGTGGAGGCTGACTCCATACACAGTTTCAAGTGTAGATATGATACAGCCCAATAGGGTCAGGAACCTGTACATCAACTGATTGACAATTGAGAGGCGGGACCAAAGAGTTAGAGCTCAACCCCCGCAAGCACAACTAGGTAAGTACAACTAGGTAACCACACACACACACACACACACACACACACACACACACACACACACGCAGACACACATGGGGTGGGTGGTGGCTAAGTGGACAACACTCTAGACTCGTGGACCTAGGGACCGGGGTTCGATCCCCGGCACCGCCGGATAAACGAATGGGCAGTTTCCTTCACTCTGATACGCCTGTTACAACGTCTTTTTCTAGGCGACTAACAATGCATAAGCAACAGAGAGCCATCAGGAACACATAATCTCTTCTCACAACCAGACTGTCACCAGAGAAATCTTAACAAACAACACAGAAATCATCGATAGGTACGACGATAGCAGGCGGCTTGACATCAGCGAAGCACTACACATCAAAAAGTCAACACCAGTAATCAACAGCCAGTTAATGCACAACAATATTCTACCTACTTCAAGACCCCGAACCAATATGGAAGCAGCAAGAGGAAGTATGGGCCAATAGGCTTTCTGCATTTACTTCCATTCATATGTTCACTTATCCAATTTATACCAATGATTCGTGTTCTGTCTTGTGTTTGTCACCTCACCCAAAACTTTTGTACCATATCACCTCATCCAATAGAGTATAAGTACGAAGAATTTGTGTGTAAATTAAGTCTTTGAAAATGTAATACGAATTACGAAACGCGTTCAGGCGTCAGACAATTAAAAAATGAATTTCGGAGAATCGTTATTTTTATTACCACCAACAGTGAAGAAAAACATAAGAAATATTGAAAGATTCGTGTTAGAATTATTAATCTTACCTTTTCGGTCATATTCAACAACATATGTTTACAAGAAAGACTGCTACCAAAATACACTATATATATATATATATATATATATATATATATATATATATATATATATATATATATATATATATATATATATAAGACTAGTACCGGAGCTCCTGCCCCCACGAAGCCTCCAAGGACAGAGAATAGTACCAGACTCCTACCCCCAGTAAGCCTCCAAGGACAGAGACAAGTACCGGAGCACCTACCCCCAGTAAGCCTCCAAGGACAGAGACTAGTACCGGAGCACCTACACCCAGTAAGCCTCCAAGGACAGAGACTAGTACCGGAGCACCTACACCCAGTAAGCCTCCAAGGACAGAGACTAGTACCGGAGCACCTACCCCCAGTAAGCCTCCAAGGACAGAGACTAGTACCGGAGCACCTACACCCAGTAAGCCTCCAAGGACAGAGACTAGTACCGGAGCACCTACACCCAGTAAGCCTCCAAGGACAGAGACTAGTACCGGAGCTCCTACCCCCAGTAAGCCTCCAAGTATTACAAAAGTTCTGTAAACACTTTGGGTAAGGCTCCAAGATCATCTGGGCATCCTCTAGAAAGCTTCCCCAGAAACTCTAATTGAAAAATATCAAATACAAAAAGTTACCAGCTACGAAATATTTTATTTTGAGTCCTCTTTTCAGCACCATCTGTGAGCAGAATATCGCCAAGGCTTTCGATTCCAAAATACTCAAAACAATACAACTAATTTTAACGGGATATATTTTGCTATTGTAATATTCTGCCATTAATTAAATGAAAATTATTTCTATTTTGTTTTGTTGTACTTGGCGGCTATCAGGCCGAAGTCTGAGGGTATTGGGTATATTTGTCCCAGTGTAATGGACTTTAGGGATAAGGGGGAGCAGAGGCGTGGTGGGTATTCGTCCTGGGGTTCCCACTGAAGATCTAACACGAGATAAAAACACCTGGCTTGACGATCAAACAGCTGGCTTGACGTTCAAACACCTGGCTTGACGATCAAACAAATGGCTTGACGATCAAACACCTGGCTTGACGATCAAACAACTGGCTTGACGATCAAACAACTGGCCTGACGTTCAAACAACTGGCTTGACGATCAAACACCTGGCTTGACAATCAAACACCTGGCTTGACGTTCAAACAACTCGCTTGAAGGTCAAACACCTGGCTTGACGTTCAAACAACTGGCTTGACGATCAAACAACTGGCTTGACGTACACACACACAAGTTTAACTAAGAAATTAACAATATGAGAATAAGAAATGAATGAAATAAAGTTTGAGAAATCTTCGAACACGACTATTTGAGAGTCATAAATAAAGTCGTAGCTCAGTCGATTAAGGCAGTATCTAAGATGCTCCCGGACGCGGGTTCGAATCCTCGTCACGACCCTTGTGGATTTGTTCAAATAAAGTGGCTTTTCATTCATAATTATAAGGTTTGGCGGCTGGATTAACGACATGTAGCCATTGTTTACGAGGACGGACTGTACAGAACTGTACAAATCATCACAATTTGAGTAGTTCCTGGTGTCTTCCCTCTTCCCAAGTGGCGATGTTGTGTTGTTTGTGCCTCTTCACAAACACGTCGATCCCTCTAACATATAGTCGTATGTCTATATTAAAACTAATTATCTCGCTGTTATTATATTCCATATTCATTCATATTCTTGATTTATAACTGCACTGTATTCTTAAGAGAAAGTGAGACAAGATATTTCCCCAGTAATTAGAACGGTCGCAGTAATGACTGATAGTATGAAAAATGTTCATTCATTTTTTCAGGAATATAAGGCAGCTAAATGTCGCCAGAATATTCATTACCCGCTAGTGTCGTGTATCAGAAAAATGCATTTGTTCCGAGAATCGTCCTCCAAATTTGCAATACTTTCTTGTTCCCTCTTCAATTGAATTTCGTCATACGGCGACACTCCTCGTTACCAATCATTTCCAGTTGAAAAAATGAAAATTATAAAAAAAGATGAGAATATCGTACAAGGGTGAGTATCACGGGATATTTAGCAGTAGGACCCGCATGCTCTGAGGGATGATTAACTTTTATGTGTGACCTGAGAGCGAGGAGACCACCGTCTTCTTGAAGTGTAATTAATGGAGTATTTTTGTAACTTGTAGTTTAATGGCTCAGTGATATTTTACGACTAACTCATATGACTCTGTGATAAAGGTGTAAGTGGCATCATAATGTGGAAAAAAGTGTAATTGACTCGGAACGGGTCTCGCTCTCTTTCTCTCTCTTTCTTTCCTTTTCTCCGTCGCTGACGTTCTAATAAATATTGCAAGTTAAGACTTATTTGATTCTATGGCAAAGTGTCGGCGCAGTCGGATCACAGCCGGAAGATTCTGGGTTCGATTCCCATGGCAGGACAGAAGCATTTGGGCAACGCAGGTAACGTAGCAACGCAACACAACGTAGCTTCAGGTGCCCAAATGGGCACCTGAAGCTACGTGTCAGCTGGAGTAAAATAACTACCCGAAAATTATACAAACTGTTGTGGATTGTACCCGAGGAAGGCCAGCTTTAGGCCTAGAGGGCCTGACAGCTGAGTGGACTGCGTTTCAGATTCGTAGTCCTGAGGTTTCGGGTTCGATCCCCGGTGGAGGCGGAAACCAAAAGGTAGAGTTTCTTTTACCGTAATTACTCTGTTCACCTAGCAGTAAATAGGTACCTGGAAGTTAGACAGCTGCTACGGGCTGCTTCCTGGAGATGTGTAACAAAAAGGACCGGGGCCGCGGGGACGCTAAGCCCCGAAATTATCTAAAGATAAGGGGATTCTCGATAACCCCAAAAAGCTGCCTGTTCCAACTATCCGAAACCATAAGAAGAATCATACTTTATTTAATGTTCGGTTACGTTCATATTAGTTATAAGGAACCCAACACACGCGCATGAACCAAATGTAATGACAATTCGGTCCGTCTTGCACCCTTGTTAAGTCACACTATTATTTAGCATGTGGGGATTGGGTCGGGTTCCGCTTCGCTATTGGTGGAACCTGATGTCTGTACCTGGTACAGGATAAAGCTGGAGGTATTTGTGAGCCAAAAATTTTGTAAGGTCAGTTAATTTTATTTATTGAAAATATGCTCCATACAGTATGTTCTAGATGAGTCATATAAGGAAGAATGATCACTAATGGAGTTATGATCTTTAAACTGGGACAGTCAAAGCGATGCTGTTTTTGTCTGAGCGTCTTGTGTTGTGGAAGCCTCTCTAGGTTGTCCACTTTGGTAATCAATATTGGTAGCTTAGATAATATTAATCGCTTATATAACCGTAAGGCCACTGAGATTTCTCGTGTTTAAATATATTTGCGGGAATAATTTTTTAATGTACAAGTCCCCAGCACGAACAGGTTGGCGGTTCGCAGTGAAATGACTCGATTTACGGGCCCACCCGATCATGAGTCTGGATTCACTACCGCAGACCGAGTGACAGAGTAAACTATACCGCCTTCATCTGCCTGAGTATTTGTGAACACC
>WNGS01167840.1:28429918-28441132 GCA_020271785.1 Procambarus virginalis | reverse complement strand
TATGACGGATTTCGAACCATTCTTCGTGTAAGAGTTGTCAGCCGTTCATTGCCTCTACAAAAGCTGTTATCGAATGAAGCCAGAAAGAAACATCAAAACGAAGCATGATCAGAAATATGAGATTTAAGGTCAAAGCATTAACTAACCAGGCAATGGAAAGGCGTAAATGAGCAGCTAAGGATCAATCCTTCAAGACCGTTTGTTTATAACAGCAGGTGTATACCATACCCCTACATGCATGAGCTACATATAAAAAAAACGAAAGAAGCACCGGGTTTATAAGAGGCTGTCACCCGAATGTTTGCGGAACGATTCTAGCCCGTGCCTGTTTCCCCTCTATTTTGGCTCCATTCGTCTCTTTTTTCCAGCTTGTTTGGTTGCCCAGAGTCGAGGGGACGGCGAGGGTCAAACACATCGTAATTCGATCTTAATAAAATAATGATATTAAAAATATTAAAAACATACAAATAAATGAAGTAGACAGCCATCCATCGTTTAATTAAGGGAATAAAGTAAGTTAATTAAAAAGGAGAAGGGGAGTTAGATTTTGAGAACCAATATGAGGGGAGTAAACATCTTTCTGTAGGGTAGATATCTCCTAAGACTTACGTGTTACATTTCCTATTGGAAGAAGTTATGACTAGGGGAAAACCCGAATGTTCTCTACCTCCTCGCTAAAGCCTGCTGACGATTATCAAAGAAACTAAAACGACTAAACCCATGACCCAAATAAGTTACATAACTTCACGACAGGGTTGGGGTTCACATGAAAGGGGGGGACATTAATTCACCCTATCCTTCTATTCATGATCCATGTGCATGAATATTTGAGAATGGACCGGCGCGTAATTAGCTCCTAGACATGGTCCCCTTGCAGACCAGGAGTCCGGACAAGCTGCACGCAGGGTCGGGGGGGGGGGGGGGACGTTATCACCCCTTGTTCAGGGCTAATTCTTGGATTCATCAGGGATTTATGTACCATAGTAGCTTTGATCAACAGGAAGGGATTTCTCTGCTCTGATCTGCTCCTCTCTCTCTGTTCCTGCATTCTTCTGTCTGTTGTTTCTTCTCTCCTCCTCATCTCTCTCGTCGTCCCGTCTCTCGGCTGTCTCTCCTATCCTGGCTGAGCTTTGGCTTTTCGGCCCCCTCCAACTGTCAACAATCATTACTAGTATACTACTACTTTACTTCCTCCCCCCCAGAAGGAAGCCCATGACAAGCTACTACTCGCCAGGTACCTATTTACTGCTAGGTAAGAGGGGCATCAGCGGTTAAGAAACTGTTGCCCATTGGTTTCGGCCTGGTGCGCGGGAATCTGAACCCGCGCCACAGCATACGAAGTCTGCGTCGCTATCCATCAGGCTACCAGGCCCCCTTACAGTGTGTGTGTTGGGTGTGTGTGTGTGTGTGGTGTGTGGTGTGTGTGTGTGGTGTGTGTGTGTGTTTGTGTGTGTGTTTGGAAACACAAAGAATTAACAGCCTTATGAATAATGGTAAATACAAACAAACATGGAAGATAAACTGAAATGGGAAAATCCTTGAGTGCTTAGGATAAGAGTTGTTGAAAATGGTTGATTCAATTGGATTCCAACTTTCTTATCTAGTATTATATTGGAGATTTGTCGTAGCAAAGCACAGCATTCACCCTTATAACTTAAAAAAAATAAGGGAAATTTCACCCCTAAAATGTTCTATGTTTATTTAATTGTTCTGTTTATAACATTGCTAATATCTACAAATTGTTTTATTTAAAAGCTGTATTAAATTATAAGGATCACTATTGGGAAATCAAAAGTCAGGCATAAATTGCTCTTAGTGATAACCGTCATATAAAAAACACGTGCATAGAGTGATATAGATGTGACAAACTTCAAGAAATTGGACATCAAGCATTTATTAACATAAATGTCGTTAAAAGTAGCCCTATTTAATGCATTATTATTGGTGCCTGAAAATTCTTACCAAACTGAATGGAAGATTCCTCCATAGTCACCAATTGTAAGAGCATTGCAGCTCTTACAGAGTCACACGCTGATACTTCAGTAAGTGATTCATATTAGACCGTAGGTAACGTTCCTCATTAAATTTTTAATCAAATTAAACACTAATTTTCACCTTGTGTAAATTAGTATTGCTGCAAATCCCATCTGCTGGTATACCTAGAAATATCTTATTCCCGATGGTATATGTGACTCCACCTAACCCATCTTCTATCCTGGCTGTATATCCCAGCTCCTATATCCTGCACTTAATCCCAGCTTCTATCCTGTTCTCGTATCCCTTCCATGTGCAATCCAGTATAACAAAACTGCCTGAGCTCTTTCTTCTCACAATTTCATTTCTATGATGATTGTTAAGCAATCGCAGTATTGTCAGGAAAACAAACAGATGGTTTTAACCAGCTGATACTAACGAGCTGCGTGTTGTTATCGTCTCCTGACAGGTGTAGCGCCACGGTGCACGTGTATGAGTGGAGTACAGATGTGACCCTGCACCTGGATAACGTCACCTACAGTCAACCCCACCACCTGCCTACCCTCCAGCAAACAGGTGAGACACATGCGCAATACTGCCTTTAATTAAAACAAAGATTGCTTTGTTAAAGGATGTGCTCGAGAGTGTGAGAGGCAGAGAGAGAGAGAGAGAGAGGGAGGGAAAAAGAGAGGGAGCGAAAGAGAGATCACAAGGAGACAGAGGGACAGAGAGAGAATGAAAGACAGTCGGAATGTCAGAGAAACAGGCTGTATAACAGACAGCCTGACATTTTGACACAATAAGACGACAAAAACGACGATAACAAAGTCAAATAACATCATCGGGAGGTTGATGGATGGGGTGGTTGATGGCGGGGGAGGTTGATGGAGGGGGAGGTTAATGGATGGGGAGGTTGATGGAGGGGGAGGTTGATGGAGGGGGGGGGGGAGCGTTAAGGGGTTGTAGAGGAAGATATGGGTTAATAATGCTGTTATCCCCATTTAAAATATAGATATGGGCATTCCAATCTCTGCTGTAAAAGTCACAATATTTCAGGAAATTAGGGAGGACAGAAGAGCAGTTACTGACACACAAAGACCAGAAAGCACGAATATAAAGAGCTATGGCATGTTTAGAACCAAAAATTATATGTATGGACAGCATAAAACATCCACTAGACAGTGTGACATTGTAATTGCCAGAAGTAGGCTGGGATATCGATATCTATGGCAGGTGGCTGCAGGTAATAAATCCACCAATGGAGAACAATCCAATTGTAAACTATGTGAACAGGAGCTGGGACATGCTCTCCAACACTATATCTGTGATTGTCCTGTTATACGTGACTTCAGACCAAATGGTATGGGGTACTTTGACCTCAGTAATTACTTCATACACTCAGGAATATTGGAAGATATTCTTGTGCTGTACCCAGGTTTTGCTAGTGGGAGCTAATAGATCAGCCATATATCTTATGTTCTTTCCTGATTCCATGTATGACTAACCATCCTGTGAGATGAGGATATTAAATGAGCTTATAACTCCTTTTTGATCTTCACTGTATAATCTTTCATACAGAATAAGGTAGCAGCATTTTGATGTGAATACTTAAGCTTGCTTGCTAAAAAATAACAACAAATACAAAATTAAATATAAATGCAGTTATGTTGCAGATAATTATCAGTGTGTTGCAACAGTGTGTGTTGTCTGGGCATAATAAAGGTCTTTGGTGCTTGTCTAAGGTCACCCTCGGAGGCCTGACTACCAGGAAATACCATTAATGAGGAGGATTTTTTTTATCGACCATCTCGTTAATTGGTTAGTGAATGACACCCTTTATGAGAGAAGAGGTTTTACTGACGAGTGATGTTGGGAGCGGCGGAGGTGGGTGGAGGTCGTGGGTGGGGGAGACGGTGGAGGGGCGCCCTGGGGAGGGGGACAGTGGAGGGGGAGGGGCAAGGAACGAGAGGTGAGGAGGAGAGAACGTGTGAAATGAATGAATGGTGATGAGGAGGGGTGAGAATGATGAGTTTTGAAGAGATGTGATGGGATAGAAATGGAGAGCGGGTAGGAAGGTAGGGATAAAGATGGGAGGTGGTGAGGTGGAGGGAGAGAAGGGATAAAGAGGAGGTGGAGGAGAATGAGGTTCAAAGAGCAGTGTGAGAGGGGATGAGTCAGGGTAATGTCAGAGACGGGCTTGTGAGGGAAGGTGTAAAAGAATGTTGGAGATAAAGAACAATGAGAATGAAGGAACTAATAAAAAATTGTGATGAAAGACAATTTTGCTAAGCCAGTTCAACTATTTAGCACTTAGAAGGGATATGAGGACAAGGATCTGGGAAGGAATAGTGCCCAACCATTTGGAACGTTTGGGATCGAACGCCGACCTGCAAGAAGCGAGGCCTCTGCTATACCCACCAGTCAGTTGTTGGATCCAGAGTAAGGGAAGATAAAATATAAATTGGAAATAGCAAATGGAGGATGAATAGGTGAAAATGAGAGGGAAGAAACAAAGTAAAAGCAAAATGATAAATTTAAGGAAAAAAAATCTTCACAGCTTATTGCCTTCTTTTGGCAATTACTTAAGTATTAACAGAAGAAAATGTTTAGCAAAATCAACAGCAGAACAACATTAACAAACAGCAACAATATCGGCATAATTAAGCAAATTGCATAGTAGGCCAAGAACTGCGTTCTGGCTACTAGGTACGACATATATATATATATATATATATATATATATATATATATATATATATATATATATATATATATATATATACATATATTTTCGCTGGTACAGCAAATTGCTGTACCAGCGTTCCTGTCCTCTTCAGTGGGGTCTGACAACTTGGTGAAGGAAATCCTACTGAGCACCTAGTTCAACAGGCAGGGGTACATGATCCCAGCTTCACAGACTGCACAACCAAATGGGTCTCTCTCGCAGGACCAGCACCCCAACCACCGCCTTCTGAAGCCCATAAGCAATCCAGCTGGGATCGCCCCATTGCCGACCAAGAAGCTGCGACTTTGCTAGAAGCTGCGACAACACCACATGACAATGCCCGACTTAGAGCAGTAGCAGCTCCCCATGCAGGCGATTTCCTATTAGCAATCCCAATGTCAGCAACCGGCACCCGTCTCACACCGCAGGCCCTCCGAATTGCCGTGGCTCTCCGTCTCGCTGCACCAATCCACACCGAATACAGGTGTATTTGCGGCGAGGCAGAGGCCGATAGTTACGGACGGCATGGCCTTCTCTGCCAAAGGACAGGAGGATGGCATGCAAGACACGGCGAGGTCAATGACATTATTAAAAGAAGCCTTACCACAGCCGGTTGTCCAGCAGAGAGAGAGCCCCGTTACCTAATGTCCCGCAACTCTGATGACCCTGTTGGTCGCCCAAACGGAATCACGGTGAACCACTGGAAGAATGGTAGGCAGTTGGTGTGGGACTACACTTGCGTTTCAACTCTAGCCAATACCTATGTTGACTTCAGTGCTACTCAAGCAGGAGGCCAATCACCGGGAAGCGGCCAAGTCACGTAAATACAGAGACCTTGAGCACCACTACAATTTTGTCCCCATTGCCTCAGAGACACTTGGTGCCTGGGTAAAAGTGCTGCTAGCTTTTTGAAGGAATTGGGGTCTAAGCTAATCGAAACAACTAGAGACCCTAGGGCTGCCAGTTTTCTTTTTCAGCGCCTTAGTGTGGCAATCCAGAGAGGAAATGCTCACTGCATCCACGGTTCCTGCCCGCCATCTGAGGAGCTTGAGGAGCTATTCAACTTGTGACAAGCAGCCTTGTACCCTGCATGTAATCAATATTGTAACTTTTTTTGTGTAATGACATTTTCAAATAAAGTTAGATAATATACACACATACCAAAAGAATATATATATATATATATATATATATATAATTATATATATATATATATATATATATTCTATATATATATATATATATATAATATTTTATATATCAAGAATTTGTGGTAAATAACTTCTAATTTAATATTATGATTTATGTTTGGATTGATCGAGAATTGGCCGGATCAAAGAGCATTTTGCATTTCCACCCATAAATATTTTTAATTTGCAACCAATATGTAAATGTACATCGCAGTTGCATTTTTTTAAAAGAGAGTTTCTCTGTTTCAAAATGAAATGTGAAACACTTAACATTAAATAAATTCAGTGATCGTTATACATGCCATTTACTCCAAGGGGTAAAAATATCAACTAAATTTAAAACATCAAATGAATGTGTCATAAAATATGTTCTCGATTACTTTGTTGCTGTTTTTTCATTCTGTCCGAGCTTGTAGTGTGGAGTCTGGCCTGCTGGCAGCGTTAGGTTAGGTCCCTCTGGCGGCGATGGTTGGATCATGTATTTAGAAGCTTGGCTTCATCCAAGGGCTGGGTTTAGTCAGCATGTTGGTAGTGTATGAGGTTGAAAGGCCTGAGGTTGAACAGGCCAGAGGTTGAACAGGCCAGAGGTTGAACAGGCCAGAGGTTGAACAGACCTGAGGTTGAACAGGCCAGAGGTTGAACAGGCCAGAGGTTGAACAGGCCAGAGGTTGAACAGACCTGAGGTTGAACAGGCCAGAGGTTGAACAGGCCAGAGGTTGAACAGGCTAGAGGTTGAACAAACCTGAGGTTGAACAGGCCTGGGAAATGGGTTCAATTTAACCACACAACATTTCCCTGGTTAATACAATTTTCACATGTTGGAGGTTTCATGGAAATTCCGGCATGAGCAATAATTATTCATTACGTCTCATGAATAAGTGTATAACGTGTGTATAATAGTGCAAATAATACCGAATTTTAGTGTCCACACATGTAAATGTAATACCAATAATCATAACATCAATAAGAAAATATTCAACGCCATTAACACTGCATTTATAATTGTTATATTGATGCATATCTACGCATCTTTTCGAATCTGAATTAGTACGAAAATATTGCCGAAGTTATCATGTATAAACACACGAAAATGAAAGTAGAGTTTGATAATAAATAACGTTTTGCCAGTAAATATTTTATAAAATCCATCAGAGTTACACAAAGCTTAATGCTTATCGAATATAATAATACAATTATCTTTTCTCTTTCCAGATGCTGCCTCGTCCATCCTGTCATCATGCATTCTAGTGCTGTGTTCCTTGCTTACGTTATGTCTGTGTAGACGAACTTAATGTACCCCTTAAAAGCTTCTATGAAGTCTTTTATATTCTCCCGTGCAAGTCAACTCATTTGATATTTCCACTCATTGTCATTCAACATTCCTTCGTATGGAGACACTTCCGGACACTCGCTGTGATCACTATGTAATGAGAGGTTTATTAAGGTCACCGATTTAAAGATTTTTTATATAGTTTCGGCTGCTACCATAGATAGGTCCTCAGTCTATGATAATACGCTTTTATAGTGGCCAGGTGCTTTATATTATAACGAATAAATGATTTATACCTATATTAAATTAATACCCGTATGATTATTGAATAAAATATATTATGGAAAATCTGAAGTGTGTCATAACGAGATCTTATGCTTGACATGCAAGTTTCAGAACGATATATTTGAAAGGTAATTGTAATGATTCTCAACTAGCATGATCAGTAACTAATATTTACCGTTCAGGGTCATTGCTTAGGTTCCAGGGGCCTATATACGGTATCAGATAGGTCTAAAAGATCTTTAAATTGGTGACATTTAGAGTTTATATATAAATAAATAAATATATATATATCCTTGTCTCCCCCACCCCCTCCCCATCCTCCAGGGTTCACGACAGGCTAACCAGTGTGTTACCTGAGATAGAGACTCCTTCCCCTGGATGCTGCTCTCATCTGACCTCACTCATCTCATTTGGGCTATTTTCACAACCTCATCGGCATGTCTGCTAAGATGCCTGATTTGTATACATTTATACATAGTCACAATTTTCAGCTGAGCAAACTGTCAGATCCAATTCCCCAAAGCATGTACGATAAGGTGTGTATGTGTGTGTGTGTGTATGGGGTTTATGTATACATATACATATGCTCGTGCACAGCTCAAGAGGGCACTGTGATGTCTGAAAACATACAACACTCAATGTGTATGACTGAATATTGGTGGGATTTATTATGATTTTTGTACAGATTCAACAATATAACTGTTAAGTCTACGTTCTTAATCCAACACGACACAGAGACAGTGACAGACAGACATACCGGATGGGGTTCCCGGGCACCGCCGGGTAATCCATCTCGAATATATATATATATATATATATATATATATATATATATATATATATATATATATATAAATATATATATATATATATATATATATATATATATATATATATTACATGAATAACCCTGAACTGACATAGGCACCGTTATGTGAGAAAGGCCAGAAAAACTTATACATTTATATTTTTGATGTTTATGTAACTAAATTGCAGATATTAAGCGTAGAGATCTTCGATTGCCGTTCAGATTAACAGATTACTGTACATGCTTGCTTGTTTGTGTGTCGGGGAGTGTGTATGCGTGTGTGTGTGTGTGTGTATGCGTGTGTGTGTGTGATGTGCGTGTGTGTGTGGTGTGTGTGTGTGTGTGTGTGTGTGTGTGTGTGTGTGTGCGAGCGAGAGAGAGAGAGAGAGAGAGAGAGAGAGAGAGAGAGAGAGAGAGAGAGAGAGAGAGAGAGTGTGTGAATTTGAGCAAGCGTTTTGGGGTGCAGTAGCGTGCGTGAGTGAATGAGCTGTTATACCCAACACAGTACCCTCCAGCATCTGTCACAGTTGATGACAAACTCAGACAACGTCACCGTGTATTCAACACACACCTGCATGTGTTGTCACACCCCAGATAGACTTCCGCTGTATCTCATACCCAAACATGTGTCATAACCCTTGTGTGAATTCACTCACGAACTCATGTAGTAATGAATTCACTCATTTATTCACATGCAATATACAATTGAGACCAACCTTTAGGATTTCTACTATAAACATACACTGTACAAACAAAACAATAAGCCATTATTTGCTACTCTCCTATTAGTACCAATTAAACCTGTAGAACTGTACGCAAAAAACTGTGAATATTTTTCTAACACACTCGCGCACAAACTCGAACACAGTCACACACACACACACACACACACACACACACACACACACACACACACACACACAAACACACACACACACACACAGTAGTAGTAGTAGTAGTGGCTGGCATTAAAGAGCAAACAGGGGCCAGGCCAAAGGAGCGGAGAGACAAGGACAAAAACATAGTTAAAGAGATCCTTAAAGAGGTAAGCATGGAGGGAACTGTACAAAATGTTGAAAAGGTTTTCAGGCTTGGAAAGTACAACAAGGACAGAGACCGAATGATAAAGGTGGTATTCATGAGCGAAAACACGAAAGAGGAACTGTTAGAAAGGAAGTGCTGTCTAGCAAATGTAGAGAAGTTCAAAAAAGTATTCCTACAGAGGGATATGACAAGGGAAGAGAGAAAGCAGGCAGCAGACGCGAGGAAGGAGCGCAGGGAGAGAGAAAGGAATCAGGGAGCCACAACCCCGATCCCCACAATCCCAGAGGGGAGTGGGGAACCCACTTCAAACAATGCACTAGCCACAGGGAGTGCGACACCATCCCCACATTCTACTCAACAGACACCCTACCTGCCCCAACCCCTGTCAGCCCTCCAATAAGTACCCACCTAAATCACCCTTCCCCCACCCACCCCCCTTCTCCCACTCACCTCCCTCCTCCTGCTCATCCCCCTCCTCCCACTCCCCCCTCCCCCCAGGACCACCCTTCTCCCCCATCCCCCAAGCCCTCCCTTCTCCCACATGCCCTCCAGTCTCTCCCACCCACAAGCCCTTCGTTCTCCCCTGCCCCCCTAAGCCCCCCACTCTCACCCACCCCACCTAAGCCTTCCCCTCTCCACCACTCCCCAACACCCTCCCCTCTTCCTCACCCACCTCAGCCTTCCCTTTCCCCCCAAGCCCCCCAAGCCCTCCCCCCTATACTGCCCTCCCAAACCCCCCCTTCTCCCCCATCCCCCCAACCTTCCTCCTCTCACCCCCCTCAACCCTCCCCCTCTCACCCACCCCCCCAACCCTTCCCCTCTCACCCACCCCCTATACCCTCCCCCTCTCACCCCCCCACCCTTCCCTCCCCCACCCCTCCACCCCCCAAGCCCTTCCTCCTCCACCAGTCTCCCCATACCAGATCCTCCAAGCTCCCACTCACCCCAGACCCCACAGGTCCCCCCAAGAGGAGAAACAGAAGAGAGTCAGTTTCAGGGTAATGTACTCGAACATAGATGGGATCACAAGCAAGACAAGTGAACTAAGGGAAAGAGCACAAGAGGTGAACCCAGATGTAATCGGACTCACCGAGACAAACTCTCTGGAATCATAACGAATGCTGTGTTTCCCCAGGAGTACACAGTAATAAGGAAAGAGAGGGAAGGTAGGGGAGGAGGCGGAGTGGCCCTACTCATGAGAAAGGAATGGAGTTTTAAGGAGATGGCTATCCCGGGCTGTGAGGGTTTCAGAGACTACATAGCAGGCACCATGACAATGGGAGGACCAAGGATAGTAGTAGCAGTAATATATAACCCTCCACCAAATGACAGAAGACCCAATCAAGAGTATGAAAATAACAACATGGCAGTTAACACTATAATTGAGAGGGCAGCCTCTGCTGCCTGTAGAAATAGATCCCACCTGCTCATCATGGGGACTTCAATCACGGAAGAATTGATTGGGAGAACAAGGAACCGCATGGCGGCGAGGATACGTGGAGAGCCAAACTACTCGAGGTGGTGACTAGAAACTTCTTAACCCAGCATGTCAGAGAACCCACAAGGATGAGAGGAAATGACGAACCAGCGAGACTCGACCTGGTCTTCACCCTGAACGACTCTGACATAAGAGAAATCGGTTTTGAGGCCCCAGTAGGGATGAGCGACCACAGTGTATTGGAGTTTGAGTACCTGATTGAAGAAGGGTTATTGAACTCGAGGAGAGATACTGAAACCAAAAGGTTAGCATACCGAAAAGGAAACTATGAGGAGATAAGAAAATTCCTAACAGACATAGCATGGGAAACAGAGCTCAGGGAAAAGACGGCCCAAGATATGATGGACTACATCACGCAAAAGTGCAAGGAAGCAGCAAACAAGTTTGTCCCAGCCCAAAAGGAAAACAGTGAAATGAAGA
>WNGS01167840.1:28410292-28421450 GCA_020271785.1 Procambarus virginalis | reverse complement strand
CAGTATGAATTTGAAGCCCTTGGAAAATGAACGGAGAGGAAATGAAGGTTGCTCAACTGATTTACTGACTTGCCAAGTTGCGTTAAACAGGTGATTTTGGAGAGATATTATTATGTAGAGAGCAGACTTAAGCGGAGATCAGACCTTTACCAAGTCTGATAAATTTAGAGCTAACTGGTTATTATGGGGAAATGTAGACGGAGTGAAGCTGTAGTAATGTCAGCAGTTAAGGTGAGGTGAGGTCAGAGGTCAGGTTTGGAGAGAAAGGTTAGAGGTCAAGGTCAGGTAATGTTAGGAAGATGAGGAATGATGCAAATCACAGTTTACGCCTCTGAAGTATCAATTTAATAGGGATAGAATGGGAAAATTTTCCTTTATTCTGTTCTAAGGTATTGTGTCTCTTGGCTGTAAATTTTGTCTACTGTCTTCTAATGTATATTAATATGTTCTTTGATGATGGTGTTGCTCATTACACGAAGAGTTGCTCCTCGCTCGGTAAGTGACAGAATCGTTGTTTGTGAGACCTGATTCTTGATGCTTCCAATACCTATCCTTTGTGACAATTACAGGCAAAGAAATGAGATGCATAATTAATTTCCTAACGAACAAAATCCAGAGTGTAATAATCAACATAGTAAAACCTGGATCACCAAGAGTGACAAGCTCAGTTCCCCAAGGTCATGTGCTTGCTAAGGTAATTATTCTCAAAATCTCAGATAAAGACAAGGATACAGAGCATAGTATTATATCATCATTTGAAGACAACACCTTTTGATTTCCATGTCAGTAGACAATATAGAGGACACAGCAAACCTCCAGACATATGTTAACATGGTCCTTCAATGGCCACAGAAATGATGTTTAATGAGGATAAGTTCCAACTACTGCGCCATGGAAAAACGAAAATATCAAAATGGAAACTACTTATTAAATGCAGTCAAATCACACTATTGAAAGAAAGGGAAATGATAAACATCTGGGAGTTATCATGTTGGAAGTCCTTAGTGTTAAAGGACACAAAGAAAATAACAGCTTGGATAACAAGAATCTTTCAAACAAGAGATGCCATACCAATGATGATACTTTTCAAGACACTAGTGCTCTCTAAGGTGGAATATTGTTGAACACTTCCAGCCCCATTCAAAGCTGGAGACATTGCTGATTTGAATTGTATGTAAAGATCCTTTTACAGCTTAAATCTACTCAGCAAAAAATCAAAATTATTGTTACCGATTATAATTTTTACATTTGTACTCCGAAGAGCGCGGACGGGAGAGACGCAAAATAATTTACTCTTGGAAAATACTAGGATGTCTGGTTCCAAATCTGCACACGGAAATAACACCACAAGAGACCAAAAGGCATGGGAGGATGTGCAAAATTGCCCCGTTGAAAAGGAGAGGTGTAAAGCTACGCTGAGAGAGAACTATCATCAAAGAACAATCCATCAAAGTCTATCATCAAAGGCCGAAGACTTTTCAACACTCCATCTACACATAAGGGCCATTAGACTGTGCGACACAGTGGTTGCGAGGATCAGGTTGGGAGTTGTATGTAGTTAGAGGTAAGGTGTCAGGGTGGCTGTACAAGACTCCGGTGGCAGCTAGCCAAGGCGTCCCCGGGTCGTCCACCACAAGGCTCCACACACCACCGCTCTAACCATTAGTTTAGGTTGTGTTGGGCTCGGGTGGATTAGGCTATGAGGACCCCCTGCCACACCCTTTGTGTGTGGGGGGGGGGCAGTGGTGGAGGGGGAGAGAGGTTCGAGGGTTGATTTCTACATCAAGGTGGCAGGTGGCTGCAGGTGACGGATCTCCCAATCCTGAGCACTCCAGTTGCAAACTCTGTGAGCAGGAACTACGGCACGATCTCCCGCACTACATCACTGAATGCCCAGTTATTAGACCTTTCAGACCAGTTGGCATGAGGTACCTGGAGCTTTGCAATTACTTTATTCACTCTCGTATTCTTGAAGATATCCTCACAATGTACCCAAAATTTGCCAGTGCAGGCTACTAAACATATGGCCCTGTATGACTAACCATCCTGCGAGATGGTGACCTTTATTACCACTGCTGCCTTATTCAATCTTGTGTTGATGATATCCTCAAAATGCATCCGGAATCTGCCAGTGCAGACTGCTTATCACATGCCTCTGTATGACTAACCATCCTGTGTGATGGGGATTTTCTAGCATCAACTAGTTAGCTTTTTTTTTTGACACACTGTACTCCACTTCATATGGTCTAGGGTAGCTGCACTAATGCAGATGTACCTAAGGAATTAATAAAAAAAAAATAAGGGCCATAAGTGGCAGATCTCTTACAGTGTTCAAAGGAGAGCTTGATAAACAACTTCAAAGGAGAGCTGTTCAACCAGCCTGTGATTCATACATCAGGTTACAAACAGCCGCGTCGAACAGCCTGTTTGACCAAACGAACCAAGAGGCCTGGTCACAGACCGGGCCGCAGGGACGTTGCTCCTCGGAATCTTCGAAAGGTAACCTAAAGGTAAGGTGACGGCCGTTGATGTGAGCCTGGTGTTGACCAAGGTCTGCATTCAAGCTGTGCTCTCCGGTAGTCACAACGTCGCAAAGATGATGTTCTAAATTGCCTGAACCTAATCTAACCGAGGACCCACGAATAGAAAACGTAACATCCCGAAAATTTTGCGAGCGCCATGATTTACAGAACTTCGAAATTTGACGTTGGGGTTCTATACGTCCAAATGCCATGTACGATACGAGACGAAAAGTTGTTTTATCGTAGCCGACATTGTGGGACAATTCCTACATTGGTGTTATTGCTGGTGCTTGTGGTATGTCTTGTTTCCTTTGTGTTGGTACGCCCATACACAACCTGGTCGGTATACACTGGTTGGTTGGTATACACAGGCTGGTCGGTATACACAGGCTGGTCGGTATACACAGGCTGGTCGATATTCACAGGCTTGTTGGTATTGCAGCGACCTATATTCTGCCGGGTTCACGTTCGATCCCTGATGATCTAAATGATCTAAATGAGTACCGTTCCTTCACTCTGTCCTCAAATCCCTTCTACACGAGGCATACAAGGAGCGTCTTGGCGCTTCCTGCTGATAACAATGTTACTGTGTTGGTAGTTCTGTTTGATGATCCTCGTTGGTCACCTTCTGTGTTAATGATATATATAATATATTAAGGTCCAGTGAACAAATGACGATGTAATGGCTCTTGTCTTCAAGGAAGTATGTAAGCTACAGTTTGAAAGCCCTGATCATCATTGGGCTTCGTTGTATCCTATTGGTCAAGTTAGTAAAGGTGAACTAACTCGATTTCGTACGTCGGTTTTTCAGCCAATTTTGAACTTGTGTTATCACCATTATATTTTATTGAGTTTGGGAAATGAAGGTAATGAGCTCAAGTAAATGTATTTAAGGTTCAAATTTGTTTGCTCTGATCCTGAGATTATCCAGATCGAAAGGGCGAGTTATTGCGATTATATCGCTGCCAACGTTCAGATCCTTCTCCCGGCGCTGGGGATGATGATGGAGATTAGTGCTGCTTTAAGTAATTCCATGAATTAATTAGTAAACACAGCATTGACATAGGACCCTATTGCAGTGCCGAATAATTAATGATATATTTGAGAGCCGAAGCAGAATTAATTTGAGTGTATATACATAGATCGGTCAATGAAAACATTGCAGGGTTGAGCTAGATACAATTCTACAAAAAGTTTTTTTCAGTGATCTCAAGGTTTTACCAGTTATAATCTTGAAAAAATACGAGATAGCATCTAATACAATATGCGTCTTATTTTTCCCGACACTGCTTTTAATTTTGTGATTACCAACAATTTTAAACTGATTTTAATAAAAGTTGAGGTCAGAAAGTCTCTCTCTCTCTCTCTCTCTCCCTCTATCTGCCGTCGTCGCGTTAAGCACAACTCTTATCACTCCTGAAACTACTCAGTATTTTGATGTGCTAATTACTGCTACGCTGTGGGAAAATCCTAGCAGGCAATTATTTGTTTTTATTCTTTATGAATATTTATTTTCTATTTTTTGTCACTTCAGTATTTATAATGATGATTCTAAGCGGACTGTATATATGAATAAACCTTCCAGAATATAGTACAAAGTAATGTGAGTCCTTAGTTATAACGTAGGAATGGCCTGATTAGCCTGTTAATGATGGTTCCTCCATCAAATTAGGAAGTGACTACAGGGGCCGTGTAATGGCGTCTGTGTAGTGGCAAGAGTTTGAAAGCGTCACACGTTATGTTGGTCAGCTCACCTACTCAGTATCTTCCTCCCTTGAACCACACCTGTGAAAAATTCCAGAGAACTAAACTGCCTTCACAAATAGGTTATATAACAAGGAAACAATGATAGTAGAAAAAACCAAGCTTACCCTGGTTATTGTTTTCTGGTATATCATAATCGGCACAAACATGCACACAAATTATATTGGCCACTACAATTATATACACTATTTGGTTTACTGGATACACTACTTCTCATGGTTGATGTAGAGGTCACAATGGCAGTGTCTCGGTTGGTTGACTCATATTTTGGAGTCTTTGACGAGTTGTGTATGTCGTGAGTAGCTCTCTGTTTTGTTTACAATCAGCTAATTTGCGAGTACCGAGGCCTTTCTTATATCAGAAGCGTGATCCGGAAGCACACCTGAATTCGAGGCAATTATATTATGAGGAGAAAGCGCTCCGCCCGTATAACTATAACTCAAGGGTTGGGGTACCTTGGGATAGGTACGCCAGGATAGGAGCAAGGAGGAAATAAGGAGAAAAGGTTCCCAATCACTTGGGCGAATGGGATCACATCCTGATCTTCAAGAACGATGCCATCACTGTACCGAGGTTAAACATCTCCAGTCAAGTCTTATTCTCAACACTTAAAGATCTGTTGTTAAAAATTTTGCTATTTGAATTTGAATGGAAAAGACCTAAAATGTTAGTTGCATTATTATATAAATATATACTATTTTGCAGTATAAGCCTAGAGATCTATTCGGACAACAAAACACGGTTATATAATTATCCTGAAGGTAAATAAATTAATTGAAGTTTTTATTTTGAAATATTACATGATAAAACGTGAAAAACAGCGGGTATTTGAAACGGGAAATTTATTATATTCATCCTTAATTACCCCTTTGCAAGAATTTCTGAAATAATTTATTACGGCCCACACCTTCCATTATAAAGTTAATAAAATATTAACACATGTGCATACATATGTAAAAATACATACACACACACACACACAAACACACACAAACACACACACACACACACACACACACACACACACACACACACACACACACACACACACACACACAGATGTGGTGGAGGCTGACTCCATACACAGTTTTAAATGTACATATGATAGAGCCCAGTAGGCTCAGGAAATTGTACACCAGTTGATTGACAGTGACAGATTGACAGATTGAGAGGCGAGACCAAAGAGCAAAAGCTCAACCCCCGCAAGCACAAATAAGTGAGTACAAATGAGTGAGTACACACACACACACACACAGTGGGGCCGTGGTAGCCTGGTGGATTGCGCGCAGGACTTGTAATTCTGTGGCGCGGGTTCGATTCCCGCACCCGGCAGAAACAAATGGGCAAAGTTTCTTTCACCCTGAATGCCCCTGTTACCTAGCAGTAAACAGGTACCTGGGAGTTAGTCAGCTGTCACGGGCTGCTTCCTGGTGTGTGTGTGTGTGTGTGTGTGTGTGTGTGTGTGTGTGTGTGTGTGTGTGTGGTGTGGAAAAAAAAAAAAGTAGTTAGTGTAGTTAGTAAACAGTTGATTGACAGTTGAGAGGCGGGCCGAAAGAGCAAAGCTCAACCCCCGTAAAATACAACTAAGTAAATACACACACACACACACACACACACACACACACACACACACACACACACACACACACACACACACACACACACACACACACACACACACATACATACACCCCTTGCACACCAATACACTTTAAAGTGTCTGACCTGCTACGATCATCCAAGCCTTCAACAATCCCTCCCTGCGATCCCTCGCCTATCCTCCGTCGCGTTATAACATCCAATACCCGCTTCATATATTTATCCAACTCAAATGGAAATTGGTTCATTTCCTGCTTTTCACATTACATATTTAGCGCACGGGCGCCAGCAGCTGTTTCGATACTACGAAATTGGCGCGGACATATTTCAGCGCTTTGAGAGGATATGGGTGTGCAGAGGGGGCGCTGCGGCTGGGGGCTCTAAACCCTTGCTGCGGACAAGTGACTCTCCGCCGCGCGCCACTGTTGCTCTTAGATTCACTGGCAATAAAGCTAAGCCAGTGTCAAGTTGCTTATTCGGCATAGTAGGGATTTAACGTCTAAGGAAATATATGTGCTGCTTCTTGTTAATAAAGCGTCCAAACTGTACTTGTTTTACAATATACACGAGGATAGTATACGTGGGTCAGAGAGTCGTGGAGGATGGCATACGGGGGTCAGAGAGTCGTGGAGGATGGCATACGGGGGTCAGAGAGTCGTGGAGGATAGCAAACGTGTGTCAGAGAGTCGTGGAGGATAGCAAACGTGTGTCAGAGAGTCGTGGAGGATAGCAAACTTGTGTCAGAGAGTCGTGAAGGATAGTATACGTGTGTCACATCAAATTATGATAGAATATACTCCTGCCTGGAATTGTTCATCTATTAACTAGTAGAGTAAAGCTGACAGATAAGAAGGGGCGCCTAATGTAAAGATAATATAAGGTCTAAACTCCCTCGCCTCTTAGAAAATAGGCTCTAAGCGAGTACGACTATATATCACTAGGAAGGAATTTGATAACAATTCCACTTACGGGATATTCATGCCCGTGCCACCTCTTGGGTGGTTTAATCTTCATCAATCAATTAATCAATTTGAGGATTAGGAGCAAAAATATGAGGTCGGAGAGAGGGGAAAGGTTCCCTTCCACTTCGATCGTCGGGGATTGAACGCTGACTTGCAGGAAGCGAGGCCGTTCTTCTGCTGACCAGTTCAAGTGGTTGAGTTTCAAAAGGAGCCCTCTCTTATGGTCTTTAATCGCCCCCACATAAAACACTTCTTGGGTCACTGTACAAACACATTATTCTCGATCAGTTCAGTGAAATACTCAAATGTCTGGGCAATTTAATGTCCAGTAAGATGAATCTGACCTTATGTAAGATGTTTCTTAGCTCATATAAGATGGATATCAGCTCAAATTAGACAAGATCTCAGCTCTTGATACTGATATGTGTGAGAGATGTGATACAGACCTTACCTTTAAAGAACACAATAAAGTATCCGTCACAACTGCAAGAAAAATGACAGGTTGGATAACAAGAACCTTTCACACTAGAGATGCTATACCGATGATGATACTTTCCAAGACGCTAGTGCTCTCTAGAGTGGAGTACTGCTGCACAGTGACAGCCCCTTTCAAAGCTGGAGAAATTGCTGACCTGGAGAGCGTGCAGGAATCCTTTACTGCTAGAATCCATTCAGTAAAACATCTTAACTATTGGGACCGACTAAAAGGCCTAAATCTGTATTCCCTTGAGCGCAGGCGGGAGAGATACATAATAATTTACACGGGGAAAATAGTAGAGGGGCTGGTCCCAAACCTGCACACAGAAATAACATCGCATGAGACCAGAAGGCATGGCAGGATGTGCAGAATACCCCCGTTGAAGAGCAGAGGTGCAACAGGTACTCTGAGAGAGAACTCTATCAACATCAGAGGCCCGAGACTGTTCAACATACTTTCACTACACGTAAGAGTCATAACTGGCCGACCCCCCATCACAGTGTTCAAGAGAGAACTGAATAAGCACCTCCAAAGGATACCTGATCAACTTGGCTGTGATTCATACGTCAGGCTGCGAGCAGCCGTGTCCAACAGCCTGGTTGATCAGTCCAGCAACCAGGAGGCCTGGTCGACGACCGGGCCGCGGGGTCGCTAAGCCCCGGAAGCACCTCAAGGTAACCTCAATGTAAGGTATAGAGAGGTAACATTTATCACACTTCTATGTGACACTTACGACAGATACAAAAAACATGAAACTGAGAGATCTCTGTGTCATATGACAATAAGATATGACGCTAGTTTTCAGGCAATACCCGTAGAACATAGAATTGTGTGACACTAAAGATGTTTATACACGCAATGGTAAGCCACAAAAGCATCTTGCATGTAAATACAGCATTTTCCACTCTCTCTGAAGACAGGTTGCACCCGACCATCTCTAAGTTGCACAGGAGCGTGTCTGCCTGCTAGCTAGAGGGCAGTCCGTGATGCATAGAACTGCCAGACAGATGAACAGGTTCCCGAGGCTACTAGGGATAAGACATATCTACTCCTGAAACTGTGTATCGAGTCTGCCACCACCGTGTCACCTAGTGCATCCCATTTGACTCTGATACTTCAAATATTCTCTTATGTGTCTCTCTCTCTAGCATATAAAGACAGTTTCCTCCTGTGTTGTCTTGTTCGTGAACCACCAGGGCCAACTCCAGAAGTTACGTTTTACCTCGTGACTTGGTCGAAGGTTCATACCACCTCACATCCCAAGTGAATTTTCACACTTCTTCTACAGTAATATAAAGGTCATGAAGAGTTGATGTATTTGACACCATCTCTCTCAGGTCAGGCACTTTGCCCTCATGTAAATATCTCCTGAAGTCTCCAGTTGAGTTTCTTGCACAATCTCTGTGAGTGAGTCCTCCCTTATCTCCAGTTTAATCCCCATTCCTTTATGTTGTTTTCTTCCTGAAGTTGCTTTGAAGTACCTTCGCTTGTGCCTTTGCTTTATCTGCAGTGTTGTTTTAAGATTACCTTTCCGCTTTTTCTTCTGAGGTTCTCATTCCTGTCACTCTGAATCGTTTCTCTACTTTGTCCTTCTTTGGGGCCTTGTAGTTTTCCCATGTCTCTGTGCTTATGTGCTATATTTCTTTACAACATTAACTCTTGGGCTCTTGGGCTAATCTTGTACTTCTCACAATGATCAAATCTGTTGCCCTCATCTCAGCTTTTCGAAGTATGTTAGTCTTAAGTCGTGTGATATCATCCCATGTTAGTTCAAAATTAAGTGTTGAATTTTGTCAATTTCGCTGTCGGTATGCCAGTCTTCTGTCACTAATCTTGAAGATTTTTCAATATCTGTGACACAGCGTTTCTTAGATCATACACTCAGAGAATCCCGTTATATGTTGAGAACTGAATACATTTCATAAGAACATAAGAATGAAGGTAAATGCAAAGGGCCTGTTGGCCTATATGAGGCAGCTGCTATTTATATCCACCTAATCTCATTCATATATAAGTCTAACCTACGCTTAAAACAATCAAGGGATCCTACTTCTATTATGTTACGCGTAACATAAAAGAAGACTAACCACACACCAGCCTGGCCTGCACGCAGGTTAAGGCAGACCGAAACAGGCCTATACGCAGAGCTTCAGATAGATCACAGAGGGGGGCCAAAAAAACTCAATCTCCATGTATATTTGGCATAATGGATGATAATAGCTTCGTTATTTCGTTAACGTTTGTGGTATTATGGTGACGAGGCGGGAGGGACAAGCATTTAGTGGACACGTTAACGTTAAATAGCGGATGAAAGAGGCTAAATCTCTGAAATAAGGGGATTGGCAACTAATTAAACCCTCTCCCTTCACGGTTTATATTTATAACTTTAATCTAGGTAGCGGGAGAGATAATGCGCGCTCGTTTTATTACAATCACGTTATCATGTGTTCAGAATTATGGTCATAATGTTCGAAACAATCGCACCCTGGAAACACCACACAAACTCACATTTGAGCTATCACACATTAACAAAAAAACAACATCCATAAAACAGCCTCCCGATCTTGAGATAAAGTGTCTATATGCAAATTACAACACCTGGTTTTTTTTGGACAGTGACTCGAAATTGTCCATGGTTGGGAGGGATAAATATATACACAACGTTTTAATTGTGCAAAATAAAATGTATATGATTATTATGCTGATACTCACTCAAACACACACACACTCTCTCAATGGGAAGCACACACCACATACACAAAAACAAACATACAAACTCTCGAGATATTTTTTTTATAAATGGTTGCCCTGACTTCGCCTCAAATATATATTTAAAAGAACTTAGCTTTTCAATGAAACGCTGACTAATATCTGGAAAAATGGGTCCTGAGAATGAGATAGAATGACCAAGACCGAGAGAAAGAAGAGAGAGAGAGAGAGAGGGAGAGAGAGAGGAGAGAGAGAGAGAGAGAGAGAGAGAGAGAGAGAGAGGAGAGAGAGAGAGAGAGAGAGAGAGAGAGAGGAGAGAGAGAGAGAGAGAGAGAGACAACACTAGCTTTACTTAGATTGTTCCAGTCTCTAGCACACACAACCCTCCATTAGCAATCATTCATCCCTCGGGCGACTCACATTATGCAACAAATTATCTCAACAAATATATATTCGAGAAATAAAGCCAACTGAACATATCAAACCTTTATCTCACAGATGGCTACAGCTTACCCAATACATGCAATGGATCAGAGTCTCGGACCAGACTCCAAATTGAACTAATGTACAATAACATTTCTAGTAATATTCATTTATCTTATAACCCCCCCCCCATCATCCTCCCCACCTCCCGAAAAAAATCGAGAAGAGAAAATGTCAGAAATATCATAATCCTCTTCTTCCACATTTTCTATTGATTGCTTTCTTATGCTAGGACTCTTCACGTCTGGGGAAAATGATTTGGCGATGCTCCAATTTAGGAAAACTCCTGCATAACTTTACTCGTGATTTTAATGCATTTGTTGTACCATTGTTCTGCCTTAGACCCTTAACCCAAGGTCGGTTCTTTGCCTGAAGAATATGTTCCTTGAATTATATTCTTGGAGGTACGTTCCACGTTCCTTGAGATATATTCCTTGAGGTATATTTGTTGAGGTTCATTCTTTTTCCAGAGATTGGTTCAATGCCCTACTAAGGATCCCTTCACTGGAGTGGCCGCATTAAAGTGGCCTTGGCATCACCGCTAGGTAAAGGGAACACTCTTAAACGATTAATATGCTAATGACTGATTTGAATATCAGGCGTAACAGCTCGTTATATTATTAAATTTTTAGCACATAAGG
>WNGS01167840.1:28338215-28355943 GCA_020271785.1 Procambarus virginalis | reverse complement strand
AAAGCAATCAGTGAAGAACTTTCGGAGATTAGCTATTTTGAACAAACGAACATTTACATATTTACACACACACACACACACCACATATATATATATATATAAATATATCTATATATTATATATATATATATATTATATATATATATATATATATATATATATATGTGGTGTCATCAATCATTAGTCATTGTCAAACTCTTTAGTAATCCTCATTTACAACAATAACGTTCATTATAAATCACTGTTCACCAATCACCTTCGCCAGCACTGAACATCTTGGTCATTATTGTTCATCATTCATTATCAATCATCATCAGTTGCCACGACGAAATTAATTATTATTGTTTTTTTCCACAATCTATTCCCCCTTTTGTCAGTGAGGCCCAGATGGGCATGATAATTGCTTTTAACATTAAACCCATAATTGATGATGTTGCTAATGAGTTTAGGACTCTCTAAATTTAACTGTTCAACTCACAGCTGGAGTTCTGAAATGTGCAAACTTTTTTGCACGATTTTTGCTTTTTCAATTATTGATATTTATCAATATTTAACTATTGCAGACTACTTACTCTGTGGCGCATTTTTGGCAAAACATGTGTTTGTAAACACACACACACACACACACACACACACACACACACACACACACACACACACACACACACACACACCTTAAGGAATCTTAGTAAGGAATCATTCAGATGCTTGTATACCACATATGTAAGACCAATCCTGGAGTATGCGGCCCCAGCATGGAGCTCGAGCCTACTCATGCACAAGACGAAGCTGGAAAAAGTTCAGAGGTATGCCACTAGATAAGTCCCAGAAGTACGAGACATAAGCTACGAGGAAAGGCTGCGTGAGATGCACCTCACGAAACTGGAAGACAGAAGAGGTCGGGGAGACATGATCACCACATACAAAATTCTCATAGGAAATGACAGGGTAGATAGATAAACTGTTTAACACTTGTGGTACGCAAACAAGGAGACACAGGTGAAAATTGAGTAC
Source organism: Procambarus virginalis (assembly GCA_020271785.1). Taxonomy (NCBI): domain Eukaryota; kingdom Metazoa; phylum Arthropoda; class Malacostraca; order Decapoda; family Cambaridae; genus Procambarus; species Procambarus virginalis. Next base: position 28,354,929 of record WNGS01167840.1, on the reverse strand, counting down.
TCAAAAGAGCCACAGGGACGTTAGAGGGTACTTTTCAGTGTCAGAGTGGTTACAGATGCAATGCATTCGGCAGTGGTGTGGTGGAGTCTGACTCCATACACAGTTTCAAATGTAGATATGATAGAGCCCAGTAGGCTTAGGAATCTGTACACCAGTTGATTGAGAGTTGAGAGGCGGACCAAGAACCAGAGCTAAACCCCCGCAAGTACAACTAGGTGAGTACAACTAGGTTAGCACACACACACACACACACACACACACAGTTAAGTAAGTGGATTTACATTTATTTGTTCTTTTATTTCAGATAAATTAGCAGATCGCTGGAAGTGAGTTGTTTGTGTATTGATTCGACTTTCAGTAATCAGAAATGTTCATATATCCGTCTCGTCGTAATGACGCGTGTTACACATTATATTAAGGACAAAGTATTTAATAATTTGAATATAGCTACAACTAATTTCTCATGTGAAAAACTATAAAAATATTAATTTAGTATACCATTTTAACCCACGAATATTTAAAATTTGTTTTAGAGGGGAGGGGGAATGAGGGGGGGGGGGTCGCTTAATAATATTTCGTGACATTAATTCATCAGCTGTGAATGTCTGCAAACCTCGTGGACAGTAATGTCTTACCCCCCCCCCCCAAAAAAAAAAATATCTAAAAAACTTGCTATCATCGACTGTCTTGTTGCCGAAGTTCTCGCAGAGGACCTTGTTAACACAGTAGTATACCCTTACTGACACCGACACACGAGCCAAACAATCATCCATCACACCAACCATATAGTGTAGTGCCACCATCCACCACCTGATTGTAATTAAATTAACACTTAGCGGACCAGGCACAGGCGTACAGGATCCACGCATGAATATCCTTGACAAAGGGTCCCACCTCTCCCATGGACATCTAAGGAGGTTGGGGGGAACTCTATTAAGTAACGTATAGTTATTAAGCTTGCGACATATATTATATATATATATAATATATATATATATATATATATATATAATATATATATATATTATATATAATATATACACGATAATCACATATAGCACGTCGGAGATTAGAGATCAAGCTTGTATTTTAATTTACTAATTTTCTTAGAATAATCGTTTACCGTGTTCTTGGTGGTGTCAAGCATATCCATCACTTCTCTCACAGTCGATAATCAGCCACTGAATTTCAAATCTTTTGCAGCAGGTAATTCATGATTGACTAGCTGATTGATTTCATTGGCTAATTGACCAGCACTCACCTTGACCCCCCCCGCATTAACTGCGGGGGGGGGGGGTCAATATTAAACAATCAATGTGTTATGAATATACACATTGACTTATAACAATGTGTTAAATTCTGTTAAACGGACAAATTATTTTATGAATTAAAAAATGTAAAGAATTTTTTCTTCAGATACCTATAATATTTTATTGGACCCCTAGAAAGGGGCCCACCATCGCTACTGGGGTCCCTAGCAGGGGTCCACTATTGGTGGTTGGCCGGGGCCCTCCAGGACGGGGCCTTCAGGACGGGGCCTCCAGGACGGGGCCTCCAGGACGGGGCCTCAGGACGGGCCCCCAGGACGGGGCTTCAGGACAGGGCCCCAGGACGGAGCCTCCAGGACGGAGCCCCCAGGACGGGGCCCCCAGGACGGGCCCCCCAGGACGGGGCCAACATCGGGTTTGGGAGCTCCAAATTACTGTTTGCGCTCCTGCTATGAGGAGAAAAAGAGTGTCCCCCTAACAAAATGAAACTGTCAGATCAGCAATTTTTCACTGTCAGGCCGCCGCCTGTTGTTGTTACTGAACGGTCCCCCAGCTGTTGTTACTGAACGCCCCCCCAGCTGTTGTTATTGAACGGTCCCCCAGCTGTTGTTACTGAACGGTCCCCCAGCTGTTGTTATTGAACGGCCCCCCAGCTGTTGTTACTGAACGGCCCCCCCCAGCTGTTGTTACTGAACGGCCCCCCCAGCTGTTGTTATTGAACGCCCCCCCCCAGCTGTTGTTACTGAACGGGCCCCCTGTTGTTACTGAACGGTCCACCAGCTGTTGTTACTGAACGCCCCCCCCGCTGTTGTTACTGAACGGGCCCCCCCCCCAGCTGTTGTTACTGAACGGCCCCCCCCAGCTGTTGTTACTGAACGGTCCCCCCCCACTGTTGTTACTGAACGGCCCCCCCCCAGCTGTTGTTACTGAACGGCCCCCCCCAGCTGTTGTTACTGAACGGCCCCCCCAGCTGTTGTTTACTGAACGGCCCCCCCCCAGCTGTTGTTACTGAACGCCCCCCCAGCTGTTGTTACTGAACTTTTTCAGATGAACAAAGTATTCACTTTTTATATATATATATATAATATATTATATATATAATATATATATATATATATAATATATATAATATAATATATATATATAGTAGCTTGTTGTTATTGCAACACTTTGCCTGGTCTTAAAATTAGAGAGTATGCAACAGAACTTTTTTTTTTACAGCAACGGTCAATTCTGCAAGAAAAAACTCAAGAAAAAAAAGTGAATACTCCAAAACAACTTGAACGGAATTATAATTATTATATTGATATTAAAACCTCTAAAGGGAATCCGCTAGACTTTTAATCAATCATGTTTCATTCATGTTTTAGAATCGAGGGATTAAAAGTTAATTTTGGCGACGGAATTATTGGCGTGTTTTCCCCGCTAAACATTCCGGAAACAATTTGCATAATGGGTGGAAAGTTGAGTCACTGAAATGCGTTATTAGGGGTTAATTATATGCTGTTATGCATCAATAAATTGGTTTTATATGCACTATATATGTAAATGTATATGTATACATTGTAAACTAAATGTTATCACGAAAGAAGCCATTTAAAGTATTCCCGGTGTGAACTGTGGCCGTCTTCAAGCCTTCAGGCAATTTACTTCAAACTGAACAAAAATTACATATAATTCTTGTTTACATTTTCTCTTGTTTGATACAAGATCTATACGGTTAGTGTCTACTTTCCGCCTCTCTCCCTCTCCATCCATACCTCCCTCTCTCTCTCAGCGTCCTTCTTTCTTTTCTTTCCTTAATCACTATTTTCCCTTTCTTCCCCCCCCCCCATCCTTTTACTCCCTTGCATCATTCAGTCTCTCTCTCTCTCTCCCCCTTCCTCACTTTCACCATCATTCACCAGATTTAAAATATCTTGTTCCTCTCCTAATTAAGAACCCTTCCTGCAGTCATATCTCCCCCCCCCCCATAAATTTTCCCAACATTTCAACTATTCTCTTTTTCCTGAACAAAACGTTCATATCTCTCTCTCCCTTCGTCCTCTCCACGTTCTCTTTCTTATATCCACTCTCCTGTCCCCCCGTTCCTCTTTCTTATTATCTCTCCCTTCCTCTTCTTCCTGCTCAATCCTCAACAAAAAATATTCTCGGGTATAATTCCAGTTTCGTTTCATCCTCTAATTACCATGATAATTTAATTTATTTTTTTCTTCCATTTTAAGGTATTTTGAAACATGAAAAAGACTCGAAGATTTTTTTCTTGTTTGATGTTCTCGTGATGCGGTTTGTTGAGGCATACACCTGTGTCTAGAGGCATACACCTGCGTCTAGAGGCATACACCTGTGTCTAGAGGCATACACCTGTGTCTAGAGGCATACACCTGTGTCTAGAGGCATACACCTGCGTCTAGAGGCATACACCTGTGTCTAGAGGCATACACCTGTGTCTAGAGGCATACACCTGTGTCTAGAGGCATACACCTGTGTCTAGAGGCATACATCTGTGTCTAGAGGCATACACCTGTGTCTAGAGGCATACACCTGTGTCTAGAGGCATACACCTGTGTCTAGAGGCATACACCTGTGTCTAGAGGCATACACCTGTGTCTAGAGGCATACACCTGAGTCTCGAGGCTTACACCTGTGTCTAGAGGCATACACCTGTGTCTAGAGGCATACACCTGTGTCTAGAGGCATATACCTGTGTCTAGAGGCATACACCTGTGTCTAGAGGCATACACCTGTGTCTAGAGGCATACACCTGTGTCTAGAGGCATACACCTGTGTCTAGAGGCATACACCTGTGTCTAGAGGCATACACCTGTGTCTAGAGGCATACACCTGTGTCTAGAGGCATACACCTGTGTCTAGAGGCATACACCTGTGTCTAGAGGCATACACCTGTGTCTAGAGGCATACACCTGTGTCTAGAGGCATACACTTGTGTCTAGAGGCATACACCTGCGTCTAGAGGCATACACCCGTGTCTAGAGGCATACACCTGAGTCTCGAGGCTTACACCTGTGTCTAGAGGCATACACCTGTGTCTAGAGGCATACACCTGTGTCTAGAGGCATACACCTGTGTCTAGAGGCATACACCTGTGTCTAGAGGCATACACCTGTGTCTAGAGGCATACACCTGTGTCTAGAGGCATACACCTGTGTCTAGAGGCATACACCTGTGTCTAGAGGCATACACCTGAGTCTCGAGGCTTACACCTGTGTCTAGAGGCATACACCTGTGTCTAGAGCCATTCACCTGTGTCTAGAGGCATACACCTGTGTCTAGAGGCATACACCTGTGTCTAGAGGCATACATCTGAGTCTCGAGGCTTACACCTGTGTCTAGAGGCATACCTTGTGTCTAGAGGTAGTAGAGGCATACACCTGCGTCTAGAGGCATACACCTGTGTCTAGAGGCATACACCTGTGTCTAGAGGCATACACCTGTGTCTAGAGGAATACACCTGTGTCTAGAGCCATACACCTGTGTCTAGAGGCATACACCAGTGCCTAGAGGCATAGAGGTTGTGGCAGTGGTAGTGGTTGTGGTTGTGGGGAAGGAGTGTGGTAGACAGTGGTGTGAGGGATGGGACAACATTGGTTCCCTTATAGACATTGTATGTAATAAACATTTCAGTTTTCCCACTAGTGTTATATGTATACTTAAATGTTTATATATGTATAATTATTGGTTCATATATTTAATTTAATGTTTATACGTATACCTGAATATCTACACACACACACACACACAGTGTTTTCAGTGTCAGAGTAGTTAACAAATGGAATGCATTAGGCAGTGATGTGGTGGAGGCTGACTCCATACACAGTTTCAAATGTAGATATGATAGAGCCCAGTAGGCTCAGGAATCTGTACACCAGTTGATTGACGGTTGAGAGGCGGGACCAAAGAGCCAAAGCTCAACCCCCGCAAGCACAAATAGGTGAGTACAGGTAGCCAGGTAGCCAGGGGGCCAGGTAGCCTGGTGGATTGCGTGCAGGATTCGTAATTCTGTGGCGCGGGTTCGATTCCCGCACCCGGCAGAAACAAATGGGCAAAGTTTCTTTCACCCTGTATGCCCCTGTTACCTAGCAGTAAATAGGTACCTGGGAGTTAGTCAGCTGTCACGGGCTGCTTCCTGGGGTGTGTGTGTGTGTGGTGTGAAAAAAAAAAAAGTAGTTAGTGTAGTTAGTAAACAGTTGATTGATAGTTGAGAGGCGGGCCGAAAGAGCAAAGCTCAACCCCCGTAAAATACAACTAAGTGAATACAACTAAGTGAATACACACACACACACACACACACACACACACACACACACACACACACACACACACACACACACACACACACACACACATGGCTTGCACCATAAGACTAGGCCGCTAGACACAATTAAATAACAACTGCCGAAAACAATCAACACACAGGAGCATTACAACAAACGAATATATAACGAATATATAATATATTATACGCAGGAATATTGCGGGTTTTAGTGATCAATAGCAGTGAGCAATAGCTGTATGTGATGTGAACACGACAGGAGGTATGCTGAGAGGACACGACAGGAAGTATGCTGAGAGCACAATGACAGCTTTGTAAGAGCATAATGGAAGTTTGACATTATTTTCAGGTAATGAACATTATTTTCATGAAACAATTTAAACTCTGCTCTCATTATCCAGAGTGTATTAGGAAGGGAAGGGAGCTATCAAAAGAAAGCGCCAAGCCATTACGACTACATAGCACTGGGAAGGGGTCAGGATAAGGATTTTGGGGTGGGACGGGGGGGGGGGATGGAATGGTTCCCAACCACTTGGACGGTCGGGGATTGAACGCCGACCTGCATGAAGCGAGACCGCCACTCTACCGTCCAGCCCAAGTGGTTGGGGAGAGTATAATGAGAGTATATTAAAAGATATTGAAAGGATATCTTATCTTGAGATGATATCGGGGCTTATTGTCCCCGCGGCCCGGTCCTTGACCAGGCCTCCTTTTTGTTACATATCCCCAGGAAACAGCCCATAGCAGCTGTCTAACTCCCAGGTGAACGTTTCCTGCTTGGTGAACAGGTCCATCAGGGTGAAAGAAACTCTGCCCATTTATTTCCGCTCAGCCGTTAGGCCTTTAGCAGTGTGATGCAGGGCTAGTATTATATAGGAAACAGATTTCACGATGAATTTTTCTTCCTTTTGGCATCTTGTTTTATATATTATATAAGATGCAATCCAGAACATCTTGGGATGCATAGATTGATTGTTTGATGAAGATTAAGACACCCAAGAGGTGGCAAGGGCATGGAATGCCCTTAAGTGGTAGATTTTTTGGAGTGGATGTGATTTGGTTGGAGTGACACCGTGAAAGAATTGGGTTGTAAATGTATATGTATAGCTTGTGTTATATATAAATACGTGACCGTTACCCGAGATCCTATCTCTTATAGTCCTAAAGACGGACACGTAATTACTCCTCGAGTTGGGGGTTGCGTAGCCAATTGGAAGAAAAAATAATTAACAAAAATTAATCTTGAAATCGAAGAAAAAAATTACCTGTAGCCATCAGCACAGTGAATCTCTCTCATGAAACACACTTCAACCGGATATCATCATCTACATATGCAACGATTGTCTGCACTCAGTCGATCGAATGCTGAATGGCAGGACTCTAAGAGCTTCACATTAGCTTGAGCAAGATCAGCTAACTCAGCACAAACAGGTCAATGCATAACAAGCAAATAAATTTCAAAACATGTAGACTATAATAGATAGGTGTTTACGGCGTATTATATCGTTTGGAAAGTTTACAGCTATATATAAGTCCTGTTTTATGTCTCCAGGGATACGAACGGTGTGTGGGGCCGTTTTCTGTTGATCTTCACCCGGCCGCCGTCCCCCAACTGTTAGGTTTAATAAGGGAAATAAAACACTGACGTCAGCTTGTGTCGCCAGAGGAAGACGTCAAGCAAAACTCGTTTAGTTTCCTCCCCAACACTCTAAATTTTGGCAACACATTTTATCTTTGCATTTTCCCCCTCTTCGTGAGAGTAATAAAGTCCGTGGCGTTCTTTTTTTATCTTGTGTCAAAATGAGTTTTATTTACATTTTATTCTAAACCCCCCTAACCCCCCCCCCCGCCCTTGGGTTTGGAGGGGGGAAATAAGCGTTCAGATTGTTTGTAATTTCAACGCCCGTTGTTCCGTAATATAGTTTTATTTTATTCCAATAACTTTTTAATTCTATATTTTCCTCTTTGTATACAGAGAATAAATCTTCACAAACTGCTGGTCATGCGCTATTTCGAAATAATTTGAAAAAAAAAATCATTGGATTCCGGTGGTATTTAATGCTATACGTTTTAGTTACATCTCATGCCTAGTTCTGTTGCTTTAATCGTGTTTTATTACAGTTTAACAACACTAGTTATTAGGTAACAACTACAACGGCCACTGCTTCAACCACCACCACCCACAGCACGACCCCATCACCACCACCCACAGCACGATCCCATCACCACCACCATCACCCACAGCACGACCCCATCACCACTACCCCGTCATCAACGCGACCCATCACCACCACCCCGTCATCAACACGACCCAATCACCACCACCCCGTCATCAACACGACCACTAACCCACCACCACAACCACCACTACTGCAATGTTTCACAAGAAGTTTGGTTGACTGCTTCATTCTCGGCGCCCCAGAAGACGAGGCCTACAGACAACACCATGACCTCTACAAGCTCCACGAGTGAGCAGACACGCGGCTGCTAGAATTCAAACCCAGCAAATGTAAAGGAATGAAGATGGGAAAGGAAGAAGCAAGACCAGGAGGTATTAACAGGTATGGAAAAGCCAACTGCAGGAATCAGAAAGAAGGAAAAAATAGGAGGGCATATAATGTCAATAAAAACACCAAAAGGACACATAGTCTAACATCACAATATATGGGATCCTGAGAGACATTAGAACGGCATTGACAACACTAATAAGATTTCTTTCAAGGTTATTCACGTAGTCTATTAAACTATTACTGAAATATGCAACACAGGCCCGGAAAAACATCTTGTGAAGTGCAAAACACAAATGTAAAAAATAAGATATTCTTCAACAGGATTAGTTAAATAACTAAGAGGGTTTAAGATGCGAGGATGGGTTTAGGAAGAGAAAACCCGAGTGGATATGACCTTAAACTGTAAGATACTAAGGAGAATAGGACAAAGACGCCATAGGAATCAGGTCACCTTCCCCCACCATGACAAACAGGAAACCTTCCCCACCATGACAAACAGGACACCTTCCCCCCACCATGACAAACAGGAAACCTCCCCCACCATGACAAACAGGACACCTTCCCCCACCATGACAAACAGGAAACCTCCCCCACCATGACAAACAGAACACCTTCCCCTCACCATGACAAACAGGACACCTTCCCCCCACCATGACAAACAGGACACCTTCCCCCCACCATGACAAACAGGACACCTTCCCCCCACCATGACAAACAGAACACCTTCCCTCACCATGACAAACAGGACACCTTCCCCCCACCATGACAAACAGGACACCTTCCCCCCACCATGACAAACAGAACACCTTCCCCCCACCATGACAAACAGGACACCTTCCTCCCACCATGACAAACAGGACACCTTCCCCCCACCATGACAAACAGGACACCTTCCCCCCACCATGACAAACAGGACACCTTCCCTCACCATGACAAACAGGACACCTTCCCCTCACCATGACAAACAGGACACCTTCCCCCACCATGACAAACAGGACACCTTCCCCCCACCATGACAAACAGGACACCTCCCCCCACCATGACAAACAGGACACCTTCCCCCCACCATGACAAACAGAATCTTTTATATTCAGCATTTTGTTTACAATAAATTTGCACGTGAAAATAATGTTATGTACGAACGTGTAATACTTATGCAGATACTCTCGGACATGAAGCGCATAAAAATTAATGTTGAATTTGTATGTAAATCAATGGACTGCGATGAATTTCTGTCGTCGAGCGACATTCCCCGCGCTTTACATCTTTATTTGACACGTGATGACCAGACCGATAGTGACGGTTTGTTAAATCCTTCATTAAATAAATATATAATATATAATATATATATTATATATAAGGTTTCCATCTTCATTCTATTTTGCTCTGATGAAGGCGAATTGAGCCGAAAACGCGTTTAGCATTTTTTTTTTTCATATGTGGTTTGTTCGCATATTATATAAATATGTATATTGTATATAATTTAGGCCCCGAGTCAATGCATTAGACGACAAGCGGCTTGAAAGGCCTAGTTACAGTTCTCGAACTCGATCCTGGTCGAACAGTTAGGTGGTTACAATTACAGGATAATTACAGGAGCACTAAGCTCACAGCCCAAAACAATTACAGTGCCTGCATGCAGTGCCACGACTCCCGGAACACCCGGCGCAGTCCTCCATAAGTTGAACAAGACTGTGTGAACAACATTCCATAAAACGCTCCACTGGAAGGATATATTTATATTGACTCTACACTTGAACAGAACTGACGTCCAGATATTATATTTACCTCCGCGAGTATCTGTGCTGCGCCTGCTCATCCGGATACCTGCAGCGGCTGGAACCGATAAAACGTTGAACTGGTTGTCTTTAATACTGTGGTTCCAGGACTGTCGTTCTTGGTTCGAACCGTTAAAACGTAGAACTGGTTGTCTTAATAATCTGGTTGAAGGTTCCAATCTCAGCTGGAACCGACACCGGGCGAATTGGTTGACTTTATACACTAGTTCCAGGATTGTTAGCCTCGGCTGGAACCGATACCGGGTGAATTGGTTGTTTTTGTACTCATATTTAGGTGTTAGGAATCAGGAAATGAACCAGTGTCAGAAGGACAGGTTAGGAAATCAATGTCTTCTGGAAGACGGTTTTCAAGTCAATTATGTTTGGGATTTAGACCTAGTTTTAAATTTAATTAATTAAATTTGGAATTTAGACCTCTTTAAAGCGTTTTGCTTTGTCTCCCAGACATAAAGCAGAACGTTTTAAAAGAGACCAACGTCGTTATGCCTTTAAATGCCACTTGGGGACTGTAAGCCCCAAAGAACTCAGTATATAGGCAAGACTACAACATCTCTTTCCAGGCGATTAACGATGCATAAGCAACAGGGCACCATTAAGGAACACATAATCTCTTCCCATAACCAGACCATCACCAGAGAAGTCTTAACAAACAACACAGAAATCATCGATAGATACAGCGATAGCAGGCGGCTTGACATCTGCGAGGCACTACACATCAAGAAGTCAACACCAGCAATCAACAGCCAATTAATGCACAACTATATTCTACCCACTTCAAGACTCCGTACCAATATAGAAGCATCAAGAGGAAATATGGGCCAATAGGCCCTTTGCAGTTACTTCCATTCTTCCCTTTCATCTATACCCATTGCACCGTGTTCTGTCTTGTGTTGAAAGTTTGTTCACCTCATCCAAAACTGTTGTAACATATCACCTCACCCAAATGCGAGTATATAAGACAAAAGCTGTTTAAATATTAGCATAGTAAAACTCTGTTTAGTGTTTGCAGGTTATAGTTGTGTGTGTGTAAACTAAAGTCTTTGAAAATGTAATAAGTTATTACGAAACGCGTTCAAGTGTCGCGTCAGAATAGAAAATAAAATGAATTTTGGAGAATTGATTTTTCAATTACCATCAACAGTAAAAAGAAATATAAGAAATATTGAGAAAATTCGTGTTAGAATTATTAATCTTACTTTTTCGGTCATATTTAACAACATATGTTTACAAGAAAGACTGCTACCAAAATATACATATATATATATATATATATATATATATATATATATATATATATATATATATATATATATATATATATATATATATATATATATATATATAGAGGCTTGGCGCTTTCGCGTGATAGATCCTCTTCTCATCCTAGCCCCAAAAACACCATTCTCTCAGCCAAACTTTACAAACACCTTTCTTATCCAAGCTTCTTTAACTCAGCCTAAGTCAGGACTCTCCAACTACCTCATTTGGAATGCTTCAGCCAAGCATTCCAAATATCCCAAACACTACCTCTCTCCACCAAGCATCCCAAGCACCAAATCTCTCAGCCAAGCCTGTCAAAATCTGCTTCACCCAAGATGCCGAGAAAAAACTGTTTGGATGACTTTCCAGACAGACCAAGACGCTTTAATCGATTCTGGCCCTGTGAGAGGCTGGAGATGGGATCCGCATATGCACCTCTAAAAGCTCTTGGCTGAACTTTATATATATATATATATATATATATATATATATATATATATATATATATATATATATATATATATATATATATATATATATATATGCAGTATTGTCACAAAACACAAGATGTTAGATTGTAAGTGCAAGGAAGAGATGAGATATTCTATTTATGAACAGCAGGAACCGTTTGGTTAAAGGAAATTGTGTGCAGGAAAGAATATTGTGTGCAATTGACAAGGAGCATGTTTTGATGGCTGATATTGCCTGAGGATGGATCATACAGTAGGAGCGTGAAAGAAGAGGGGCATCTTTGATGGAGGAAATTGCGTGCAGGAGTTGAGGAAATTGCGTGCAAAAACTAGAGAGGATCGTTGGAGAGAGGTTTGATGTGTGTGTGTTCTCGTCTAGTTGTGCTTTCAGGGTTGAGCATTTCCTCTTATGGACGGAATTTCTATCAGTAGTACACGTATGTGCGTGCTGGGGGTAAAGGGTTTTGGGGGTAGGGGGGGCAGGGGGCTCAGCCAGAGAACATTAATAAATAATGATGCACGCTCGTCCACGTGCGGCTCTGCGGGGTTGGGGTCGGCTTAAAGAGGATTGACTCTTAATTAACAGACAAGACAAAAAACTAGCTCGAAGTCACTATCAAAACAGGATTGGAATAAAATAAATAATTCTAGTACACAGACATTGCCACATGCAAAAAGGAAGTAGAATTGTGTAGAGTGTTTGCAATGGTAACTTGAGGGATTGAAACACGCAGGGAGGGAAAAATCATACAGATAGCGATTGGAATTGATAAAAATGGGTTATTTATAAAAGTAAACCAAATTCTGAAGGTCATGGATAGATATACAAACTGATGTTGGAAGTGTTCTCCCTATATGCAAATAATTTTTAACAGAATCAAAACACATAACCTAACCTATCCGATGGTTAACCTATTAGCAAAACAATTAATACTAAATTATATTTTACAATATACAGTTGAAATTAATACAGAGTATTAATGTGGCTGTGAGGACTTCCGATGCTTGTAGGCGCTTCACCTGAGTGTGGTGTGTGGCTATTGTGTCTACAGAGATACAAGCGAAGATCAGATCACAGCCGCTGATGGGTAATGCTACAGTTTCCTGTCGTGTTTAAATTTGAAGTTTAATATTTGATGTAGTGGCTGTATTGCGAGTGTTGATAACGCAGATCAATACCGACATAAAATAAAAACGTGTGCGAATATTTGTTTGTAGTGAATGATTATCAAACGATAAATTTGCCTTTCAACGTGTAAATATTTTGTATATTTTGTTTATGTTTCAGCATATTTTTAAAGGCAGTGTGAGCGTCTGTGGTGTTGCCAAAGTAATCATCTGATACAGTGTCATTCAGTATTTATCAAATGCCGGGAACACTGTGTGACATTCAGAGCCAGGACTCATCCAGCAGATATACCACCACTTACGAAGCCTGTACATCTCTGCTCAAGCAAGGCGGCTTTGTTAAATTTCACTTAACAGTTCATGTGCTCAGAAGAACTACGAGGTTGTTTGTAACAAGAACTATTAAGGAAAGATGCAGATGTTTCGTAAGTGGTTGCGTTAAAGCATGATGACTCCGCCAAGGTCTAGTAGCAAACCTAGCATTACACTAATTTTGTAACAGTTTTTCAGTTGCTAACTCCACACTTGGGTAACATATAAGATCTTCTTTCTTAAGGCTCCTCGAGGCTAACTGAATGTTCGCTGGATTGCATACACCTCTGATATTATCCTGTTGATGTGTCCCTCTGGTGGTTAGCTCCAGTGTTATTCACTCTCAAATGATCAACATTTTTTATTTCAATCTATCTTCCAAATATCCTAAATTATTCTTTTCGCCTCCACATCCCGTTCTAAATCTTATCACTGCATTTGCTTGGATTAAAGTCTGTCATTTTTCATAACATATCCATACTTTGTTGACCAAACCACACACTAGAAAGTGAAGGGACGAACGTCGAAAGTGAACGTCGTCCCTTCGTGGTCCCTCCATTCGTCCCTTCGATTGTGTTGTGTAAGCAACACAGTCGACTCGAGAATGGTCCAAGACGGACCGAAACGTCTTCGGCCCTTCACTTTTTAGTGTGTGGGTTGGTCAACATATTTCAGCCACGTTATTGTGACTCCTCGTCTGTATATCCATACTTTATCCAGATCCACCCGGAATTTTTTTTGGGCTGTTTTGATTAGTTTGATCAGCTGTGTATGCTCAGCGAGCATCGGCATGCTGGGTCTCAATTTCTCACTTAATTCATCGACACGTGCAAAAACCCGTTTTGGGTCCTTGTGCTGATTTCTTTGGTAATCGTGCAGTTCAACTCACTTCCAGCTTCTTCAGAAGTGTTCTAAAATTTGTCATTGTATTTGTCTGTTTTCCTGTTTGTCTGTCAGCTGTTGTTTTACATCAGCTGATTTTTAGGCCTCTTTCTAAAACTTGTTGAAAGAACGTGTTCCAAATTCGCGTCAACAGAAGAAAGAATGGCGATCGTTTTTAAGAATAGTAGACCCAGAGTAAGAAAATTGTTGACTGAATGTCTTGCACTGTAGCTTCCAAATAAAATTTCCTTTCACCCGATGCCTCGGTCCACCTAGCAGCGAAATAGGTACCCGGGAGTTAGACAATTGTTGTGAGTTGCATCCTGTCTCTGCCAACGGGAATTAAATCAAGTCTCCATCATATTTACAGTAATGTGGACCTGCCCAGTGCGCCACACATTAACACCGACAACACATTCGTGTATATTTTTTCCACGTAATAATTAGCCAGAAGGAAATAGCAAGAGACTTTTCTGCAAGGCTATTGCACCACGAAGTTGAAATGACGCCGCTAAGCTGTCAATGTTTCCCTGGAAACGTCAGCCATTACCTAAAACGCTCGCTTGGGAATTTGCGGCGACCAGACTACCCAAACGGCCAGTTATATGAACGACCTCGATCGTTCTGTACTAATTCGCGAATAACAGAGGACAATATTGAGGCGAATGGGTAATAACGCTCTATTTCCCCTAGCTTTTATTGTATCGCATCTCGCTTGGAATAGTCAGCTGATACATAATGCATCATATGCAACACATCGTTGCTATTCTTTGATAAATATATGAGAAAGGGAAGTGAGGAGGAACTAGTACACTAACAGGGAAATACATGATACTAATTAGCAGAACATTTTTGTGTTCTGATGCCCAGGAAGGGTATGGGAATACCCACGAGTGACAGATGCCCAGAAAAGGGTATAAGATGACAAAAGAGAGAGAGGTGCCCAGAGGTGGGTATGTGATGACCCAAGAGCAACAGGTACCGAGAGATGGGTATGTGATGACCCAAGAGCAACAGGTACCCAGAGATGGGTATGTGATGACCCAAGAGCAACAGGTACCCAGAGATGGGTATGTGATGACCCAAGAGCAACAGGTACCCAGAGGTGGGTATGTGATGACCCAAGAGCAACAGGTACCCAGAGGTGGGTATGTGATGACCCAAGAGCAACAGGTACCCAGAGGTGGGTATGTGATGACCCAAGAGCAACAGGTACCCAGAGATGGGTATGTGATGACCCAAGAGCAACAGGTACCCAGAGGTGGGTATGTGAAGACCCAAGAGCAACAGGTACCCAGAGGTGGGTATGTGAAGACCCAAGAGCAACAGGTGCCCAGAGGTGGGTATGTGAAGACCCAAGAGCAACAGGTACCCAGAGGTGGGTATGTGAAGATCCAAGAGCAACAGGTGCCCAGAGGTGGGTATGTGATGACCCAAGAGCAACAGGTACCCAGAGGTGGGTATGTGAAGACCAAGAGCAACAGGTGCCCAGAGGTGGGTATGTGAGACCCAAGAGCAACAGGTACCCAGAGGTGGGTATGTGAAGACCCAAGAGCAACAGGTGCCCAGAGGTGGGTATGTGATGACCCAAGAGCAACAGGTGCCCAGAGGTGGGTATGTGAAGATCCAAGAGCAACAGGTGCCCAGAGGTGGGTATGTGATGACCCAAGAGCAACAGGTGCCCAGAGGTGGGTATAACCCTACCCACACCTACAATAGGGAAGTCAGTCGTGACTGCTGGCTGACATCAACGTTACCCCTGAAGCCTAACTCCTTCTCCAGATCATACCTAAGATCGTCTTGGAAAAACATGACCCCAAGCAACGCCTGTAGGGTATGAAAGGGTGAAGTGAAGGGAGGTAGGAGGGAAGAGTTGTGAAGGGGTAGGAGGAGAAGGGGGTACAGTGAAGAGGGGGGTAGAAAAGTGGGGGTGTAGTGAAGGTGGTAGAAAGGGGGATGTACCGAAGAGGACAAGCTAGGGATGTAGTGAGGAAGGGGGGTAGGAGAAATTGATGGGACTGTATTGCTTTGAAGAATGGTAAATTTAATTCATTAGGTCTCGCTTAAATTGTCTTTGGAAGTTTAAAATATTATTGCAAACATTTGAGTAAATAACCAACTTTAGTTTCGACCTCCGTGCTTCACAGAAGGCAAAAGTCAAATGCAATTTATTTCAAGGCATATTTTAAACTTTTGTGTATTTCTCATTTAATTCCCTTCCTCTGACACCCACTCTCTTCTCTCTCTCTCTCTCTTCTCTCTCTCTCCTCTCTCTCTCTCTCTCTCTCTCTCTCTCTCTCTCTCTCTCATTTTGCTCTCACTGTTTGATATTGTCACTGACTTCTCATTCTTTTCTCCTAAATTCTCATTACGTCTGACCTCGGGCCTTGTTGATGCGTTGTCGGCACCCAGAGCGTTGTGCTTCTGTGTTCACCTTGTTCAACTTGCTGTGTTCACCTTGCTGTGATTCCGGTGGGGAGGGTTGAGCTGTGGCTCGTTTGTCCCGCCTCCCAACGCTCTCTCTCTCTGTCTATCTCTTTGTCTATCTGTATGTCTGTTTCTATAATTGTCTGACTGTCTATGTCAATTTGTGCGTATGTTCCATATACTTTTCTCTGTCTATTTCCTTGTCTGCCTATTTATTTGTATGTCCCTCTCCGTCTCCCTCTCTGTATTTTCATTCATTGGTACGTCTCAGTCTCATGAATATTTCACAAAGTTTTCAATCTATTTGGACCAATCTTGGCAGGTGATTTACAAACCATTCAGGGAACTAGAAATTAGGTTTTAG
>WNGS01167840.1:28318561-28328996 GCA_020271785.1 Procambarus virginalis | reverse complement strand
CGTGTGCAGCGTGTTGTCCCCTCAACCACCGGCCCCCCCATTGTGTTGTGTGTGGTGTGTGTGGTGTGTGTGTGTGTGTGTGTGTGTGTGTGTGTGTGTGTGTGTGTGTGTGTGTGTGTGTGTGTGGAAACAAACTAAGGTTAATTGATTGGCAGTTGAGAGGCGGGGCCGAAAGAGCCAGAGCTCAATCCCCGCAAAGCACAACTTGTGAATACACATAATGTTGGCCTGCCGGCCGAGGTGGACAGCGCTCGGGAGCCGTAGTCCTAGTGCCCCGGGTTCGATTCCCATCCGAGGGCGGAAACAAAATGGGCAAAGTTTCTTTCAAGGGGATAATCCTGTTCACCTAGCAGTAAATAGGTACCTGGGAGTTAGACAGCTGCAACGGGCTGTATCTTGGGGCTTGCGTGTATAATGTGTGGTGAGAGAGACATATATGTATATAGGTAGACATGTTCAGAGCTCGCAACACTTCTTGATGTGTATGTATTAGATATTTAGGTGATCACAACACATGTCTGGTTACTACAGTGTCTGAAAGAATATGGAAGGCGTGAGAAAATATAGGAAGCCCTTGAGGAGTATGATTGTGAACTTGCCACACATCAAGGCTCTTATTTCCTCTTCCATAACCCATTTCCTCCCTATTACCCTGTCCTCCTGCTCGTCCCTTTTCCTCTCTGCCTCCACTCTCTCCTATCTGTTGTTACTCTCCCTCCTTCCCTTGCTCCTTCTGTATGACCAACTCCCTTTTTTTTACTAGTTCCCTCCTTCCTCCCTCCATCCCTCTCTCTTTGCCTGTCCCTCCCTTTCTTCTCTCCCTTCCACCGGCCCCTCCCTTCCCTCTCTTCCCTCTCTCCACCCCCTCCTTTCCTCTCTCTTCCTTCCCTCGGTTTCCACACAATACACAAACACCTTAATTAAATAATAGAGTCGCCATGGCAAACAACGAGAGGCGATCCACACCGAACACCATTCAATACCTTATTATAACAACGACAAGGTAAGACATCCACGGGACCAAGAGCCAGAGCTCAACCCCAGCAAGCACAGCTAGGTAAGTACATCGGTGGACGAGACGTTAACAATGACACTTCTGTAATGCTCGGGAATAACGGCATGCGAACAAGGCAATCAGGTGAGGTAAGATCAAACACATCAACCAAATTTACATTTTGTGATATGGTGTATGATAAAGACCATCAGTGAAACCTAAGGTTTCTGATATTTGATATTCTTGATTTACGATGAAAAATATATTTGTTTACAAAAACAATAGCTCGTTCATACAAAAACATTTACATTAATACAGTTGGACAACTACAATTAATACACAATGTTTAAAATGTCAGTTACAGTCTGGATCATACTTGATAAATTTCAGAATTATTTCCTGTATTCTGTGGGTCACTATGCACCCTTTGATCTGTATCCACTACATATTAAAGTAATGCCCCTCTGACTCTTAACACACGCTGTATTATCCTTTTATTTTGATACTGCTATACAATATTACAGCCATCTGGCACATCACGACTTTTCCATACTCTTGTCGAAAATTAAACACTCCCACTATTCTATTTCCTTCATATGTAAGTTCTGTGAAGACTTCAGCACCTGCAGTGTTCCCACATTGTAGCTTCTTCAGCGATGCACTCACCTCTCTCACAGTGAATGTGAATGGGAGATGCCTCTTATGGGTCAGCAGGCCTTCACAAATTTCATTTAATCCTGTTCCTGCATCTATATATCAACTCTCATGTGATCTTAGACTGTTCTCACTCTATGAAATCCGTCCAGGTTGAGATGGGGAACCTTTCTCATCACCACCACCATCTATTAGACTCTAGTCATTTTCTCTCTACGTTCTTCTTATTTCTTTTCAACATTAAACTTTCTGCCACGTCCTTCGTTATCGTTCTTATTCACCCGACTTCACCCTAACACACACTCTCTTATTTCCTGAAGGAGCTCATGGCTTTATCATAAAGTTAATTAGTTTTTTCTCGTTTTCATTTGCTCAAATGGACAGATGAACAGATGGTCATCTGTTTAATCTCACTTCAGACGAGCCCAGGCACCTGAGACAAGCCCAGGTACCTGAGACAAGCCCAGGTACCTGAGACAAGCCCAGGTACCTGAGATAAGCCCAGGCACCTGAGACAAGCCCAGGCACCTGAGACAAGCCCAGGTACCTGAGACAAGCCCATGTCCCTGAGATAAGCCCAGGCACCTGAGACAAGCCCAGGAACCTGAGACAAGCCCAGGCACCTGAGACAAGCCCAGGAACCTGAGACAAGCCCAGGCACCTGAGACAAGCCCAGGCACCTGAGACAAGCCCAGGCACCTGAGACAAGCCCAGGCACCTGAGACAAGCCCAGGAACCTGAGACAAGCCCAGGAACCTGAGACAAGCCCAGGAACCTGAGACAAGCCCAGGAACCTGAGACAAGCCCAGGAACCTGAGACAAGCCCAGGAACCTGAGACAAGCCCAGGAACCTGAGACAAGCCCAGGAACCTGAGACAAGCCCAGGAACCTGAGACAAGCCCAGGTACCTGAGACAAGCCCAGGTACCTGAGACAAGCCCAGGAACCTGAGATAAGCACAGGAACCTGAGACAAGCCCAGGCACCTGAGACAAGCCCAGGCACCTGAGACAAGCCCAGGAACCTGAGACAAGCATATCGCCATACTCTTCAACAACAACTGTGCAATGGCTCAAGATGTCTCAATCTTGGCACGTGAGTGCCACAAGCTCTTGTTGATGTCACACCTGACTACCACAAGCTCTCGTTGATGTCTCACCTGACTACCACAAGCTCTTGTTGATGTCACACCTGACTACCACAAGCTCTTGTTGATGTCACACCTGACTACCACAAGCTCTTGTTGATGTCTCACCTGACTACCACAAGCTCTCGTTGATGTCTCACCTGACTACCACAAGCTCTTGTTGATGTCACACCTGACTACCACAAGCTCTTGTTGATGTCACACCTGACTACCACAAGCTCTCGTTGATGTCGCACCTGACTACCACAAGCTCTTGTTGATGTCACACCTGACTACCACAAGCTCTCGTTGATGTCATTCCAGCAAAATAATCAACTTTATGTCCAATGTTGCCGGCTTTACAACTCTCGCTTACCATTCTTTATTTTAAAGTTTTCACATAATACACAAACGTTTAAACATATTAACATACATAAAACACTGTTGATTAACCCGTTAAAAGTACACACACACACACACACACACACACACACACACACACACACACACACACACACTGCAGCCACAGTGTTTTTTCTTCAACGATTCACGAATTTCGAGAAAGACTTCTAGGCCAATTGTCGCCTTTACAAGGTTTAGAGAAGGACAAAGAAAAATAATATTAACTTGAATTCCATTTAGCTCTTTCAGTTGCTCAACAATTTCCATGGTCTGGACACCCTGCACGTTCGTCAACAAAGAAATTAGATTAGAGAGCTATAAAATGTGTTGTAAAATTCGTTGTGTCATGTGTAAGTGTGTGGGAGGGAAGGGGGGGAGGGAGAGCGTGGCTTTGGGTGAGGAGGGTACGCACACACACACACACACACCACACACACACACACACACACACACACACACACACACACCACACACACACACACACACACACACACACTCACACACACACGACCGGGTAAACAAGGATGAACTATTCAACACTGGAGGGACGCAAACAAGGGGACACAGGTGGAAGCTGAGTACCCAAATGAGCCACAGAGACATTAGAAAGAACTTTTTCAGCGTCAGAGTAGTTAGTAAATGGAATGCACTAGGAAGTGATGTGGTGGAGGCTGACTCCATACACAGTTTCAAATGTAGATATGATAGAGCCCAGTAGGCTCAGGAATCTGTACACCAGTTGATTGACGGTTGAGAGGCGGGACGAAAGAGCCAGAGCTCAACCCCAGAAAGCACAACTAGGTGAGTAGAACTAGGTGAGTAGAACTAGGTGAGTACACACACACACACACACACACACACACACACACACACACACACACACACACACACACACACACACACACACACACACACACACATCAATATTACATTTCAATCGGTCATATCTCTTCATAATCAACTCTCCCTCGAGATGAACCTTCACAGCCTCCGCGACACCATTAAGCAAACTGAGGGTCTTGAGCCCGACTGATGATTGGTCATTAAGAAGTGAAAGGCTATATTGCTCCTCATCTGGATGACAACCACCATTTACGGCATCGGCGGATGATTTGCCATCTAAACAACGCGTTCTTTCAACTACCACTCCGTTAAAAACACAACTGTTTTATCTACCCGGAAACGTGAGAACCCAAGCAACCCAACTAACCTACTGAAGCTAATACAAATATAATGTCAATATTACTGTGCTTTTTATTTTTTTACTAATTGGTTGCATTTTTAACGGATTGGTCGATTCCGTTGAGAATGCGACCAATTAGGTCGGTGGGCAGGTTAATCTAAAAACTCATTTCTCATTTTGAAATTTTTTCCCTTTTTAAGGAAGAAGTCATTGCTATACGGGAAATTCATTGCGTGTAGTAGGCATTATTCATTGGGAATAATGATGTCTGACGATCTAACGTTTTGGGAGCATAACCAAGCAAATATTGCGTCAGCCAGAAAAATGATCGGATGGATTACGAGAACATTCAAGTCCAGAGATCTCAGCACAATGGATGTACTCTTCAAATCACTTGTGTTGTCCCGTCTTGGGTACTTCTTAGTATTCACTTCCCCCTTCAGAGCAGGAGAGATTGCTGAAATTGAGGGAATACAGAGAACATACGGCACGCATAGACGAGATAAAGCACCTAAATTATTGGGATCGTCTCAAAGCTCTCCAAATGTACTCACAAGACAGGAGACGAGAGAGAGATATCATATAATATTCACGTGGAAGATTCTCGAGGGACAGGTCCCAAATCTACACAGTAAAATAACAACATACTGGAGAGAACGATATGGAAGAAAATGCAGAATAGAGCCAGTGAAGAGCAGGGGGTGCCATAGGCACAATCAGAGAACACTGTATAAACATCAGAGGTGCACGGTTGTTCAACATCCTCCCAGCAAGTATAAGAAATATTGCCGGAACAACCGTTGACATCTTCAAGAGAAAACTAGATTGTTTCCTCCAAGGAGTGCGGGACCAACCGGGCTGTGGTGGGTAGTGTGGACCTGCGGGCCGCTCCAAGCAACAGCCTAGTTCACCAAACTCTCACAAGTCAAGCCTGGCGTCGGGCCGGGCTTGGGGAGTAGATGAATTCCCAGAACCCCATCAACCAGGTATCAACCAGGTAACCAGGTGTAGGAACGGCGAGAAAACGCAGTGAAAACTTAATGGATTACTCAATGTTGATATGTTACAACAACTCCACTCGTCGTAAAGCGTATTTAGAAATTACGTTCCTAGCGCTAAGTCACGTATCAAATATTGTCCACTGATTAGTTCTGATCTCAACCATGGCTGGAGATAATTAATTAGAAACATATATTCTTCCTAAACCATTAACAGTAATGGTTTATACCATGATTTTATACTCAATCAAGTAGATCCCTTCAGTTCATTTTCAACCAAGTTTCAGTGGATGCTGTTATGTCTATGTTTTCAGTACACACCACCTAACTTTCCGCGACACACGAGCTAACTTTTCCCTACACATCAACGTTAGTCAAAACAGTTACAATTTCTCCGACAGTGGAGTATGCGTGACCAACATTTCAAAGAACATCAACAGGAAAAAAGCTTGCTTATGCTAATCCCGTTCCACCGCGCCTGCCGACGATGACAAGTAATGGGTACTTGCTAGCGGATTTAACGTCAAATTTGTATTCAGCTTGCATATCCGCACGTGATTCTCTCGTGATGATGGATCTGTGGTGGACGAGGATCAATGACAGACACAAACCTTACCTGAACTCGTCTATCATAACTCCCA
This sequence comes from Procambarus virginalis, assembly GCA_020271785.1. Lineage (NCBI taxonomy): Eukaryota > Metazoa > Arthropoda > Malacostraca > Decapoda > Cambaridae > Procambarus > Procambarus virginalis. Next base: position 28,323,000 of record WNGS01167840.1, on the reverse strand, counting down.
TGACAAACACGCAGTTGTTTCAACAACAGACACACATTAACGACAAAAGTGGTATCTCAAGACTGAAAATCAAAGGGTGGTTCCGTATTATTTTATATCACGACGTATCATACGTATTATTATATATAGTATATATAGATATATATATATATATATATATATATATATATATATATATATATATATATATGATTATATAATATATATATATAGTATATATATATATACTATATATCTATATATATATATATATATATATATTATTATTTTGGTAGTCATCCTTTCTGTAGACATATATTATTAATGATGCACCGAAAGTAATGATTAAATAACTTCAACTGAATTTCTCTCAATATTTCTTATGTTTCTTTTCACCTGTCGTTGGTAATTGAAAAACTCAGTTCTCCAAGAATCATACTTTTATTTCTAGTCTGACGCGACCTTGAACGCGTTTCGTAATAATAATATTACATTTTCAAAGAACTTAATTTACACACACACAACTATAACTGCAACACTGACAGGATTTCTTAGCTATGCTATCACGATGATTCAAACGGTCTATTTCATATTTATATACGGCAAATTTTGGGGTGATGGTGATATGGTGGGGGGTACCAACAGTGTTAGTGGTGAGGTGTAGAAAACAAACACTTCAACACAATATTATATATTAATAGTATATATATATAGTTAAATAATAGGATCATAGGGGTTGATAATATATATATTATAGTGAAAATATATACTATAATGCACGTGGCGACGAGGTCAGTTATAATCAATTAACTCCGCCAAAGCGTCACTTTCACAACTTGTATATTGTAAATGGTGCTGAAGCCTAGAAGCATTTCGAGCAAGGCACGTTCTTACAATTCTCAAAGACATTTCATACTCTGTTAATGCTTATATTCTTTTTTTGGGTGATTAGGCATGACAGTGACATAAATCAATGAGAGGTACATTGCGGTACATTATCTTCTTGCTTCTGGTGTTGGTTCGAGGTCTTGAAGTGGGAAGAATATAATTATGTGTTAATTGGCTTGTTGATTGCTGGTTTTGACTTTTTGACGTGTAGGGCCTCGCTGATGTCGAGTCTCCTGTTGTCGTTGTATCTGTCGATAATTTATGTATTGCTTGTTAAGATTTCTCTGGTGATGGTCTGGTTGTGACCACGAAGGAATGATTGAATCAGGAATTTCCTTAAGCATTTTCGTATTCAATAATACGTTTTCAGAAGGAAGATGTATTATTAATAATACATCTTCATCCTTCTGAAAATGTGTTAATAAATACGAAAGTACTTAAGGAAAATTCCTGTTTCAATCCTTCTTTCGTGGTCTGACACTGTCACATTTTTCATCGCGTGTTTATTTTCGTCATTTACACCACACACACACACACACACAACACACACACACACACACACACACACACACACACACACACACTCACCACAGGTAACACACACACACCACACACAGGGTGCCCTTGGATGACCTCACTATTCCTACACTGTTATATGTGCCATTTTCAGTATTTTCTCAGTATCATCTTCCCTCCAACACCTCTTTCTCCCTCATTCTCCGCTCCTTTCCTTCTCTCTCCTCTCCCACCTCACTCTTCTCAGTTTTTCACTCACTCGTGTTTCTGTATCTTCAAACAGCATCCCTGTCTATCCGTCAACCCACCCGTGCTACATCTCACTGTCTACCTTCTATGTTTCTCCCTCACTGTCAACCCACCTCTGTCACCCATTTTACCTGTCCAGTTCTCCCCGAATATTGTGTTGCTGATGCGTATTGAGTGAGTTGCAGGGCGTCCCTCACACCTGCCTCCTTCTCGGTGAGATGCACCCCCCTACCCTTCCCTCCATCACACCTCATTCCCTTCCGTGTGCGAGTGCCAGCTCCCGCCCGCCCCCACTCTTCTCCTCCATCACTTCTGCCACCCTCTTGCTACATTTCTCTCTCCCCTCCTCACCTTCGTTTTATTTCCATTGTGCAATATCTCCTCAATTCGCAAAATCTTACTTGCTCAGTACTGCTTTGCCTTCTCTGGTGTTTATGTCCATGTTGTTCTCGTTGATTGGCTCCTGCGCTGCATTTGATTCCTTGTTATCACTTTCTTGTTTTTTCTTTTTTCTTGCATGTTCCTTTACTCCTAATCTCCTGCATTTTCCATATTTTATGTTGTCATTATTTGGTGTTTTCTGGTTATTTCTCTCCTCTCGCTTCTCTCTCTCTCCTCTCTCTCTCGTCTCTCTCTCTCTCTCTCTCTCTTATCTCTCTCTCTCTCTCTCTCCCATGCCTCCAGTTCTGCTCTTCCTCAAGCACCCAAACGTAAACCACGCCCACTCTAACACCCTTTCTATCACCCTCAATTCAATCTCCACTTCACACCCATTCCTGCACTCCCTCCCTCCCATTACCCCCCCACCCCCCCACCCGTTCAATAATTACTTCCCACCATCTCTCTTCCCACCAGCATGCCTCTTCTCTTTCTCTTCCCATCCTGTTTTGTTTCATGGATCTTTTTCTTCGGCATTCTATTACTTTCCAGTTTATCAGTCTGACCTCCGCGTTGTCTATCATCCATTATCGTTAGATCTCATATTTATCATGTACTCCTCTTATTTCATCTTTCTTTCCCACCCAGTTAAATCTCCTCTTGTTAAGGGATGAGACAGATATAATATCTGTCTCATCCCTCTTTTCCTAAACCCTGTTTGTCTTCCTCTTCCCCTTCCATCACCTTCCCCATCCCAGCACCACACTCTCTCCTCCTCCTCCTCACTCTTCCACATCATTCCCAGGTCGAGAGAGTTTCATATTTCCTGAATACGCGAGTTTGAAGGAAGAGGAGTACCAAATGGGACAGATACAGGTATCGATTCTGGATGGGTCATATCACACGGGTTGAGCGAGGGACGGGGGGAGAGGGAGAGAGGTGGGGGGTGGGGAGAGATGGATCGTGTGAAGAATGGAGGGAGGAGGGGATAGGGGAGAGATAAGTGGACAGGATGCAAGAGGAGTAATTCAGGTTAATGAAAATATATCAAAATCTATCAATTCTATTCCTAGATTTATGTATGTGGGATCTAGGAATAATAATTCTCATTCCTGCCAACTGTTAGTGAGCGTTTTTGGGGGACGGTGAAATCAGGATAGGGAACGAGGAGGGGGGTTTGTTGCCTCTATCCACTCCTTCCGCCTCCATCCCTGCTATCCACACACCGGCCCCTCATCCCTGCTATCCACCACCGGCCTCCCATCCCTGCTATCCACACTGGCCCCCCCATCCCTGCTATCCACACTGGCCCCCCCATCCCTGCTATCCACACTGGCCCCCCCATCCCTGCTATCCACACCGGCCACCCATCCCTGCTATCCACACCGGCCACCCATCCCTGCTATCCACACCGGCCACCCATCCCTGCTATCCACACCGGCCACCCATCCCTGCTATCCACAACCGGCCCCTCATCCCTGCTATCCACACCGGCCCCCCATCCCTGCTATCCACACTGGCCCCCCCATCCCTGCTATCCACACCGGCCCCCCATCCCTACTATCCACACTGGCCCCCCCATCCCTGCTATCCACACCGGCCACCCATCCCTGCTATCCACACCGGGCACCCATCCCTGCTATCCACACTGGCCCCCCCATCCCTGCTATCCACTCCCTTCGACTCACACTGCCAACAGTAAAAGAAAATTGGAACACGGAGCCACATTGAAGCAAGTGCATGGAAGTTTAACAGGAAAGGAGTCATACCAACACCTGCTGTGACTGCTGCTACCAGTGTTACCAACACCTGCTGTGACTGCTGCTGCCAGTGTTACCAACACCTGCTGTGACTGCTGCTGCCAGTGTTACCAACACCTGCTGTGACTGCTGCTGCCAGTGTTACCAACACCTGCTGTGACTGCTGCTGCCAGTGTTACCAACACCTGCTGTGACTGCTGCTGCCAGTGTTACCAGCACCTGCTGTGACTGCTGCTGCCAGTGTGACCAACACCTGCTGTGACTGCTGCTGCCAGTGGTTACCAACACCTGCTGTGACTGCTGCTGCCAGTGTTACCAACAACCTGCTGTGACTGCTGCTGCCAGTGTTACCAACACCTGCTGTGACTGGCTGCTACCAGTGTTACTACTATCTGACGCTACCACAATTACTCGTACCTGTAAGTACTGCTACTACGAGCGGCAGCATATGGAAGGCTGGCAAATATTTAGGGAATTTAAAAGCATAAATCAAGTCCTGTTTGAAGTGTATCTATTCAACCTATGTTAGACGGGTACTGGGGTATGCAGCACATGCCTGAAATTCGCACGCTGTGAAGCACAAGACGAAAATAGAGAAGTGCAGAGGTTTGCAACAAGATTGGTGTCAGAACTAAAACGGCTTAAGCTACGAAGATAGGTTAAAGGAAC
>WNGS01167840.1:28253942-28286572 GCA_020271785.1 Procambarus virginalis | reverse complement strand
GAAAACTGATTTCGCAAACTGTCGACCCCAAGTTTGGCGCTTGTGGGAGATGGACTTGTAGAGCTGAAGTTGTGGCAGGTCAGCTGGGCTGAAGGAACCCCCGGGGGACCTTCCCTCGCCCGGCGACAAGATATCCTCTTGGTCTATTGAGTGCAAGATTTACAGCCGATATGTCCAACTCAAGCAGCGTTCCTCCTGAGGACGATGGTTTACAAGTAGCAGGGCACGCCCTTCCCTGAGAGGCCGTCAGAGTATACTAGTTCGAATCCTTCTCCAGGGTGTGCATGAGTTAGGGGGTCAAAGACTGCACCAAATTGGATCATAACTACTCTACCGGCCCTTATTTCAGGTCTGGATATAGTCTGTATAGCCTTGCACCTGCGCGGATTTTGCAGGCTTCCGGCTCTTTGGTGCATGATAGGTTGGGAGACGCTGAATGTCACTGTTACACTTCATATGCTGTGGTATAGCCCTTCCACCGTGAGCTGTTTCACTAGTAGCTCTGTATCATGGGTGTATAGCCCTTCCGAACCCGTATTGTTTCACTGTGCTACTGTCTCTGTTTATGTCTGCAGGATTCGGCCTTTGGCTCTTAGACCTCTGATGTGTCTGTGCGTGCGTCTGAGAGTGTATGTGTGCATATGTGAAGAAAGGAGTATTATCTATGTGTCCTCTAAGATGTACATTGGGGGTCTACGATTCTCTAACAGTTTCTTCTCTTCTCTCTAATTACTCGGATCTTCTATCTCTCATCTCATCTACTCATCTCTCTCTCTGCTGACTCCTCCTCTCTTCGTCTCTCTCTCTCTCCTGCTCTCTCGTCCCGACTTCGCTCCTTGATCATCCCTCACCCTCTCCACTTTCTCCGCTGCAGCACTCTCCAATATGGGAAAGGATTAAAGCTTCCCGTGCAGTACGTTAGAGAGCACAGCGCTACCACTCTGACGGAGATTTATAGTTGCGTTCATAAAATCCTAGGACCGTACTTAATCGTGCAGCCATATAGCTTAATTACTCATAACGCACGCTCTGTACGTAGTAGTGTGTTAGGCGTTAAGAGGCTATTTAGTTTTGTTGAGATTTCAAACGACGATTCGTTGCCGAATTTTGGATGATGTTGGTGAGGAATTCAAACGATATTGATAGAGAATTGTAGCGATATTGATGCGAGAATTGAAGCAATGAGAATGTAGCGTATTCATGGAATGAGCGTATGATGGATGAATATGTTGAGCGATTATTGATGGACGAATTGAAGTGATATTGATGGGTATTGGAGCGATATTGGTGAAGAATTGGAACGATATTGATGGCGAATTGAAGTGATATTGATGGAGAATTGAAGCGATATTGATGGCGAATTGAAGTGATATTGATGGAGAATTGAAGATATGCATGAGATATTATGGGATGAGCGAATTGAGAGAGTAAGATATTGATGGAGAATCTGATCTAATATGATGCATTAACAACCCATCCCGCGGTGATACGTTTGAGCCTCAAAACATAATATAAATTCCAGAGAGTCTCTGGCTTTGTTAAACTGGAGCTTCTGTTTTAAAGCTCAATTGGAAGTACAAGGAACTTGAAGCCTACGACGGTAGCTGCCAGCTTCAATAAAGGAGCCTTAGCTTATGATCTTGTACTGAGCTTACTTAAGAAGCTTGGAAACAATGAAGAGAGAACTTACCTCAAGGTAAGCTTTCTTGCTATACCTCTCTTGTGTTTAGGTAAATATCAACACAGGTCATGAAGTGAGGCTCATTACCCTGTAAAAGCTTGCTACATTTGAATAAAGCTAAAACTACCTTGGGGTAATTACCGCACCGTTACTTGTCACTGAATAACAGGAATTAAAAGGTTACGCATTACCACAAATACATAGACAAATATCAGCAATTAAATCAAGAACAGGGATGTGGGATGAAATCCGCATACTTCGTCACTCAGACGTAGGTTTATGATCCTACTGCCATGCTCGTCAAATTGTCCATATAGATCTGATCTAGCTGTTGTGATGCATATACTACTTATTATCTTACACATTTAATACTGTCATCTTACTGACTTCACTTCCCTCCACATAACACCCTCCCCAAACATTACAAACGAAAAACATAACGGAACCAGTACACAAGACAACAAAAAGCCACATAACGAACACCGACCCAACCACACAACATGGCACACACAACAGCACACGTAAACAACTGTCACATTCAACAACCGAAAAAAAGGAAAAAGAAATCAACCAAAACAAAAACAAACGGAACCAACAAACATCAAAAAACAATAAGAACCAAAAAACACCTAACAACAAAAGAAAAACTCAAAAAACTAACAACAAACACCAGGCACATCAACCACAACACCGTACATACACATTGAGGCGACCCACAACGATTCACCTACCACACGTCGAAGACATCCAACCAGATAACGACGTACCACCACACCGAACACCAACCCACCCGACACCCACACTACCACCTTGGTCACCCACACACCTACACCCACACCACACTTAACACCATACACCTTCACCCACCACACCCTAAACACCACACACTACCCATCACCAAACTACATCCACCACACTACTTCACCCACCCCCCTACCACCCACCACACCTTCACCACAAACAAAATGACGAATTACACGAAAATCACAAACAAAAATATACTACGAAACTGCTATTAAACCCCTGTATAATTAATTACATGACAACCCAACCACAAATAAAACCAAACGAACTGCACTGTTTATGTACAAAGCCGCACAAACGACCAATTAAGCAGGACCGAGAACCTTAAAAAGGTTTTAACAGGTATTTACATTCTAATTACAATTCGGTTTTTAAACGTTCTGGGGGGTTTTTTTCCGAGGAATGGTATTCGTGGTGAGATATTGAATTCCGACAGAACAGTGGCCACAGTGGGCATCTATTATATATATAGCCTTTTCTAATGAATTTCTTGAGAAAGTGAGGTTCAAGCTGCCTAGCATTGTTAAAGGACTTGTATAAGTGCTGTATACTGTCTATCATGTTCTATAGCTGTCTAGTCTTCGATTGCACACTAGCCGTCACGCTGTGCTCCACGTTTCAACTTTAAAGCATCATAACTCTGTCTATATAAAGCTGGAATACTTAACTAGCCCCTTGCTATCGAACAGCCGTAGCTGCCTGTTGAACTAACCTGCGGTAATAAGTCTATGCAAACTTGCTGACTAGCCGTGCTGCTACTAGCCTTGCTGAATAGCCTGACTAGCATTGCTTAGACTAGCTCCTAACGATTAGCCGCTCTGGACTGCCAATGACTAGCCCTACTTGGACTAGCCCTGCTGAGACTAGCCCTGCTAGGACAAGCCGCATAGCACTAGAGAACTAGCCGTAGCCCCCTGCTGAGACTAGCCCTGCTGGACTAGCCGTGCTGGACTACTCCTGCTGGACTGCCCTGCTGGACTGCCCTGCTGGGACTAGCCCTGCTGGAGCTGCTGCGGCTAGCTGCTGTAGCTGCTGGACACCTGCTGGACTAGCCCTGGGCTGCCTGCTTGTACCTTCTAGCTGCCCTGCTGGACTAGCCTGCGCTGCTGCGGCTAGCCCTGCTGGATACGCTGTGCCCTGCTGGACTAGCCCTGCTGGAACCTCTACTAGCCTGATGACTACGCTGGACTAGCCCTGCTGGACTTGCCCTGCTGGACTAGCCCTGCTGGACTTGCCCTGGACTAGCCCTGGATACCCTGGACACTGTGAATAACCCTGTGATATGAAGCTGAAGCCTTTGGGCAGCCTGCTAGCCCTGCTGGACTAGCCCTGCTGGATACCGACTAGCACTGGCACAGGTACCTCTGTGACTAGCCCTGCTGGAACTTGCCCTGACTGGACTAGCCCTGCTGGCTAGCCCCTGGATGCCATGTCGGACTAGCCCGTCTGCAGCCCTGAGACTACCCTACTGTGACTAGCCCTGCTGGACTGCCCTCTGACTAGCCCTGCTGAACTAGCCCTACTTGACTAGCCCTGCTGAACTAGCCTGCTAAAAGCCTGTGAATCTAGACCTGCTGAATAGCCCTCACTGCTGAAATTAGCCCTGCTGAACTAGCCCTACTAGACTAGCCCTGCTGAACTAGTCCTACTGACTAGCCCTGCTGGAACTAGCCCTGCTTGACTAGCCCTGCTGAACTAGCCCTGCTAGACTAGCCCTGCTGAACTAGCCCTCCTGGACGCAGACAAAGAGCAGACCACGTCAGGTGGTGGGTACGGCTCATGCGACCAAGTGGCCCCGACTTGGCACTTCAATCTGAATAATAGCCGAACACAAAACTTAACCTTCTCTCAAGGAAATAACTTTTAATTATAAAAGTAATATATACTCTTAGAAAAAGTAACATATAATCTATAAAAAGTAACGTATTATATATAAAAATGCTTACATCTACATAAGATCTTAATAGAAATGGAGCCTAGCGCCCCTTATTCTTACCACCTCTCGAGGAACGTTATATATATATAAAAAGTAACTATATCTATAAAAAAGTAACATAGAATCTAACAAAAAGTAAACTTAGTGATATATAAAAAGTAAACATATAATCTATCAAAAGAACATAGAATCTATCAAAGTAAAATATAATATATCAACAGTATAAGCTGACCCCCTCACTGAAGCTAATTATCAGTTCACTGGGTGAAAATGCACTACACCGCATGAATGAAATGTGATGGGCTAAAAATTTTCTGGGGACATTCGTTAGCATGAAATAGTGGATAGCGCGCACAGAGTCTAGTAATTCTGATTTGGCGCTGGGTTCGATTCCCGCCACGAGGCAGAAACAAGATGGCAAAGGTTCGTTCTCACCTGAATGCACCCACTGCTTAACTAAACGAAAAAGTACAAAAAGGAGAAACAAGGACGACGACACAAGTCGCGAAAGGGAGAAAGGAAGTAGAAGAAACACTGGTAGGAAAAGGAATCCATCTACAGAGGACGGAGACGCTTCTGGCGACGGCTTCAACGCTTATTCCTGCGCTAGCAACCGATCATCTTTGGGACAAAAAAAAACAAGAGAGATATCGGACAACAAAGATGATGAAAGTGAAAGGTTGATATGATCACTCCGAGAAGAAGATTATACGAAATAAGAGACAAAGCTCACAACCCACAAATCCACAAACTAGGTGAATACAAACTAGGTGAATTATATAACTTGCTGAACTCCACCTAGCTAACAGCGGTATGTCCTTTCACACAGCTTTACAAGGCATAAGTCGTGACAGTACCAAAATAGATTACTCAAAACAATATTGATGTGTACTAAATACTACCTTCTGACGAATATCGATCTTTTTGGAATATATACTGAAGGTTCTGTTTTATCCCGCGATTCCAATTGAGACTTCCGCCGAAACATATACATTATTACATATAAAATATACATATATACATTTACATGTTATTCATTCACCAATATACAAAAGATCTCCCTTTTATCTTTAAAGTTTTTTCGCCCTTCCCGAGTTTACCAAACTATTAACGGAGCCATTAAACACATAGAACCAAGTAAAAGAGTAATACAAATTAATAAAATAAATATACATTCGTCGTTTAGCAACCATTAACGCCACCTGTTAAAATAACATATTACGTTATTTAAAACGAAAATCTATCCCAATTACGAAGGCTTTGCCATTAAAGTGGTACTAAATGCAATATCAACACTTTCGCCTAGCGCGGCCCTCGTAACGACTGTCATTAGCAGGTAGGAATTTTAAATATTGCATGTCCCCGAGATGAAGGACCTGGCTTTCTGCCCTCGGCCCCGCACGTTCCCCCCCGCCCACCTCCCGTTCGACTGTTACGCCGCAATGTGTGTAGCGCTCGTGCCCTGCTTTTTTTTTTTGCTCCCCCCCCCCTCTTTTTTTTTTTTCCCTCCTAGTTAGTTGTTGACATCTGCTCTTTCACTCGGAGGTACTAAAATATGTATTTCCTTTCAATCTCGGACATGCAATATTTAAACCCCTGCTAATGACAGCGACGAGGGCCGGCGCTGGCATAAGTGTGGATCGACTTTGTGTACAGTTACCGACTCTATTTTATGCAAAGCCTTCGGTAATTGGATTAGATTTTCGTTTTAAATAACGTAATATGTTATTTTTAACATGTGGGTTAATGGTTGCTAACGAAGTAATTTATTTATTAATTTGTAATACTTGGGTCTATCGTGTGTTAATGGCTCCGTTAAAAGTTTGGTAAACTCGGAAGGGGAAAAAACTTTTAAAGATAAAAGGGGAGATCTTTTGTATATTGGTGAATGAATAACGTAATGTATATCACGTATATGTATATGTTTATCAGGAAACTCATTGGAATCCGGTGATGAAAAACGAAGCCAAGAGATTCCAATCAGTCGTTGTGAGAGATAGAAGATTCATTGTTGAGTTAATATTTGGACTCGAGTTTGTTGTAAAGCCTTGAAGGACATTCAGAGTATTGGAGACATTTATGATTGCACCTAGTTGTATTCACCTAGTTGTGTTTGCGGGGGTTGAGCTTTGCTCTTTCGGCTCCGCTCTCAACTGTCAATCACTGTTTACTAACTACTTTTTTTTCACACACCACCACGCACACACACCCCCAGGAAGCAGCCCGTGACAGCTAACTAACTCCCAGGTACCTATTTACTGCTACGTAACGCGGGCAATTCAGGGTGAAAGAAACTTTGCCATTTGTTTCTGCCTCGTGCGAGGAATCGAACCAGCACACAGAATTCCGAGACCATGCGCGCTATCCCACCAGGGCTTAACGAGGCCCAGATAAATGTTTACCTTCACATTCAGGTAATTTTCACCCAGAACTGATAATTATCTTAGAAACTGAGGGGGACAGACTATACTTTGTATAGATTATGTTACTTTAAGGTATATACTTTTGATAGTATAGTATTTATATAATAGTTACTTTTTATAGATTTATGTTACTTTATGATTATATGTACTTTTATTATATGTTACTTATAGTATATTTTATATGACTTATTAAATAGTTTAATTATAGTTACTTTTATAGAGTATATAGTTACTTTTATAGATTATAAAGTATATCTGGAGAGGTTAAGTTTTGTGTTCCATTATATCAGATGAAGTCCAAGTCGGCCAACGTGTGGTCGTCCATGAGCCGTACCCACCACGTGACGTGGTCGCTCTTTGGGTCTGCGTCCAGGAGGGCTAGTTCAGCAGGGCTAGTTCGGCTAGTCAGTAGGGCTAGTTCAGCAGGGCTAGTCAAGTAGGGCTAGTTCAGCAGGGCTAGTCTAGCAGGGCTAGTTCAGTCAGGGCTAGTTCAGCAGGGCATAGTCCAGGAGGGCTAGTCTCAGAGGGCTAGTCCAGCAGGGCTAGGTTTCAGCAGGCTAGATTCAGCAGGGCTATGTCTAGCAGGGCTAGTTCAGCAGGGCTGTGTCTAGCAGGGCATCAGCTGTCCAGGAGGGCTAGTCCAGCAGGGCTAGCCATAGGTTAGTCAGCAGGGCTAGTCAGAAGGGCTAGTCCAGCAGGGCTAAGTCTCAGCAGGGCTAGTCCAGCAGGGCTAGTCCAAGCAGTCAGAGGGCTAGTTCCAGCAGGGCTAGTCCACAGGTTATTCACAGGGCTAGTTCCAGCAGGGCTAGTCCAGCAGGGCTAAGTTCAGCAGGGCTAGTCAAGTAGGGCTAGTCCAGGTTGTCCAGGGCTAGTCCAGCAGGGCAAGTCCAGCAGGGCATCCAGCAGGGTCCGCAGGCGCCAAAGGGCTAGTCCAGCAGGGCAAGTCCTACAGGGCTAGTCCGCGGCAGCAAGGGCTAGTCCAGCAGGGCAGTCCAGCAGGGCTAGCGTTCCAGCAGGGCTAGTCCCAGCAGGGCAAGTCCAGCAGGGCAGTCCAGCAGGGCTAGTCCAGCAGGCTAGTCCAGCAGGCTAGTCCAGAAGGGCTAGTCAAGAAGGGCTAGTTCAGCAGGGCTAGTCTAGCAGGGCTAGTTCAGCAGGGCTAGTCACAGTAAGGGCTAGTTCAGCAGGGCATAGTCCAGCAGGGCAGTCCAGCAGGGCAGTCCCAGCAGGGCTATGCCGAACTAGCAAAGGGCTAGTCCAGCAGGGCAGTCCAGCAGGGCTAGTCCAGCAGGGCGTCAGGCTCCAGCAGGGCTAGTCCAGAAGGGCTAGTCAAGTAGGGCTAGTCCAGCAGGGCTATTATAGGAAGGACTGTTAATGCAATGCATTTATATCAAGTGCTGGATTGAACACGGTGAACGACAGGGCTGAGTGGAAGCACGGCTAGTCAAGCAAAATTTGCGAAGACTTTATGAAGCAAGGCTATTAAAGGAAGACTGCTTACAGTAGTGAAGCAAGGGCGTATGTGTAAGCAAGGCATGACGCTATGAAGCAAGGCTAGTTAACAACCAACACACACTTATAACATCCTTAACAATTCCATTCTAGAAAAAAATATATTTATAATAATGCCCCCTGTGGCACTGTTCCAATTCAATATTCTCACCACGAATACCTTCCTCGGAAAAAAAACCCCCCCAGTAACGTTTAAAAACCGTAATTTAATAGAATTGGTAACATACCTGTTTAAAACCTTTTAAGGTTCTCGCCTCTTAATTGGTCGTTTGTGCGGCTTTGTACATAAACAGTGCTAGTTCGTTGGTTTAGTGGTGGTTGGTTGTTGTCAAGGTAATTAATTATACAGGGTTGTAATAGCAGTTTTCGAGTATATTTTTTGGTGATTTTCCGTGTAATTCGTCATTTTGTTTGGTGAAGGTTGTTGGTGGGGTGAGGTGTGGTGGGATGAATGGGTGGTGGGTATGAGGGTGGGTGTGGTTGTAGCGTTGTGGTGGTGTAGGTGTGGTGGGGTGAAGGTGTGGGTGGGTGTAGGTGTGGTGGGTGTAGGTGTGGTGGGTGAAGGTGTGGTGGGTGATGGGTGGTGTAGGTGGGGTCAGGTGTGGGTGGGTGTAGGGTGTGGGGGTGTAGGTGTGGTGGCGTGCAGGTGTGGTGGGTGTAGCCGGCATGTGGTGGGTAAGCGGTGTGGGGAGGTGGTGTGGGTGCAAGGTGTGGTGAGGTTGGGTGACGGTGTGGGTGAGGTGGGGGGTGTGAGTGGGGGTGTAGTGTGGAGTGTGGTGGTAAGGTTGGGTGGGTGCGTGTTGGGGTAGGTGTTGGGGGGGTGGGAGTGGAGGTGGGTGGGTTGGGTGTAGGTGGTGGGATGGGTGAGTGTGGGGTTGGTGGTGGTGAGGTGTGGTGGGTGAGGCGGTGGGGGTGTGGTGGAGGGTCGGGTAGATGTGGTGTTGTGGTGTGAGTGGAGGAATGGGAGGTTCTTCCCTCAAGTGCAGCATGCCAGTCTTACACATTGTGTAGCACAAGGGATAGAATACACGTTAGTATTATAATGTCATCACAACATCTAGATAGATCTCATAGGACCATATTTTGACGAGCATGGCAGTAGGATCTAACCTACGTCTGAGTGACGAAGGCTGCGGCATTTCACATCCCACATCCCTGTTCTTGATTTAATTGCTGATGATTTCTATGTATTTTGCGTAATGCGTAACCTGTTTAATTTCTGTTATTCAGTGCAATTAACTAGCGGTAATTACCCCGAAAGGTAGTTTAGCTTTATTCAAATGTAGCAAGCTTTTAAGGGTATATGAGCCTCCACTTCATGGACCCTGTGTTGATATTTACCTATAAACCAAGAGAGGTAAGGCAAGGAAAGCTACCCTTGAGGTAAGTTCTCTTCATTCCTTTTCCCCAGCTTCTAAGTAAGCTCCAGTACCAATCATGAAGCTGAAGCTCCTTTCTTAAGCCTGCAGCTCCCGTCGAGGCTTTCAGGTTTCCTTGTAAGCTCCAAAATTGGATGCTTAAACAGGAGATCCTCCAGTTTTACAAATGCAGAGCTCTCTGGATTTATATTATGTTTTCGGGCTCAAAGCCGTATCACTCGCGGGAGGGTTGTTAATTGCCCATCATATTAGATCAGAAAAGTTCGTCCATCAATATCGTTAGATTCTCAGTCGGTCATATCGCTACACTTGTTCGCCATATCACTCACTTCAATTCGCCATCAATATCGCTTCAATTCTCCATCAATATCACTTCAATTCGCCATCAATATCGTTCCAATTCTTCACCAATATCGCTCCAATTCTCCATCAATATCACTTCAATTCGCCATCAATATCGCTTCAATTCTCCATCAATATCGCTTCAATTCTCAATCAATATCGCTCCAATTCTCCATCAATATCGCTTCAATTCTCCATCAATATCGCTACAATTCTCTATCAATATCGTTTGAATTCCTCACCAACATCATCAGAATTTTCCAACAATGTCGTTTGAAATCTCAAACAAAACTAATAGCCTCTGTACGCCAACACACACATACGTACAGGCGATGCGTTATGAGTAATTAAGCTATAGTGGCTCACGGATTAAGTACGGTCCAAGGGATTTATGACCACTATAAATCCAGGTCAGAGTGTAGCAGCTGTGCCTCTCTAACGTACCACGGGGAAGCGTTAATCCTTTCCCATATTGGGAGAGTGCTGCAGGCGGAGAAAGTGGAGAGGTGAGGGATGATCAAGGAGCGACAGAGTGCTGGGAGAGAGAGAGAGAGAGAGAGAGAGAGAGAGAGAGAGAGAGAGAGAGAGAGAGAGAGAGAGAGAGAGAGAGAGAGAGAGAGAGAGAGAGAGAGAGAGAGAGAACAGTATGAGAGGTAGACCCACAATGTACACTTGAGAGGACACAGATAATACTCCTTTCTTACATATGAAACATACACTCTCACGCACGCACAGACACATCAGAGGTCTAAGAGCTAAAGGCCAATCCTGCAGACATAAACAGATACAGAGCTACAGTGAAACAATCACGGGTTGGAAGGGCTATACACCCATGATACAGAGCTACAGTGAAACAGTCACGGGTTGGAAGGGCTATACACACATGATATAGTGTAACAGTGACATTCAGCGTCTCCCAACCTATCATGCACCAAAGAGCCGGAAGCCTGCAAAATCCGCGCAGGTGCAAGGCTATACAGACTATATCCAGACCTGAAATAAGGGCCGGTAGAGTAGTTATGATCCAATTTGGTGCAGTCTTTGACCCCCTAACTCATGCACACCCTGGAGAAGGATTCGAACTAGTATACTCTGACGGCCTCTCAGGGAAGGCGTGCCCTGCTAATTGTAACCATCGTCCTCAGGAAACGCTGCTTGAGTGGACATATCTGTAATCTGCACTCAAAGGACCAAGAGGATATCTTGTCGCCGGGCGAGGGAAGGTCCCCCGGGGTTCACCCCAGCTGACCTGCCACACTCAGCTCTACAAGTTCCATCTCACAGCCAAACTTGGGGCGACAGTTTGCGGAACTCAGTTACCTGGTTCTTGCTAATTTACATTATGTGATCCCTCATCACCTGTAGTTACTGAGTGCGTCCATGCTCGTCAACTATGGTACCTCTTGCTCGTTCACTCTTCTCAGGACTCTACTCGGCACTCTTTCCTAGGCACTTGAACGAGAGAGAGAGAGAGAGAGAGAGAGAGAGAGAGAGAGAGAGAGAGAGAGAGAGAGAGAGAGAGAGAGAGGGAATAACACCAATATCTAACTACACACACACACAAACACAGGCCATTTAAGGCATAAAACATATACAAATTCAAAGTCGTATTGCAAGTATTCTTATGCAAGTCTTCATCCGGGAGGTATTTTATGCTCCGAGATCCTCATGCAGGATGCAGGAGACGCTCTTGAATAAGCATATTTATGGTATGGATCCCAGGTGATAGTGGCGTACGTCGGGTGGGTGTTTACTGTTTGTGCCACCAGGGGCGAGCTGCTAGCTCTTTGACCTCGCCTTTCTGACACACACACACACACACACACAAACACACACCACACACACACACACACACACACACACACACACACACACACACAACACACACCACACACACACACACACACACTACACACACACACATACTCACACACACACACACACACCACACACAGCAGCTACTAACTTACAAGTACCTATTATTCTTCAAGTAAACATAATTATCAGGTGAAAGAAACTCTCCCCAAGTGTGTATGTGTGTTTATAAGGAAAAAGACAACAGTTATTGGAGTTAGAGAGAGTGATGAGTAACAGAGTTGTGGACAAATACAGCTGTAGCTAAACAGGAGGAGGAAAATAGCTGGTACTCGACCCAACAAACTCAAGGAGGCGAGTACACAACACAGACAGACGCAGACTCGCTGTGCAGGTTTCATCTCTGCCTCTCCTCCTGTGGCCTCACATGCCCCTGGGTGAAGTATCCGGCTGCAGGCCCAGGATCAGCCAGCTACGTTTCCACGGGGCTCAGTTGGAGCACAAACAAAGCCAGGCGGTCGGACGCTCTAAAAGGGTAGTGGTGGATGTCAAGACGGGGTGAGTGGGGTGTTATAGGGAGGGTGTGGGGCCGTGGGGAGGACGGCGGGGTGAGTGGGGTGGCACTGGGGGTGTATTGTCTACAGGTGAGGATTTGTCGTTGAGGGAAGAAGTGAAGGGAAGGTAACCAAGGAAGAAGACGGTCAGAGAAGTTTGGAAATGAAAGGTAGGAAAGAGAACGAGAATTGGTAGAGGATACAAGAGAGAGAGAAAAGGAAGGGATAGAAACGGCAGAGAAAGAGAGTACACAGGAAAACCTTATCAATACAAGACGTATTGGTCCATGACGTAGTTACCGGCTCCATATGTCTTATACACTATCTTCTTCTTGAGGTTATCTTGAGATGATTTCGGGGCTTTTTAGTGTCCCCGCGGACCGGTCCCCGACCAGGCCTCAAACCCCAGGAAGCAGCCCGTGACAGCTGACTAACACCCAGGTACCTATTTTACTGCTAGGTAACAGGGGGCATAGGGTGAAAGAAACTCTGCCCATTGTTTCTCTCCGGCGCCCGGGATCGAACCCGGGACCACAGGATCACAAGTCCAGCGTGCTGTCCGCTCGGCCGACCGGCTCCCTAAGCAGATTTGACATACCATGACAAGCAGTAAATGACTGTCAGTAAGCTATTTCATTTCGGAAAGCATTTATCGTTACAAAAAATCTCCCCAATTAAATTATTAAACAGTATAAAACCAGAGAAGTCTTCTGACTTCTGTAATCAGGCTAAGAACTCTCCCATTCCATATTTAAATATATATATATATATATATATATATATATATATATATATATATATATATATATATATATATATATAGACATATATATATATATATATATATATATATATATATATATATATATATATATATATATATATATATATATATTGTGATGGTAATCTCTTTCAAGAGATTGAGCCTGCTCTTCCCTACATAAAGTTACTCATATACATACAACAATAAGATGCTACCGTCATGAAACGTATACCAGTAGCACAAAACGTTTTGACCAGGAGGCAAACGTACCCTAACTCCCCCCACTCCACACTCCCTCCATGCCGGCTCGCCACCATCGTCAACCACCAAACTACCATTTCCAGCCTGCCTGCTTCTGATTGGTGACCCGCCGACTGCACACCTGCACCTCTGCACCTTCCCTTACTTTACCACAGACAACAGCCAAGCAGTCTATCTTTTTTTTTGTAAATGTGATAGGCATTGACTGCAGCCATTAGGAGGACTGCAGAACATCTACACTCCTTCATATTTCCATCACAATATATACTATTGGTCACATCGTGACCATAGACTCCTAGTTATCCCTGATATACGATCTCCCAGCCCCCCCCCAACTATCTATTTATTTTATTTATTATATATATTTTATTTATTTATTTATATATACAAGAGTTCTTACATTCTTATAAAGCCACCAGCACGCATAGCATTCCGGGCAAGTCCTTAATCCTATGTTCTCCGGAATACGACCCCTTGAGGGCTATTAACCTCTGGAAGGATATGAAGGCCACCACAATGGCTTGTGACCAATCAACAAGTAAACTCTAGTAAACTCAGCTTATATACACCGAGAAGCGGAATGCATCTCTCTGGGTATATATATTCCTTTGGGTCACAGTGTATTTGCCAAGGGTGTTGCAACCAATCCTCCTAAACTGAGAATATATCAACTGTTTGACGAACACACGAAAGTTAAGTGCAGCAGCCAGCAATGTTCGCGTGTCTGACTATTTATTTTGTCAAATACATGAAGAAAAAGTAAAACCAAACTTAAACATTTCTAGTCCTATTAAATCACATACTAGGACTGAAATAACGTATATTATGCCTAGGATTGTTTGGACAGGTCTGGTCAGGTTAGATTTAGTTAGGGTCTCTAGTTTACTATTTCATTCCTTTTATTATGCCATATGGGCTAATTTAATAATACAAAACGCGGTCTTTTCTGGATCTATCAGTCTATTTGTGTATAGACTTTTCTTGATCTATCATAACCAATGTTATAATATTTTATATTATTGTTGCCATTGGTAATATTGATATAACACAAATGTTATAACTTTATTTTAGTAAATACTAAGCATACCTTAATGACGTTCACACTCTGGAAGGGACCGTATGTAATCCTTTTTAATCGTATTTAATAACTCCATCCTGGTGTCTCCTAAACAATGAGATTTTATCAGGCAAGAATAACTGTCAATTGCGACTAATGTGCTTGAAACGTGGGCAAATACAGATGTGATTCGAACACGGGACGTTTTCGCTTGCGAGGCGAGTTGGTGAGGGCGCTAACCACAAGTTGTCGATTTGGCAGAGTATTGGATGTTAATAGTGATCGCTTAGAAGGGTAACTATAAGAATTGAGAAGAGGGTTATTGCTTGGCACTATTGCAATTAAGAAAGGGACGGTCGTTTGGCAGGGTAACTATTACAATTCACGGGTGGACAAAAGGTGTCGTTGGCGGTAGATTGATGGTGTGGGGGCAGGAGAGACAAATGACCCAACCAGCTGAACAAGCAGGATGACAGGCAGGCTGCTGAGGGCCTCGTCTCATGTGTGCGGTGGCTTGGGTCGTCAACCTCCAGTGTGTGTGTGTTCACTCACCAAGATGTACTTTTTGGGTCGAGCTAGGCTCCCGGCCCCGCCTTCCTAACGTTCTGAGAATACTGACCCAATTCCCATAACTTTTTAACTTTTACATTTATAATTTTGCATTTAGTTAGTTTCGAAGATTTTTATGATTAACCTGTTCCACTAATTGACGGATCCCACACCGACAAAGGTATTTCGGAGATCTTTGTGACTCATCTGTGACTTTAGTTTCCATAAATAACCCTCGTTCTGATGTTCCAAGTTTTGAACAATTCTGCTTTATTTATGTTGTCAGTTTCCCTTAGAATGAAAGATGTCGTTACTATGTCCTCCCTCTCTCTCCTCTTATACAGTACGGTAAGGCCTTAGTTTTCCTCACAGCTCAGCCTCTTTAACTCATGTTCGTTGCATATGTTTGGGTCATTTCTAGTTTTACCTTTTCATTTTTCAGGTGAGGATTCCAAGTGGAAGATGCATATTCAAGGGCGGATCTCACATACGATATGTATAGAGTCTGGAAGGCTCCTTTGTCCAGGTTACTGAAGGATACACGGACATACAACTTGGGACATACAGCAGCCTGTATGTCACAGGCCGCTCTTGTTATTCTGCTAATGTGGGCTTCTAGCGTTTAATTTGGGATTATGTCTACTCCCTGGTCTATAATCCTTTTCTCATGCAAGAATATGCCTATACTTCATTCTATACTGCTATGTGCAATTACCTAAGTGTAGTTACCTGAGTGTAGTTATTACAGGATGAGAGCTACGCTCATGGTGTCCCGTCTTCCCAGCACTCTTTGTCGTATAACGCTCTGAAAGTACTGACGGTTTTGGCTTCCACCACCTTCTCACTTAACTTGTCCCAACAGTCTACCACTCTGTTTGCGAAAGAAAATTTTCTAATATTTTTGACACCTTTATTTCCTTAGCTTGAATGTGTGTGTGTGTGTGTGTGTGTGTGTGTGTGTGTGTGTGTGTGTGTGTGTGTGTGTGTGTGTGTGTGTACTCACCTAATTGTACTCACCCAATTGTGCTTGTGGGGGTTGAGCTCTGGCTCTTTGGTCCCGCCTCTCAACCGTCAATCAACAGGTGTACAGGTTCCTGTACATATTGGGCTTAATCATATCTACACTTGAAACTGTGTATGGAGTCAGCCTCCACCACATCACTTCCTAATGCATTCCATTTGTCAATCACTCTGATACAAAAAAAGTTCTTTCTAATATCTCTGTGGCTCATTTGGGCACTCAGTTTCCACCTGTGTCCCCTAGTGCGTGTGCCCCTTGTGTTAAATAGCCTGTGTGTGAATGTGCGTTCACGCGCGCTCAACTAGCAGTTCTAGTGGTGCTTGTGGCGATTCAGTTTCAGTTCCTATGTCTCGCCTCCCAACTTTCAGTCAAGTGGTGTTCATTTGTGCTGATTCAGTAGTCATACATCACAATCTGTCTTGGTCCAGTATGCATACATCTGTCTCCTCGGCAACTGCCATATACATATATATATCACCTGTTTTAAGGATAACTTTGGCTACGTTAGGTTAGGGGGAAGGATAGGTTAGGCTAGGCTAAACTAGGAAAGGTTGGGTTAGGCTATGCAAAGTCATGCTCGGTTAAGCTAGGTCATTAACGGAAACCCTTGACCTCGTAAAGACCATATATTAATCTCAAACATTCCCGTTTTCTGCTAATTCATTACTATTTATTAATAATCATATTTATCACATAATAATATAATAATAATAATAATAATAATAATAATAATAATAATAATAATAATAATAATAATTATTATTATTATTATTATTATATATCCTATTATAACACAGGATATATATACTGATAGGTGTAACCCTGCTTCTTGTTGTATATACTCTGAGGGGTGTACCCTGATTCTTGATGTATATATGGAAGATAGGAGAGCTCGGGGAGACATGATCACTACCTACAAAATTCTCAGAAGAATCGACAGAGTAGATAAAGATAAATAGTTTAACAAGTGGGGTACGCGAACAAGGAACACGGGTGAAAACTGAGTACCAACATGAGTCACAGGGACGTTAGAAACAATTTTTTCAGTGTCAGAGTAGGTGACAGATGGAATGCACTTGGCAGTGATGTGGTGGAGGCTGACTCCATACACAGTTTCAAATGTAGATATGATAGAGCCCAGTAGGATCAGGAATCTGTGCACCAGTTGATTGACAATTGAGTGGCGGGACCAAAGAGCCAGAGCTAAGCCTCCGCAAGCACCACTAGGTGCGTACAATTAGGTGAGTACACTGAGAGGTATACCCTGCTTCTTGGTGTATATACACTGAGAGTTTACTAAGTCCTGGACATACTGCAACCAGCAAGTATATTAAAGTATAATTGCTGGTTTGTCAGTAAGTACTTGTGGTGTCCTTAATATCCCTTCAGACTCCAGAGGTTGATAGGCCTTAGCCCCACCATAAATTCATAGAGCAAAATATTCGATTACCTGCGCATGGAAAAAAGAGAGTGCTTTCAATATCTACCCAAAAACAAATTCAATAATACTCGGTTAATAGGATTATCTAAAGAAGATTTGTTTAGGGACAATTTATATTTATTATTCTTGATGTCTTAACACAATGACAAATGTGTGACAAAGGCGATTACTCTCATATTTTTTGTTAATCAGGAAAGAAAAAATACGTACTGGTAAAATGAGATTTGGTGTCAAGTGAATGCAACATGCAACACGATCACGTCATACAATGTGTAAACCTAGTCCTCTCACTGGACGGATTGGTGATGATAAGAGTCCCTAGTAAGCATGAGGGATCAGCTGAAACAGGTTAAAATATCAGCTGAAACAGGTTGAAATATCAGCTGAAATATGTTAAAATATCAGCTGAAACAGGTTGAAATATCAGCTGAAACAGGTTGAAATATCAGCTGAAACAGGTTGAAATATCAGCTGAAACAGGTTGAAATATCAGCTGAAACAGGTTGAAATATCAGCTGAAACAGGTTGAAATATCAGCTGAAACAGGTTGAAATATCAGCTGAAACATGTTGAAATATCAGCTGAAACCGTATGAAAATAAACTGAACACAATAATATATTATCTGAATCAGGCTGATAAGTTGATACAGGGTGAAATATAAGCTGAAAGAGGATGATATATAACCTGAAACAGGGCGACATATAAGCACAAATATTGGGTGGAGAATGTTGCAGAAGAGGAGAGCACCAACACTCACTCACTCACCAACTATAACTTCACACACACCACAACTAAAGCACACGAACTTTGTGGTTTAATTTATCAAAGGAAATTTAATTCTGCTCCAAAAAATATCCAAAGGCTGACAAATGGAGAGTTTAGCGTTTTTACATGTGGTAAAAAAAATTTGCCGAACTGTGCGTCAAAAATTTGCATAGTATAATAAGTGATAAAAACGTGTCAAAAACAACAACTAAGTCTGTATTGTTAGTTTTTGTTCTGTTTAACTTCGTCCCAACTCCCTTTCCGTCCTAACAAATTGAGCACCCCTTTCACCCCCCACCCCTAACCCTCTCTTCTCACTCCCCCTTTCCCTCCTCTCCCGTGTTACTCTCCCTTCATCCCCATCCCATATTTTTAACTCCCCCTCCCTGTGCTCTTCTCGTCCTAATTCAATTAAAGATGCGAACGAAGCGGAAAAGGGGAGAGGTGAAAAGTAAGAGGGGGGAGTGAGCGAGAAGAAAGAAGGGACAGAGCGAAGGGAATGCGAAAGGGTAGAGGAAGGCGATAAGTGAGAAAAGAAGAGGTGAAGGAAAGAATTAAGGAGTGGAAGAGGTTGAGGTGAGAGAAGTGAAGGAGTGGGTCGGACGGGCAGAGGATCAGAACAAAACGTTAAGCAAACATCTTGTTTCCTTGACCTGAAATATAACACATCAATGTTCTGTTTCAGAGACGATCTTCGGATGAGGACGAGGCGAGGCGGCTCACCTTCACGGTAAGCAATATCTGTTTCTTAAAACTGTCGTCCACACTTCTGTGGATATGAACATTCCATTCAACAGGACTCGAACCCTGGACCCCACGTGTTTGAGAGCGAAGCTCACACACACGTGGGGTCCATAGTTCGTGTCTCTCAGAGCCTAGGTCAATGGACTCGTTTCTTGTTTCTGTTTTACTTAGGCGGAGTATGAGTATTTATGGCTCGTATGGTCGCTTCAGTAAGATTTTGCTCAATGTGTTTAACAACTTCTACTCTATTGAATCTAAATTGAAATCTTAATGGGTTTGTAACTGTGCACTGTGTAAGATAATGTTCCAGTGGTCTGTCGGGGTTGGCCTCGGTAAATGTCGCTGCGCTGTTTTACTTGCTTAAGGATGAGAAGACAGCAATATCAGCTGTTTGGAGACAGCTGATATTGCAGCACCGTTGTCACAACTATGGATGTGGGTATGTGTGGAGGTTTGCAGTGGACGGCCAGCTGGTGCATGAATACACGCACACACACACACACACACACACACACACACACACACACACACACACACACACACACACACACACACACACACACACACACACACACACACACACACACACATTCACAATAAACTTAAAAATACACCAGAAATGTGTTGCAAGTACACGCTTCGCATCCCAGGTTGTTGACTCACAGTCACTCATACCATTGTTAATTGCTTGCAAATACCAGGTTTAGACTCGTAGGAGCTGGGATGATAAATGTTCCTTGTGGTGGGATATTGTCTGGGAATGGGACGTCGTGAGCGCTGTGATGAAGCCTCGGAGACCAGGGAGGTAGTGATATTAAGGAGAAAGAGAGAGAGGAGGAGAAAGCAGGATGATAGAAAACAATTTGGAGGAAACAATTAGATATTAAGGAAGCATTTGGAAACAAATTACAAAAGCGATTTGTTTTTCCATTTTATGGAAAATTAAACTGGAGATTCAAGCAAAAATCTATTTTTTGTTTTACAAAACATATCAAGAGGACCAAAAGGCTCTCTCTCTTTGACCCTCTTGGTCAAACATCAGCGTGCTAACGGCTGGAATTAGATGTTCTCTAATTAGCAAAGTTTCAAGTACGTATCGATCTATTTCACTAGAGTTTGAAAAGATAAAGAAGAAGATAAGAGGAAGAAGATCCTTTAGGTATTCTTCGCTCAAATGTTCCTGCTGGGTTCATGTCATCACGTGCTTCTGTTGCACGTGTTACCTGTCTCTTGCTCCTATCACATTGTTCTGCAACATTCAGCCAATCACATGCTTCACCGTTTAATGTAACACTGTACTTTATGTTGATAATGCTCTACCGGGTTCAGGATTGTCTATACATGTGACCCCATTGCTCCAAACTGCCCAATTCCCTTTCGGAGAACTTGGCCAAACTGCTGGATGTTTTACCTCCCGGAGGCAGTTTAATTAATCCAGCGACATGTTTACACAGAGGGTCGGCCTTGCTTGACACAGGACACGGCGACTGTTGGTAGAGCAAAGGAGAGGGAGAGAAGAGAAAGAGAAAGAGAGAGGGAGAGAGAGAGAGAGAGAGAGAGAGAGAGAGAGAGAGAGAGAGAGAGAGAGAGAGAGAGAGAGAGAAGAGAGAGACAGAGAGACAGACAGACAGAACAGACAGACAGACTGACAGAGAGACAGGGAGAGGAGTTACAGTAAACAACATTCCTTAAATTTTGGGAAAGGCTGACTTATACTCACACACTAGTGACTATATACAAAATATACAAAATTCAACGAACCCTCTGGTCCGAATTTGAGAAAATTGTGTTCCATAGCAGTAAACTAATTTCCGTCACACCATTAATGGCCCGAGGGAGTGAGTGGTGGTAAATAATTGCAATGAGCACAAATATAATTATTAAAAAAAAAAACATATATGAACACATTTGGTGGAGGAAGAAGAGACCAGTTCGGATGGTCTCTGTTGGTGGAGGGAAAACTATAAGTATAGTCCCAGGTGGCGCAGCGACAACAGCATCTCGTGAGCAATTTGGTCTTGGGTTCGAGTCCTGGCCTGGGAAGGATTGACTAGACGCTAATCCTTACTGTTCGCTTCTGTTCACAAAGCAGTAATCACGTACCTGGTTGTTAACAGATTGGAGGTTGTGTTCTAGGGAAAAGTGGTGGGTAAGGCTTACTATGACCTATGGGAAGGAAAAGCTGTCAGCCTGCTAGCAGTGGTCAGAAGTAGTCTGTTTCTGTACTCACCTGTGTAAAAAAAAAAAACGGTGAATAGCCTGCTGATTTGTGCGTGAGTACTCCTATTAATATCGAATCACTATACTTATATATTTGTTCAATCTATGATTATCCAACATGTGGATAATTACTTATCCACATGTTGTGGATTTGCAGATGATGAGTCACAATAACGTGGCTGAAGATATAATGACCAAACCACTCATCACAAGATGAAGAGATGTCGACGTTTTATGGATGTCCTTCCATGATGGTACTTCAACACTTATTATATAGCTTATAATAATAATTATCATCATAAATCATATTTTTGGGGTTGTAAGCAGTACAGTTAATCACATGTCAGCTAATCACTCAGTATAACAAGAATACAACTTGCGTATATTTGAAACATCTTCTTGAACCAAAGAATTACGTCAAACTTCCTTATATTGAAGTGCAAGGTACCCACCTAATTGTACTCGCTTAATTATGCGGGCGGGTGTCCAACTTTAGCTCCTTGTTACGTCAAGATGAAATTCAGTACTCGGGAATCTCCTTAATGTATAGGTTAAATATTATAAAACTAAATTTGACCAAATTGCCTGAACCCAAACAGAGTTATAAATCAAGGCAAACATTAGGGAATTGAACGAAGAAGTGCGAGATTCCCAGAGATGAAAATTAGGGAGAGTGCTGTGGAGTGTGTAGACAAACACAAAATGAAAGACTATTTGATGACGTTCCTCCACGTCAGTAGAGGCAGCGCCATCAAAGAGAGCTTCAGGGGGAGAGGTCGTGCAGGTGAAGAGTCACAGATGATTTACGATGAAGAGTCGCTGATAAATAGTCTTCGAGGCTTGGCGTATTCTTTTGATAATTACTTACGGAAAAGGGCGCGAGGTAGAGGCATCAGGAAGAGAGAGCAGTGGCACTGAAGGTGACAGGGGGGAGACGAGGCAGTTTATTAAAGAAAACTTTTCAATAAAATGGAAAATGACATGAAATTGGGCCATCTCTGATAGTTTCCCCATGTTGCTGCCTTCACCCTCGACAGCATGAGGAGACTTAACACTATCATGCATTGCATAAATTATCCACACTTATGCATATGTATATTTATGTAAATATTTGAACTACTGCAATTTTTTGCACACTCTCCCGAGTGCATTAACAAGGTCTAAGTATATGGTTAGGACATTTACATCTCAAAGACTAATTAAACTTGGTGTAGTTCAACTCTTTACGTAAAATACACACATGAACATAAGTGTTTTTTTGTGAGGGGGGGGGGTGAGGGGGGGGTCATGTGTCGGACACATGGCTGAATGGTAATGTGTGGAGACGTCTGACTCTTCTCCCTAAGTCACTATCCATCTCCCTCCTTCTCCTCCTTCTCACAATATACCCTCAGGCACTCCCCTTATTCGTCTCTTCTTCCCATATTCTACCTTACAGGACTTTCCTTTGGCATCTTCCTCTTCTCCAATTATCTACCTCCCATTTTTATAATTTTATCACCTCTATTTCCTATCTGTATTATCTACTTTTATACCATCATCTATTTTTCATTTTCTAATCTGCTTAAATACTACCTCTCATCAACCTGAGCCTTCCCAAACCCATTTTTGTTCAGTGCCTCTTATATAATGCCTATCGCAATGATCTACTTCTATTCCCCTCCCTAATCTACCTCTCCTCTTTATCTATTTCTCTCACGTCCCCTTTATCTACATATCTCCCCTCCTCTTTATCCGTCTGCCTCCCCTCCCTTTTATTTTTGTAATTGTTATGCCAGGTTGATTATTATCCTGCGTGAGTCTGCTGCCTGAAGGCAGCTCGCTCGTTTGATCTTGACAATTAAAGATTGTTGTTATATCTCAAAGTTACACTGTTGTTATATCTCAAAGTTACTCTGTTGTTGTATCTCAGAGTTACACTGTTGTTATATCTCAAAGTTACTCTGTTGTTGTATCTCAGAGTTACACTGTTGTTATACCTCAAAGTAACACTGTTGCTATATCTCAAAGTAACACTGTATTGTCATTCTCATCCTGTGTCACTAAAAGTGATCGTTACACAATAATGAACACGTGAGTATTCCTGCGTCCAACCATACCGGCTGTTACATAACATACGTTACATAATAATCAGTTATTACATAATAACTAACGGAATTACATAATAGCCTGGTTATTATGTAACTCCAGGCGGGAGTTACGTAATAACTACGACAAAAGTCTGGCTGTAGCATCGGTAGGATTCCGAAAAGTAAAAATTCCAGCCAGTTCTCAAAGGTCTTTGATATATTTTCCAGCTCTTCAAAGGCTCTATGAGGGCCATGGAAAAGACCGTGTAAAGCATATGTTTTGATATATTTCCGGACATTTGGGGTTTTCAAGGATTCTTTCATATCCCTCAAAATCTTTCGAAATCTCAGAAGTCTTCTCAAAGCTCACTTTAATCTTCCTGGAGAGTATTGAAGGATGAAATGTTTCTTGTAAGCTTTCTACAATACCTTGTAGAGCATTACAGCTTCTTGTAGGCCAATAAGCTTCTTACAAGCTACCTTCAATTTGCAGTGATAAAGAATTAGAAAAGTGCAGTTTATAACACAGTATAACATAGTTTCAGAAGAGTGCATTTTTCAAGGTGCTTATAAAGATTTAACTTGTATTTAGAATAAAAAATTGAAATAGTTTTTGCATATTTTGCCTCGTACCAACACACACATACAAACACACACACACACACACACACACACACACACACACACCACACACACACACACACACACACACACACACACACACATCTGTGTGTGTGTTAATCTGTACACCAGTTGATTGACAGTTGAGAGGCGGGACCAAAGAGCCAAAGCTCAACCCCCGCAAGAGATTAATGAGAATGAGAAGGATTAAGACAGAGGAGGACAGCTTGAGACTTCAAGAAGACCTGGACAAGCTGCAGGAATGGTCGAACAAATGGCTGTTAGAGTTTAACCCAAGCAAATGTAATGTAATGAAGATAGGGGTAGGAAGTAGGAGACCAGATACAAGGTATCATTTGGGAGATGAAATACTTCAAGAGTCAGAGAGAGAGAAAGACCTGGGGGTTGATATCACGCCAGACCTGTCCCCTGAAGCTCATATCAAGAGGATAACATCAGCAGCATATGCCAGGTTGGCTAACATAAGAACGGCCTTTAGAAACTTGTGTAAGGAATCTTTCAGAACATTATATACCACATATGTCAGACCAATCCTGGAGTATGCGGCTCCAGCATGGAGTCCCTATCTAGTCAAGCATAAGACTAAACTGGAAAAGGTTCAAAGGTTTGCCACCAGACTAGTACCCGAGCTGAGAGGTATGAGCTACGAGGAGCGACTGCAGGAATTAAACCTCACTTCGTTGGAAGACAGAAGAGTTAGGGGGGACATGATCACCACATTCAAGATTCTCAGGGGAATCGACAGGGTTGATAAAGACAGGCTGTTTAACACAAGGGGCACACGCACTAGGGGACACAGGTGGAAGCTGAGTGCCCAAATGAGCCACAGAGATATTAGAAAGAACTTTTTTAGTGTCAGAGTGGTTGACAAATGGAATGCATTAGGAAGCGATGTGGTGGAGGCTGACTCCATACACAGTTTCAAGTGTAGATATGATAGAGCCCATTAGGCTCAGGAAACTGTACACCTGTTGATTGACGGTTGAGAGGCGGGACCAAAGAGCCAGAGCTCAACCCCCGCAAGCACAACTAGGTGAGTACAACTAGGTGAGTACACACACACACACACACACACACACACACACACACACACACACACACACACACACACACACACACACACATCAGGTGATAGGCGACCAAAGGGATAGTACACAATGAAGGGGAACTGCCTACCTGTAACGATTCAAGAAAGATATTTGGGAGTGGATGTGACACCTAATCTAACTCCTGAGGCACATATAAATAGGATAACGACAGCAGCGTACTCTACACTGGCGAAAATTAGAACTTCATTCAGAAACCTAAGTGAGGAGACTTTAAGGGCGCTTTACACTGCCTACGTGAGACCAGTCTTAGAGTATGCCGCGCCATCATGGAGCCCCCACCTGAAGAAACACATAAGGAAACTGGAGAAGGCTCAGAGGTTTGCGACGAGGCTTGTCCCAGAGATACGAGGGATGGGATATGAAGAGCGTCTGAAGGAACTGAACCTTACGACACTGGAAAAAAGAAGGGAAAGAGGAGATATGATAGGGACATATAAAATAATCAGGGGAATTGACAAAGTGAAAATAGATGAAATGTTCACACGTAGTAGTAACAGAATAAGGGGACATGGGTGGAAGCTGGAAACTCAGATGAGTCACAGAGATGTTTGGAAGTTTTCTTTTAGCGTAAGAGTAGTGGAAAAATGGAATGCACTTGGGGAGCAGGTAGTGGAAGCAAACTCTATTCATAATTTTAAAATTAGGTATGATAGGGAAATGGGACAGGAGTCATTGCTGTAAACAACCGATGGCTGGAAAGGCGGGATCCAAGAGTCAATGCTCGATCCTGCAAGCACAAATAGGTGAGTACAAATAGGTGAGTACACACACACACACCACACACACACACACACACACACACACACACACACACAGGAAATTTTTAACAGATATAGCTTGGAAAACAGAGCTCAGAGGAAAGATGGCCCAAGACATGAGGGACTACATCACACAGAAGTGTAAGGAGGCAGCAGAAAAGTTCGTCCCAGTCCAAAAGGAAAAAAAAAGAAATGCAGAGGAAGAAACCCCCATGGTTTAATCAGAGATGTATGCATTCTATACAACTAAGTACAGGGGCGTCGAGAAACTATAGAAATAACAGGACACTTGAAGGCAGAGAAAGATACCAGAGAGCCAGGAATGAATACGTCAGGGTGAGAAGAGAGGCAGAGCGACAAAATGAAAATGACATAGCAAACAAGGCAGACATAACCTAAATTGCTGCACAGCCACTACAGGAAAAAACAACAGTGAATGAACAGGCAATGAAAGTGAGGATAGGGGCAGACAGATTATCTTTAAGCGTCATGGAAGTTTGCAAAGAACACAATAAGAAATTGAAGGAGGTCTTTACCGTAGAGCAAGGAGAAGACCCAGAGATAAGAGAGGGTATGTCTAACCAGACTCCACTAGAAGAGTTTGTGATTGCGAGTGGGGAGGTGAGGAAGCATCTGCTACATTTGGATGTGACAAAGGCTATAGGTCCGGATGGAATCTCACCATGGATACTAAAGGAAGGAGCAGAAGCACTGTGCCTGCCACTCTCCATGGTGTACAACAAATCACTGGTAACAGGTGAACTGTCAAAAATTTGGAAGACTGCTTGTGTAGTCCCGATATACAAGAAGGGTGATAGACAGGAGGCACTGAACTACAGGCCAGTGTCCCTAACTTGCATTCCATGCAAGATGATGGAGGAGATTGTACGAAAAAAGCTAGTGGAACATCTGCAGCGAAAGAACTCTGTAACACGTCATCCACATTAATCCTGTGTGGCAAATCATGCTTCACAGGATTAATTGAATTCTATGACCAGGCAACACAAATCAGGCAAGACAGAAAGGGCTAGGCAGACTGTATATTTGGGGATTTCCAGAAAGCCTTTAGCACAGTACCACATAGGAGACTAGT
The DNA here is from genome assembly GCA_020271785.1 of Procambarus virginalis. Lineage (NCBI taxonomy): Eukaryota > Metazoa > Arthropoda > Malacostraca > Decapoda > Cambaridae > Procambarus > Procambarus virginalis. The sequence goes on along the minus strand of WNGS01167840.1, from coordinate 28,259,636 downwards.
TCACAATTTGGAGATGCAGGCGGGAGTGAAAGAGAAGATACTCAACTGGATATATGAGTACCTAAGCAACAGAAGAAAGCAAGTCGCTGTCAGGGCAGGGGGAAGGTCTCGGAGTGACGGGGCGACACCAGTGGAGTTCCGCAGGGGTCAGTCCTTGGACGTATACTGTTTCTGATAAATGTAAATGATCTCCCAGACGGTATAGACTCGTTTCTCTCAACGTTTGCTGGTGATCTAAAAATTATGAGGAGGATTAAGGCAGAAGAAAGAAGACAGTATAAGGCTTCAAGATGACCTAGACAAACTGTAGGAATGGTCCAACAAATGGATACTAAAGTTCAACCCAATTAAAAGTAAAGTGATGAAACTAGGCGGAGGAAATCGGAGGCCAGACACTGGATACCGAATGGAAGATGAAGTCCTTCACGAAACGGACAGAGAGAAAGATCTAGGAGTTGATATCACGCCAAACCTGTCTCCTGAAACCCACATCAAAATAATAACATATGCGGAGTATGCGAGGCTGGCTAACATCAGAACAGCCTTCAGGAACCTGTGTAAGGAATCCTTCAGAACCTTGTATACCACATATGTAAGACCAATTCTGGAGTATGCGGCCCCAGCATGGAGCCTTTTCAAGGACAAGACGAAGCTGGAACAACTTCAGAGGTATGCCACTAGGCTAGTCCCAGAACTAAGAGGCATGAGTTATGAGGAAAGGCTGCATGAACTGCACCTCACATCGCTGGAAGCCAAAGGAGCTCGGAGAGACATGATCACCACATAAAAAATTCTCAGGGAAATTGACAGGGTAGACAAAGATGGATTATTTATCACGGGTGGTACACGCACAAGAGGACACAGGTGGATGCTGAGTACCCAAATGAGCCACAGAGTCATTAGAAAGAACTTTTTCAGTGTCAGAGTAGTTAGTAAATGGAAGGCACTAGGAAGTGCTGTGGTGGAGGCTGACTCCATACACAGTTTCAAATGTAGATATTATAGATCTTGAGAAAATCAGGAATCTGTATACCAGTAGATTGACGGTTGAGAGACGGGACCATAGAGCCGAAGTTCAACCTCTGCAGGCACAACTAGGTGAGTACACATATATGTATGTATATATATGCCTACCGGTAAGAAGGTGTACTATACATACTCACAAGCATGTTAGCGTGTATATACGAGTGTATTATTAAAGAATGGGTGCTTGAGGCTCCCATTGTTTAATGAAAAATCCAAAATAAAATCATTTTAAATCCCGCATTCCCCCCCCCCCCTCAAACTTTCACTCCCAGCCCCGCAAAATTGACCAAAAATACAGAGAAGGAATTCCACGACCACTCATAGAATACATTTGCATGAGAAAGGAGCCGAATCCAGAGGACCATGCACTGTAATACGGTTCAGAGCTCAAGCGGAAAGTGCCTCCGCATATTCCCAGGCAAAGATCACGGAGGACATACCCAGTTTTAGCAGGCAGGCTCAGGCGACACCTATTCTCCATTGCTGCTTACTTCCGTCTATCCAGACCATTATGTCGAACGGAGAACCCGAGTGAGGAGAGTACGAAGTGAGTACGGTGCTGAGAGAGTCCACGAGTAGACGAAACGAAGCATTTGAATGAATAAAATACGAGGTGAGTACAGGCTGAGCACTCACCTTGATATATCGAGGGGAGTACACCTTGATATATCGCCGGGATTTAAGACCCCACAAAAGGATCTGAAATTCGTCCGTAGGTTTTATGCGATGCTCGGCGCCCCACTATAGAAGCCGACCCTAGACCTCTCTCATGCTGACTAAAGGGGCTACCATGATAGACGTCTATGGTAGTCTTGTAGAGGGGCGGCAGAGTAGAGGGGAGGGGCAGGGACGGAATTAACGTGCAAGAGGCAGAAAGTGAGGCGGAGGGCGAAATGGATGTGACCAAAGGGAGGACAAGCGGTGGACGGCCCTCTGCTGCTCACAGATGCGCCTTTGTCGCCATCGGCCTCCGAGAATGTCCATAAAATTTTCCCAAACTTCAACATGTTATTTTAAGTCAGCGAGGAGAGATTTCCTCGACATTCTTGCCTGGTTACCACTGAATTAAGACTGATAAGCGAGTGACTTGGAGAGACACGCGTGTTTGTACTGGGAGGTGTGTGTTTGTACTGGGAAGTGTGTGTTTGTACTGGGAGGTGTGTGTGTGTACTGAGAAGTGTGTGTGTTTGTACTGGGAGGTGTGTGTTTGTACTGGGAGGCGCGTGTTTGTACTGGGAGGAGGTGCGTGTTTGTACTGGGAGGAGGTGCGTGTTTGTACTGGGAGGTGTGTGTTTGTTCTGAGAGGTATGTGTTTGTTCTGGGGAGGAAGGGCGTCTTTGTACTGGGAGATGTGTGTTTGTACTGGGAGGTAATGAAAAAGGGAATGTAATGAGAAATTGGTGGGTCGAAGGTCCAGTGGGGGAGAGTAGTGGACATCAACGCTTGGAGGAGTCGGAGTGTCTGGAGGAGGACTCCTGGCGTCTGGAGGAGGACTCCTGGTGTCTGGAGGAGGACTCCTGGTGTCTGGAGGAGGACTCCTGGTGTCTGGAGGAGGACTCCTGGTGTCTGGAGGAGGACTCCTGGTGTCTGGAGGAGGACTCCTGGTGTCTGGAGGAGGACTCTTGGTGTCTGGAGGAGGACTCCTGGTGTCTGGAGGAGGACTCCTGGTGTCTGGAGGAGGACTCCTGGTGTCTGGAGGAGGACTCCTGGTGTCTGGAGGAGGACTCTTGGTGTCTGGAGGAGGACTCCTGGCGTCTGGAGGAGGACTCCTGGTGTCTGGAGGAGGACTCCTGGCGTCTGGAGGAAGAGGATTCAGCGCCCACCACACCAAAAAATCTCCAGCCTTGGCTAATTTTGCTTTTTAAGAGCGAGAGAAGAATTCAGTGAAATTTAACGTAGTTTGGTTGTTGAGTGGACGAGTGGAGGGGGGGGGGGTGTAGTCGAGTGTTCTAGCGAGTCTCAGTCATACTTTATGAGTATCTCTCCGTCAAACACACACAACAAATATGCAGGGCAGACTCCATATTTTTCGATTAACAGAAAGCCTTTGATACAGTACCACACAAGAGGCTATTGAAAAAGCTGGAGATGCAGGCACGAGTGAAAGGGAAGGTACTCCATTGCATAAGGGAGTACCTAAGCAACAGAAGACAACGAGTCACTGTGAGGGGTGAGGCCTCAGATTGGTGAGACGTCATCAGTGGAGTCCCGCAGGGTTCAGTCCTTGGACCTATACTGTTCCTGATATACGTAATTTATCTCCCAGAGCGTATAGACTCGTTTCACTCAATGTTTGCTGATGATGCAACAATTATGAGGAGGATTGAAACAAAGGATGATAGTAGGAGACTACAAGATGACCTAGACAGACTGAATGAATGAATGGTCCAACAAATGGCTGCTAAAGTTCATCCCGAATAAATGCAAAGTATTGAAACTAGGCGATGGAAACAGGAGGCCAGACACAGGATACAAAATAGGAGATGAAGTTCTTTATGAAACGGACAGAGAGAAAGATTTAGGAGTTGATATCACACCAAACCTGTCTCCTGAAGCCCTCATAAAAAGAATAACGTCTGGGGCATATGCGAGGCTGGCTAACATCAGAACAGCCTTCAAGAACCTGTGTAAGGAATCATTCAGAATCTTGTATACCACATATGTAAGACCAATCCTGGAGTATGCGGCCCCAGCATGGAGCCCGTACCTTGTCAAGCACAAGACGAAGCTGAAAAAAGTTCAGAGGTATACCACTTGACTAGTCCCAGAACTAAGAGGCATGAGTTACGAGGAAAGGCTGCGGGAAATGCACCTTACGACACTGGAAGACAGAAGAGTAAGGGAAAACATGATTACTACCTACAAAATCATCAGGGGAATTGACAGGGTAGACAAGGATAAACTATTCAACACTAGTGGTACGCGAACAAGGGGACACAGGTGGAAACTGAGTACCCAAATGAGCCGCAGGGACGTTAGAAAGATATTTTTCAGTGTCTGAGTAGTTAATTATTAACAGGTGGAATGTATTAGGAAGTGATGTAGTGGAGGCTGACTCTATACACAGTTTCAAATGTAGATATGATAGAGCCCAGTTGGCTCAGGAATCTATTCTCAGGAATGAGTTGATTGACAGTTGAGAGGCCGACCAAAGAGCCAAAGGTCAACCCCCACAAGCACAACTAGGTGAGTACACACACACACACACACACACGTGTGTATACAGGGGCCTGTGGATGAGTGGTCAACGCGACGGATTCGTAGTCCTATGGACAGGGTACCCATCCCCGGCGATGGCGGAAACAATGGCCCGGTTCTTTCACCCTGATAGTAGTACTGACATCCTTTCATACTGGTTAAGTACACAACACAGTAGTCTCTCAATTACTGATGCACTTGAGGGGTAGCTTCAGCTAATCTGCCAAACTTTCCCTTGTCTCTGAGGGACTTATCGTAAGACCTCGAGGGAGTGTTATAGATCCTATTATCGCCGTTCTTTCATAAGAGTTGCTGGGAGCGCTAAGTAGGAGTTAGCAGTCTATTGTGTCTGGTGGGATGCTTCTGTTATTATCCTACAATAATTATTTACATTCCCATAAATATATATTCCTAAATGTGCTTCCATGGTCGAGTTCTAGCTCGTAAACCCCGGCTTAACAGACCTCACTTATTTTTCTTTGTTATTTCCACTTTTAAGACTTTTGTGTTATTTTCTATCTGTTCCTCTAATCCTCTCCAGTTGCTTTCATCCCCTCCGTTATTGTCCTTGTATCCTCTCTGTGCCTCAACTGATTATCTGTCTTACATCCAGGTTACTTTGTTATCCCTTGTTAAGTCTTGTTATACCTTGTTATACCATTTTATATCTTATGTTATATCTTGTTATACTATGTTATATCCTGGTGAACATATTCAAATAGTGAAATTCAAATTCACAACCCGTTGTGAATTCGAATTTTGTAAACTTTTTAATAAATGCAACCCAAACAGCTATGATTAAGACAAATGTAGAGCTTTCGTAAGTGGTTACGTAAATCCTTGATGAATCATGTCCCTGGTGCCTCCTCTTGCTTTCTCAAGTTGTTGTCCTCCTTATGTTGTTTAGTGTGGATTTTGCGTCCTCTCTAATTCACATTTCCCTGTATATCACCAGGATGTAGACGATAAGTGACTTCACCATTCTTTGGTGAGGTTAATCCTGGTCACCAGTCTGTGGATTTTCACAGACATGTGGGTTGCAGTTTCTTCTGTTACTGGGACGTGAGTCTTGGCGATGTCTTTCTTTGTAATCTTAACACTGGTACTTGTCTGGTGACGTACCTCTGGATTTTTCAAGATTCGTTTTGTGTTTGATGTGTATATGTGCGGATATGGTGTGTTTGTGTGTGTGTGTGTGTGTGTGTGTGTGTGTGTGTGTGTGTGTGTGTGTGTGTGTGTGTGTGTGTGTGTGTGTGTGTGTGTGTGTGTATGTGTGTGTGTGTGTGTGTGTGTGTGTGCGTATGTGTGTAATTACCTAAGTGTAGTTACAGGATGAGAGCTACGCTCGTGGTGTGTGTGTACGTGTGTGTGTGTGCACGTGTGAGTGTGCGTGTGAGTGTCGGTGGGCCACATGCCGCATCATTCTCCTCTCCACTTTCCTCTGATTCTCGAGGTAAATCAGCATAATAG
>WNGS01167840.1:28240953-28253875 GCA_020271785.1 Procambarus virginalis | reverse complement strand
TATTATTATATATCCTATTATAACACAGGATAATATACTGATAGTGTAACCCTGCTTCTTGGTGTATATACCTGAGGGGTGTACCCTGATTCTTGATGTATATATGGAAGATAGGAGAGCTCGGGGAGACATGATCACTACCTACAAAATTCTCAGAAGAATCGACAGAGTAGATAAAGATAAATAGTTTAACAAGTGGGGTACGCGAACAAGGAACACGGGTGAAAACTGAGTACCAACATGAGTCACAGGGACGTTAGAAAGAATTTTTTCAGTGTCAGAGTAGGTGACAGATGGAATGCACTTGGCAGTGATGTGGTGGAGGCTGACTCCATACACAGTTTCAAATGTAGATATGATAGAGCCCAGTAGGATCAGGAATCTGTGCACCAGTTGATTGACAATTGAGTGGCGGGACCAAAGAGCCAGAGCTAAGCCTCCGCAAGCACAACTAGGTGCGTACAATTAGGTGAGTACACTGAGAGGAATACCCTGCTTCTTGGTGTATATACACTGAGAGTTTACTAAGTCCTGGACATACTGCAACCAGCAAGTATGTTAAAGTATAATTGCTGGTTTGTCAGTAAGTACTTGTGGTGTCCTTAATATCCCTTCAGACTCCAGAGGTTGATAGGCCTTAGCCCCACCATAAATCATAGAGCAAAATATTCGATTACCTGCGCATGGAAAAAAGAGAGTGCTTTCAATATCTACCCAAAAACAATTCAATAATACTCGGTTAACAGGATTATCTAAAGAAGATTTGTTTAGGTACAATTTATATTTATATTCTTGATGTCTTAACACAATGACAAATGTGTGACAAAGGCGATTACTCTCATATTTTTTGTTAATCAGGAAGGAAAAAATACGTACTGGTAAAATGAGATTTGGTGTCAAGTGAATGCAACATGCAACACCGATCACGTCATACAATGTGCAAACCTAGTCCTCTCACTGGAAGGATTGGTGATGATAAGAGTCCCTCGTAAGCATGAAGGATCAGCTGAAACAGGTTGAAATATCAGCTGAAACAGGTTGAAATATCAGCTGAAATATGTTAAATATCAGCTGAAACAGGTTGAAACATCAGCTGAAACAGGTTGAAATATCAGCTGAAACAGGTTGAAATATCAGAAACAGGTTGAAATATCAGCTGAAACAGGTTGAAATATCAGCTGAAATAGGTTAAAATATCAGCTGAAACAGGTTGAAACATCAGCTGAAACAGGTTGAAATATCAGCTGAAACAGGTTGAAATATCAGCTGAAACAGGTTGAAATATCATCTGAAACATGTTGAAATATCAGCTGAAACATGTTGAAATATCAGCTGAAACCGTATGAAAATAAACTGAACAGAATAATATATTATCTGAATCAGGCTGATAATTGATACAGGGTGAAATATAAGCTGAAAGAGGATGATATATAACCTGAAACAGGGCGACATATAAGCACAAATATTGGGTGGAGAATGTTGCAGAAGAGGAGAGCACCAACACTCACTCACTCACGCAACTATAACTTCACACCAACAACTAAAGCACACGAACTTTGTGGTTTAATTTATCAAAGGAAATTTAATTCTGCTCCAAAAAATATCCAAAAGGCTGACAAATGGAGAGTTTAGCGTTTTTACATGTGGTAAAAAAAATTTGCCGAACTGTGCGTCAAAAATTTGCATAGTATAACAAGTGATAAAAACGTGTCAAAAACAACACGTAAGTCTATATTGTTAGTTTTGTTCTGTTTAACTTCGTCCCAACTCCCTTCCCTCCTAACAAATTGAGCACCCCTTTCACCCCACCCCTAACTCTCTCTTCTCACTCCCCCTTTCCCTCCTCTCCCGTGTTACTTCCCTTCATCCCCATCCCATATTCTTAACTCCCCCTCCCTGTGCTCTTCTCGTCCTAATTTCAATTAAAGATGCGAACGAAGCGGAAAAGGGGAGAGGTGAAAAGTAAGAGAGGGGGAGTGAGCGAGAAGAAAGAAGGGACAGAGCGAAGGGAATGCGAAAGGGTAGAGGAAGGCGATAAGTGAGAAAAGAAGAAGGTGAAGGGAAAGAATTAAGGAGTGGAAGAGGTTGAGGTGAGAGAAGTGAAGGAGTGGGTCGGACGGGTAGAGGATCAGAACAAACGTTAAGCAAACATCTTGTTTCCTTGACCTGAAATATACACATCAATGTTCCGTTTCAGAGACGATCTTCGGATGAGGACGAGGCGAGGCGGCTCACCTTCACGGTAAGCAATATCTGTTTCTTAAAACTGTCGTCCACACTTCTGTGGATATGAACATTCCATTCAACAGGACTCGAACCCTGGACCCCACGTGTTTGAGAGCGAAGCTCACACACACGTGGGGTCAATAGTTCGTGTCTCTCAGAGCCCAGGTCAATGGACTCGTTTCTTGTTTCTGTTTTACTTAGGCGGAGTATGAGTATTTATGGCTCGTATGGTCGCTTCAGTAAGATTTTGCTCAATGTGTTTAACAACTTCTACTCTATTGAATCTAAATTGAAATCTTAATGGGTTTGTAACTGTGCACTGTGTAAGATAATGTTCCAGTGGTCTGTCGGGGTTGGCCTCGGTAAATGTCGCTGCGCTGTTTTACTTGCTTAAGGATGAGAAGACAGCAACATCAGCTGTTTGGAGACAGCTGATATTGCAGCACCGTTGTCACAACTATGGATGTGGGTATGTGTTGAGGTTTGCATTGGACGGCCAGCTGGTGCATGAATACACGCACACACACACACACACACACACACACACACACACACATACACACACACACACACACCACACACAAACATACACACACACACACACACACACACACACACACATTCACAATAAACTTAAAAATACACCAGAAATGTGTTGCAAGTACACGCTTCGCATCCCAGGTTGTTGACTCACAGTCACTCATACCATTGTTAATTGCTTGCAAATACCAGGTTTAGACTCGTAGGAGCTGGGATGATAAATGTTCCTTGTGGTGGGATATTGTCTGGGAATGGGACGTCGTGAGCGCTGTGATGAAGCCTCGGAGACCAGGGAGGTAGTGATATTAAGGAGAAAGAGAGAGAGGAGGAAAGCAGGATGATAGAAAACAATTTGGAGGAAACAATTAGATATTAAGGAAGCATTTGGAAACAAATTACAAAAGCTATTTGTTTTTCCATTTTATGGAAAATTAAACTGGAGATTCAAGCAAAAATCTATTTTTTGTTTTACAAAACATATCAAGAGGACCAAAAGGCTCTCTCTCTTTGACCCTCTTGGTCAAACATCAGCGTGCTAACGGCTGGAATTAGATGTTCTCTAATTAGCAAAGTTTCAAGTACGTATCGATCTATTTCACTAGAGTTTGAAAAGATAAAGAAGAAGATAAGAGGAAGAAGAGATCCTTTAGGTATTCTTCGCTCAACTGTTCCTACTGGGTTCATGTCATCACGTGCTTCTGTTGCACGTGTTACCTGTCTCTTGCTCCTATCACATTGTTCTGCAACATTCAGCCAATCACATGCTTCACCGTTTAATGTAACACTGTATTTTATGTTGATAATGCTCTACCGGGTTCAGGATTGTCTATACATGTGACCCCATTGCTCCAAACTGCCCATTCCCTTTCGGAGAACTTGGCCAAACTGCTGGATGTTTTACCTCCCGGAGGCAGTTTAATTAATCCAGCGACATGTTTACACAGAGGGTCGGCCTTGCTTGACACAGGACACGGCGACTGTTGGTAGAGCAAAGGAGAGGGAGAGAAGAGAAGAGAAAGAGAGAGAGAGAGAGAGAGAGAGAGAGAGAAAGAGAGAGAGAGAGAGAGAGAGAGAGAGAGAGAGAGATAGAGAGAGAGAGAGAGGAGAGAGAGAGAGATAGAGAGAGAGAGAGAGACAGACAGACAGACAGACAGAACAGACAGACTGACAGAGAGACAGGGAGAGGAGTTACAGTAAACACATTCCTTAAATTTTGGGAAAGGCTGACTTATACTCACACACTAGTGACTATATACAAAATATACAAAATTCAACGAACCCTCTGGTCCGAATTTGAGAAAATTGTGTTCCATAGCAGTAAACTAATTTCCGTCACACCATTAATGGCCGAGGAGTGAGTGTGGGGTAAATAATTGCAATGAGCACAATATATTATTAAAAAAAAAACATATATGAACACATTTGGTGGAGGAAGAAGAGACGAGTTCGGATGGTCTCTGTTGGTGGAGGGAAAACTATAAGTATAGTCCCAGGTGGCGCAGCGACAACAGCATCTCGTGAGCAATTTGGTCTTGGGTTCGAGTCCTGGCCTGGGAAGGATGACTAGACGCTAATCCTTACGTTTCGCTTCTGTTCACCAAGCAGTAATCACGTACCTGGTTGTTACAGATTGGAGGTTGTGTTCTAGGGAAAAGTGGTGGGTAAGGCTTACTATGACCTATGGGAAGGAAAAGCTGTCAGCCTGCTAGCAGTGGTCAGAAGTAGTCTGTTTCTGTACTCACCTGTGTAAAAAAAAGAACGGTGAATAGCCTGCTGATTTGTGCGTGTACTCCTATTAATATCGAATCACTACACTTATATATTTGTTCAATCTATGATTATTATCAACATGTGGATAATTACTTATCCACATGTTGTGGATTTGCAGATAATGAGTCACAATAACGTGGCTGAAGATATAATGACCAAACCACATCATCACAAGATGAAGAGATGTCGACGTTTTATGGATGTCCTTCNTAGCTATCGTGGGCGTGTGTGTTGTGGTGTGTGTGTGTGTGTGTGTGTGTGTTGTGTGTGTGTGTGTGTGTGTGTGTGTGTGTGTGTGTGTGTGTGTGTGTACTCACCTAGTTGTACTCACCTAGTTGTGCTTGCGGGGGTTGAGCTCTGGCTCTTTGGTCCCGCCTCTCAACCGTCAATCAACAGGTGTACAGTTTCCTGAGCCTAATGGGCTCTATCATATCTACACTTGAAACTGTGTATGGAGTCAGCCTCCACCACATCGCTTCCTAATGCATTCCATTTGTCAACCACTCTGACACTAAAAAAGTTCTTTCTAATATCTCTGTGGCTCATTTGGGCACTCAGTTTCCACCTGTGTCCCCTAGTGCGTGTGCCCCTTGTGTTAAACAGCCTGTCTTTATCAACCCTGTCGATTCCCCTGAGAATCTTGAATGTGGTGATCATGTCCCCCCTAACTCTTCTGTCTTCCAACGAAGTGAGGTTTAATTCCTGCAGTCGCTCCTCGTAGCTCATACCTCTCAGCTCGGGTACTAGTCTGGTGGCAAACCTTTGAACCTTTTCCAGTTTAGTCTTATGCTTGACTAGATAGGGACTCCATGCTGGAGCCGCATACTCCAGGATTGGTCTGACATATGTGGTATATAATGTTCTGAAAGATTCCTTACACAAGTTTCTAAAGGCCGTTCTTATGTTAGCCAACCTGGCATATGCTGCTGATGTTATCCTCTTGATATGAGCTTCAGGGGACAGGTCTGGCGTGATATCAACCCCCAGGTCTTTCTCTCTCTCTGACTCTTGAAGTATTTCATCTCCCAAATGATACCTTGTATCTGGTCTCCTGCTTCCTACCCCTATCTTCATTACATTACATTTGCTTGGGTTAAACTCTAACAGCCATTTGTTCGACCATTCCTGCAGCTTGTCCAGGTCTTCTTGAAGTCTCAAGCTGTCCTCCTCTGTCTTAATCCTTCTCATAATTTTGGCGTCGTCAGCAAACATTGAGAGGAATGAGTCTATACCCTCTGGGAGATCATTTACGTATATCAGAAACAGGATAGGTCCAAGTACAGAGCCCTGTGGGACTCCACTGGTGACTTCACGCCAGTCTGAGGTCTCACCCCTCACTGTAACTCTCTGCTTCCTATTGCTTAGGTACTCCCTTATCCACTGGAGCGCCCTACCTGTTTCTCCAGCTTATGCATCAACCTTTTATGGGGTACTGTGTCAAAGGCTTTCCGACAGTCCAAAAAATGCAGTCCGCCCACCCTTCTCTTTCTTGCTTAATTCTTGTCACCTGATCGTAGAATTCTATCAAGCCTGTAAGGCAAGATTTACCCTCCCTGAACCCATGTTGATGGGTTGTCACGAAGTCTCTTCTCTCCAGATGTGTTACTAGGTTTTTTCTCACAATCTTCTCCATCACCTTGCATGGTATACAAGTTAAGGACACTGGCCTGTAGTTCAGTGCCTCTTGTCTGTCACCCTTTTGTGTGTGTGTTGTGTGTGGTGTGTGTGTGTGTGTGTGTGTGTGTGGTGTGTGTGTGTGTGTGTGTGTGTGTGTGTGTGTGTGTGTGTATGTGTGTGCCCGCTGGATTGTGCTCTTCTAAAAGCAATAGGACATAAAACAAATGCCTCTTGTATCAATACCTTAAAGTCTCTCTAGAACACAGTGTTGACATTGAAGGCTCAAGCTAGCGCTAATTATGAACACACTGCACCAAAGGTAGACACAACAACACTCCAACACACACGACACCAGCATCAAGGTGAACAACTTGCTCTACAATCCCATAACAACTACCTGTACTACAGTCTACCCTGCCTGCTGGGGGCGAACTCCCTAAACATGTATGATAGACACTCTCCTCCCTTAACATCCTGCGAGGTAATCTCAGCATCACACAGCCAGCTCTTGACAAGCGCTGCAACCCTTCACACAAATCAGGGTAACCACAGAAGCACCGATATATTTAACATAATACATTTTGATTAATATTTCGTCTATATTATCACCAAACAACCCACATTCACCACAAGTCGCTCCCATCCTCATGCTGCATCCGCTTCATCCCGTCATCAACGAATGAGCCGCAAAGAATAATGTATACAATGCATACATTAATGTGTACGTTAATGTATACAAAACCCTTGTATACATTAAACTCTTCTAGCGGTGTATCACTACTTTCAAGATCGCTAAAGCCTTTGGCGACACCTGTGTAATTCACCTGTTTGTTAGAGACCCAGAAAACTCAAGCCAATAGCGATAATGGGGTTAATTATCTAATTGCTTATCCGACCAATTAATAACAATATCTGAGTCCAGGCATGTCTGGTCCAATCACTATGCCGAACAAATGTGCTATCCGGAGACCTCGAAGCCGTGAAGTAGTAATTTAACACAGGGTCGAACCCCTGTAACAACTGTTTGACGATAAGAATACTTATTCCTCGATATACACTTGTGCATTCCCGTACATAAATGTTCACAATTTTCAATATGTTTCGGTAAAACAAAAATACTGAATACCATGAAGTAGTCGGCCCGACAAGTTCAATAAAATGTTCACTATCACAGATGTACGCAACACTTGTCACCAAGACACTTACTGAAGAAGTTCCAAAATTATTTTTAAAATTTCTGATTTGACAGACTCATGACGTGCTCCCATTGTTGTTCGTGTTTCGTTTTCTTCCCCATTTGTTGTAACTCAGATATCACTCGGGTAATTTTTGCATGTCTCACTTGTGAATTATATCTTATATTTTATAGTTTGATACCGTATATCCACTACACCTTGTCGTTTGATACGGTACACTTTATTGTTAAAAGTATATATAAATACAAATGTAAATGTTTGTTTGTTCAAAATCCCTAATCTCCGAAAATTCTTCACCGATTGCTTTAAAATTTTCATACAACGTTCCATTCGCATCCGAACGGATTTTTTATATACAACGTTCCATTCGCATCAGAACGGATTTTTATATACTTTCTTCACCGATTGCTTTGAAATTTTGACACAACGTTTCATTCGAATATGCGCGTGTTTTTATACTATTATATAGATTCCACCCCTGTGACAGGTAAAAACGTGCTTTTTTTTAACCAGAGCCATCTGTTGCATGTAATAGCAACACAAGCTATAAAAATATGTTACGATTCCATTTCAATGTTTCTGATTATATTGATAAATTGAGTTTTCGTAGATTTCGATTTATTTCCATTCTGATTTAATTATTTTGTGTGACATGGACTGGAATTGAGCTGTGTTGTTTACCATACCGTTCATTTCGTAAGTATAAGTACAGATGCCACACCTGTGACAGGTAAAAACATTTTTTAAGATACAGCGCCATCTGTTGCACGTAAGAGCGGTTGATAGCGAGATCAACTATCAACCCACCCCCACTACCACACCTCTCAACCCACCCCTCTACCACACCTCTCAACCCACCCCCACTACCACACCTCTTAACCCACCCCCACTAACATAGTGGGGGTGGGTTAGTGGGTCTGCCCTTCAACATAGCTCAACCTACACACCACATCACTTTAACAGAGTAAACAAAAAACATAAACAAAACAATTCACTTCCCACGATACGCTGGCACCAAGATCCACTCTCACCTGTGCTAATTACCAGCATCATTGCGCTAAATTAAGCAATATCAGAACGATATTACTCGCTGGCGATATTAGCATCAGCCGCTAGACTCGAGATATTGGTAACGATAATATAACTACTTTGGAATGACCTGGAGAAGGAGAATCACCTTTGTTAACGCTAATTATCTCATTAATACATCGATCTTAATCTACATAAGTAACTTGATTACCTTAAATAATTGCTGTACGTTACTTCATTTGCATAATTGGAATCCTATACCTAATGTAATTTGGGTGGGGGTAATCGTATTCATTTTAATGGAATATATGCCTTAAAGGATAATTGGATGGATATAATTGGCCTAAGCCCTTTGATCTTTGCTCTAATTAGCAATCGTCGACGCGTCATATATATATATATATATATATATATATATATATATATATATATATATATATATATATATATATATATATATATATATATATAAATGAAAACTCACACCCCCAGAAGTGACTCGAACCCATACTCCCAGGAGCAACGCAACTGGTATGTACAAGACGCCTTAAACCACTTGACCATCACGACCGGACATAATGAGGTGATAGCCGAAGCTATTTGAACCACCTCACCGCCGGCACTCGGATGGTTATCTTGGGCATAGCATTTACCAAATCACCTCATTCTTTGGGGCACACGCGAGGAACACAAGGCGTCTTGTACATACCAGTTGCGTTGCTCCTGGGAGTATGGGTTCGAGTCACTCTGGGGTGTGAGTTTTCATTCGCATATAGTCCTGGGGACCATTCAGGCTTGTTCGCATATATATATATATAAATATATATATATATATATATATATATATATATATATATATATATATATATATATATATATATATTATATATATATATATATATGACGTACCTAGTAGCCAGAACGCACTTCTCAGCCTACTATGCAAGGTCCGTTTTGCCTAATAAGCCAAGTTCTCATGAATTAATTGTTTTTTGACTACCTAACCTACCTAACCTAACTTAACCTATAAAGATAGGTTAGGTTAGGTTAGGTAGGGTTGGTTAGGTTCGGTCATATAACTACGCTAATTTTAACTCCAATAAAAAAAATTACCTCATACATAATGAAATGGTAGCTTTATCATTTCATAAGAAAAAAACAGAGAAAATATATTAATTCATGAAAACTTGGCTTGTTAGGCAAATCGGGCCTTGCATAGTAGGCTGAGAAGTGCGTTCTGGCTACTAGGTACGACATATATATATATATATATATATATATATATATATATATATATATATATATATATATATATATATAATTACTAAAGAAAAATCTAAATGACCCGACCAGGATTCGAACCCATGATGTCTATGATTACTCTACAATGTTCACAGTACTGCGAGCGTTTATGATTATGCGTTTGTTTGCGAGCACAGGCAAACAAACGCATAATCACGTCCACTGCCTCCCCTCCAAGGGCGTCTACTGCATACCCCCATTTTGCATACAAACATTAACATATTCATTTTCATGCAAAGGAAAAGGGGGGGGGGGGTTAATGCACTGGGTAGAGCACCACGACCTACCTATGAATATCCCAGAACACTCACCAGTCACCCTGCAAAGTTTGGTGAAGCTATCCCAAGCGTCTGGCCCGCAGCCTCACATCGACAGTCTCGTTATACAGATATGAATGAATAACGAAATGTGGAAGTCATGCACTACTTTGTGATTGCGTAATCCTGCCCAAGAAGTGTACGCCCGCGTCCTGGTGCTTGGTAGGTCTCAGTCGAGTGTTATAATCAGCAGCGAGGCTCAGGTACATGTGTGTGGGAATTTCAGTAAAACATCTAATTTACGTTTGTTACCAGTTGCAAAAGATTTTAGCTTTCTGGGTTTGTGTGGGTGTGTGCTCTCACCTGAATAAACGTACCTAACATGTGATTGTACGGTTGATAGCTCTTGAGTACAGCTTTTACAATGGCTCCCGACACCTCTGATGTTGACAGTGTCGGCTTTTTGTTTGAGTATTTACGTTAAATTTCGTTTTTAACCCTTCTCCTCGGTCCCTACTAAGAATATACTTCCTGACATTTCGAAGGCTGATGTGCGTACTTCCTTAACCACTGTTCTTCATAGTTCTTGTTCTTCACTTGGCTTTATTGACATAGTTCCTCTAAGTACCTTCAACGTCGCTACTATATCTTTTCTATTACCTATCCGTCTATTGAGACGAGGTCAACCCTGTAGCTTGTTTAGGTCCGCCTGTTTTTCTTGAGTGTCAAAAAGCGTTTGACACAGTCATGCATGAAAGGAGACTGTGTCAAACATGATTTTGTTTTTTTACTCTGGGGGAGTACAAGTTTGAAAACCAGGCTGGAATAACTTAAGTGTTCGACTGAGTGAAGGGATATCAGTAAGATAGAAAACAGAGGATAACATTGAGAGGAGAGTAGGAGCAAGAAGATACAGGTGGAGCGCCTCACAGTTCGATTTTGGGACACATTATTCATGATACAAAAGACCTAACAGAAAAAAATTGAATTTTCTGCATTCGTTTGCGTATATAAAGGTGCACTCCAGCGGTGGTCGGAAAGATGGCTGCTCTCTTTTATTCCTAACAAACTCAAGGGATTTATGATAGGTGAGAGAGAGCAGACCACAGGGACACTGCGGCCTGAGAGGAAGGCAGCTCCCAGAAACAATGAAATAGAAGGCTATGAGAGTAC
This sequence comes from Procambarus virginalis, assembly GCA_020271785.1. Taxonomy (NCBI): domain Eukaryota; kingdom Metazoa; phylum Arthropoda; class Malacostraca; order Decapoda; family Cambaridae; genus Procambarus; species Procambarus virginalis. The sequence continues at coordinate 28,242,765 of WNGS01167840.1, read as the reverse complement.
ATGTACCACCACTCCTGTCACCCCAGGAACACTTTGACAAAATAGCCTTTACAATACTCCAGATTGACAAATATCAGGTACAGCCTTCCGGATCCTAGACACAAATGCCTTCAGAATTAAGGAACCTTCATTAGACCAATTTTTAAGTATGCAGCGCCGGAATGGAGTCCTCAATTGAAAATGTAAAATAAGTAATTATGAACTGTACAGACATACGCAACTAGACTTGTCCAAGAAACATATGAATTCATCTGCTGTGAAAGGCTGAGTAAGTTCAAACTCACCACGTTGGAGCAAAGATGAATCATGGGGGGATATGATAACAACGTACAAGGTTTCAAGGAGGAATGACAGAGTGGATAGAGAAGAAAAGGTTCAAATGAGAAATGGTAAGCTTAGAGGACAGTGGTGGATGCTGAAGACACAGATGAACCAAAGAGACGTCGGGAAAACATTGGTATATGTGTCGCAAGTAAATAAAACGCTCTACAAAGGGTGACAGTTGAAATAGACAATCAAAAGTTTCAACATTAAATATAACTGGATACAAGTGGAATTAAAGGACTTGCATCAATCAACCAGGATAATTGAAAGCAGGCAGAAGACTAGTGAGCTATTACTCAACGCAGTAAACTAAACGAGGCGAGTGTATACATATACACCCTTTCTACCCTCGGGCACAAAGTCGTATATACATATACAGCCCCCTACCTGACCACCCTCTCCCTCCTCAACATATATACATAACCCAGTTCCCTGGTCCAACAATGGCCTGCTAATTAGGGAGATAGCGAGTTAGTGATTTGTCAGCGGGGTCCTGGTTATTAGGGTAGTTGTCGCCACCCAGTCAGCCGGCCACCCAGTCAGCCGGCCACCCAGTCAGCCGGCCACCCAGTCAGCCGGCCACCCAGTCAGCCGGCCACCCAGTCAGCCGGCCACCCGACCAGCAGACCAGGCAACCAGTAGGCTACTCAGCCAGCTGGCCAGACAGCCAGCAGACCAGTCAACTAGCCAGCTAGCCACACGCCATCACTAAGACAGTATTGAACCACGTCACCTTCACCACCACCATAACAACGCCAATATCGTCACCATTACAATGACATTGTTCACAGCAACACCGCCACACACCAACATAACCACTTTATCACCACATACAAACATAATCCCATTATCACCAACACACACCAGCAGGTTGTAGTGTAGAGTGTAGTGTAGTCAAGTGTAGTCAAATGTAGATATGATAGAGCCCAATAGGCTCAGGAACCTGTACACCTGTTGATTGACGGTTGAGAGGCGGGACCAAAGAGCCAGAGCTCAACCACCGCAAGCACAATTAGGTGAGTACAATTAGGTGAGTACACCAACATAACCACATATCACTATAACTCCATTTACAGCTGGTATGAATCAAAATCAAATCAAAATCAAAATCAAATGTTTAGTCAGGTAAAAGTACATACAAAGAAGATAAGTTACAAACATAATGATGGATTTATAGATAGAGCTAGTACATACAATACCTACCTTGAGGATACCTTGAGGTGCTTCCGGGGCTTATCGTCCCCGCGGCCCGGTCATCGACCAGGCCTCCTGGTTGCTGGACTGATCAACCAGGCTGTTGGACGCGGCTGCTACAGCCTGACGTATGAGTCACAGCCTGGTTGATCAGGTATCCTTTGGTAGGTGCTTATCCAGTTCTCTCTTGAACACTGTGAGGGGTTTGCCAGTTATGTCCCTTATGTGTAGTGGAAGCGTGTTGAACAGTCTCGGGCCTCTGATGTTGATAGAGTTCTCTCTCAGAGTACCAGT
>WNGS01167840.1:28227169-28237956 GCA_020271785.1 Procambarus virginalis | reverse complement strand
TGCCTGGGCGGGTTTTGAGGGTTGAGGGATGAGGGGGTCCTTGAATGTGGGATGAAGCAGATGGATTTGAATGCAATGGGTCAGAGGGTTCAAGGGAGGTGTTGGGGAGATAAGCAGGGGCAGGAGGGCTGATTTGGGGAGGTTGTGACCTGTGGAGCAGGTTTGGGCTCGTTAGCATGGGGTGGGGCACGGGGATGGGTGCACTGGGGTGGGTAACTATGCTCAAATGGGACGAGGTGTGTCATGGAGGTTGGCTCGCCCTGTGGGCTATCTGCTCATCCTTTGTCATGTATCTGTCAATATACACGTTGTAATAGTTCAAGCTACCTCTGAGTAAGTGTTTGTGTTGTAGTATGTAATTCACAGCCTCGGGAACCTTGAACCCGGAACCATCGCAAGGTAAGGCATGGAGGACATGATTTGATGAGTAAGAGTGGTGAAGGTTATGGGAACTTATAGGCCAAGGTTGGGAGGGGTAGTATATTATAATTTCTATCAATTTCACATACATCTCCGTTTTGCCCGTCTGTTCTACAGGTGGACTTCTCTCTGGGCTCCAGCGATTATCACTTCTCCTGGCGGCACGATGGCGGCCGGAAGTACACATGGGAGCGAGCTAACTTTTACTGCACGCATCTGGCCCCGGGTGGGAGGGCGTGAGCATTGAGACGGCGGACGAGGACAAGTTCATCTCTCGCGTCGTCGGTGGAGGCGAGTGTCCGGCGTAGACATCAACAACAGGGAAAATATGTTAACAAATATGCCAAAGTAAAACGATGTAATAGTCAACAATGTGAACAGATAACATATATTTCATATCAGAAAAATCTTAATGATAATAAGTTTCTCTGTATGCTCTGCGGACAGACCACGTGAAATACATCTGGACTGGAGGATTCTATAAGGACTATTACTGGCGGGGGTCATCTGGGAGCCGCTTCGACGGCCTCAACTGGTCTCACACCGGCAGGTAGGCCAGTTGCTCCACTTCCAGACCATAGTTTTTAATTTGGTATACTAGGTTGTTGAGGCTATATTTGTCCTGCATCCTTTGTAATCTATTAATTTAAATATATCCATTTCCTTAGGAGACTCCTTTTACATCGTTCAGAAGCCTTCACAGTGTTATATAGTCACAATGATTTAGCGTTTCCACCTCATAACTGCTTTACATGACTAAACTGTCAGTAATCTAAGATTCGCTCATTTAACTCATTATATGACTATTTTAATGCATATTCGAATTTTATTTCCATATTCTCTGTCACTAGTCTCGGAAGAACCAGCCAGACAACGCCGAGGACGGCAAGGAGTTCTGTCTGGCAGTGCTCAACAACTTCTACAATGACGGCATCAGATGGCACGACGTCGCCTGCCACCACGAGAAGGCCATCGTCTGTGAGCGCCGCCGCGGGGCCACTATGGCTGACCTGCACCCACACTTCCTCTCCTCTGTGAGCACCACACTTCCTGTCCTCTGTGAGCACCACACTTCCTGTCCTCTGTGAGCACCACACTTCCTGTCCTCTGTGAGCACCACACTTCCTGTCCTCTGTGAGCACCACACTTCCTGTCCTCTGTGAGCACCACACTTCCTGTCCTCTGTGAGCACCACACTTTCTGTCCTCTGTGAGCACCACACTTCCTGTCCTCTGTGAGCGTCACCACGTGATACATAACTACACGTGTCTGTATCATCCACTCCCAGGCGGGTCATACGCCAACCAGAAGTATGTGTATCATGTGAGTATATTTCAGTTTCATCATAAATCATGTGTTGAGAACAGATACATAATTAAAGTGTCAGGAAACCAAGCATCAAAGAGTCTGTGATATTATCCGTTATAACCAAGTCTGTAATCAAGTCTATAAAACGTTTTACCCAAGTCTATGACCAAGTATATATAACGTTATAACCAAGTCTATAATGTTTGGAACCAAAATCATATTACCAAATGAGGTTTCGCAGCTGTGCACTTTTGACCTCGACCAATTAGAGAGCCTGTCATGTCGACGCGCTCAGAGAAAGGACTTTCTGGTGGCCATCGGTGGTCACGGCTAATGGTCGTTCGACAGCTGCAGGCACGCAAACATGTGAAAAAAAATCTAAACAGAAGTTATTCCTAGATATGCACACGATAGACGAGCGATCGCGAACGCGGATGAACTTTAGTGAGCTTTTGGGTCGCTTGTCTATGCTTGAGCGAAGCACCAACATTACTCTGTACTTAAAATTGTTAATAACAAAATTTGATCTGTGACGCGCTGAGAGATCGCAGGCCAGGACCGACACGGGAAATCTTAAGAGCCGCGGACTCAGACAGGAGCTGACGTCCTGGAGGCCTGAACAACGTCCCTGGCTGCTGCCAAGCGTGGATGCTGAGCCTGAGCCTACAAATGATACTTCATCAACAAGTAACGAAGATTCTGGTCCACGTTATTTGATCTCAATTCAAAAGTAGCAAAAGGTGACATGTTCAGTCCTTTGAGGAGCTGCGTTAGTCTCCTTAACATCAGGTGGTAGAGCAAGGGAGCCCTTGTGCTGTATGCCTAGAGATTAAGTTTAGGAAACCTGTCTGAATGTCGTGGCCTTGTTAGGAATACTAGTTTTCGCATATTCTTACAACTGGTTACCTGGTCAGTCTGGGTAAGGTAATAAAAGTAATACTTATTTATTATTATTATTATTATTATTATTATTATTTTATTATTATATTATTATTATTATTATTATTATTATTATTTATAAACGTGTAAAATACCTCAATGCAAATGTATGACATTGTTCTAGCTCATTCTGCATGATGATAATGGTTTAATCAACCATTTTTTTGCCATTCCTAATGAAAGTATGTGTATGTGTATTCACCTAGTTGTGCTTGACGGGGTTGACCTCTGCTCTTTCAGCCCGCCTCTCAACTGTCAATCAGTCAACTGTTACTTACAACTACTAACAATAATTTTTTAGTGCTTTTGTTTTTTAAAACACACACACACACACACACACACACACACACACACACACACACACACACACACACACACACACACACACACACACCACACGGTACACACAAACACACACACACACACACACACACAACACACAACACACACACACACTGACAACTAACAGCTGTCTAACTCCCGTACCTATTTACTGCTAAGTAACGGGTGCATCAGGGTGTAAGAACTCTGCCCATTTTTGCTTTCGCCGGCGCCAGGATCGAATCCCGGACCACAAGACTACGTATCCAGCGTGCTGTTCACTCACCACCAGCGCCATTGTGTGTGTGTGTGTGTGTGTGTGGTGTGTGTGTGTGTGTGTGTGTGTGTGTGTGTGTGTGTGTGTGTGTGTGTGCGTGTGTGAGCTCGCATGAACCTTGCAGAGCTGGGCCAGCGAGAGTTAGAGATGCCCGCCTTGTTTTCCCTCTTGCAATACTTTTTACCACACTTGTTAAACTTGTCGTGGCCTCGCATATAAAGCTGGAGTTTTCTCAGCTGTTCTTTCACACGATGTCAGTAAAGCTGGGAAAAAGTGGGGGCGAGGAGGAATGCAAGGGAGGACGGGGTGAAGAGAACTCTGATAAAGATGACAAGATAGCGGAGAAACAGCTCATAAAGTTGGCAATAAATGGGGTGAACAGGTGATAAATTTGGCAGATTGTGAGATGAACAGCGGATAAGGTTGACGAGGAAGAGGGTGAGCAGATGTGTGACAACTAATAGAGAGAGGATACAGGGGACCTGAAGTAGGTTAAGGGGAGCTTGGAATGGATTAAGGGGAGCTTGGAATGGGTTAAAGGGGAGCCAAGAGTGGTTTAAAGAAGAATAGTTTAGGGAAAATTAGGTAAGGAGTCATATCACTTACAAGTGCTTTAGAGTCATTCAGGCTTTCTGCTGTCTCCTCATAATCTATTTAATTTGCTTACGAGAAGGTAAGATTGGAAAGTATCTTTAATTTTTTAAAAAGCTGTCACAGGTGGTTGTATACATCCACAGAAAATGTCTGAGTGACCCGAAGCGAGGCGAGGAATAATGCAGCAGGCCGACCAGGTCTCACCTTGTAGGATCAAGTAAACATAACTTCAGCTGGACAGAAAATTCTTATCTCTTTTTGTGATAATATTGTGTCGCTTTTTCAATAAAATCTGCGGGTTTTCTTTGGTAAATATTTTTATATTCAGGTATGTACTCTCGAGGGAATCATTAAGGAACTAATACAAGTATAATATACTGATGAATGTTTATATAGGAATTTAGACGCAAACAAAAAATACAGAAATACATATACACTCATACACACATACACACACACACGCGCGCGGTCCTGTGGTCTATTGGTGAATGTTCTCCACTGCTAATGGAAAACCCGGGTTCAATCCCCAGCTACATCATAAACAATTAAGCGTTTCCTTTCACCTGCTGCGTCTGTTCACCTAGCAGCAAATAGGTAATTGGGAACGAGGTAACTGTCGTTGCTTTTCTGCACTCTGTAGATATGGGTTCGAATAGGAGATACAATAGAGAGGTCAGTAATTAGACAATCAACGGTTAGAAATACGCGGTTCAAGAGCTAATACCTCGATCTTGCAAGAACAAATATGTGAATACAAATGGACGAACACATATGCACACGCACGTACACACATAATTGGGCAATATAATTATATTTTGACTATAATGAGTATATTCAACTATAGAAAGATAGACAGGGATAACACAGAACCTCAGGGGAGGGGCACATATATATGAGGAGCTAAAGTAATGGAGGCATAATGAGACTTTTTTTACTGGGTAAAAAAAACAGCAGCAAGAAGGAGGATCAATGACAAACTAACATGACGAACTGATATTCAAACAAAATGAATCAGACAACTTTGTCAACTTTAGTCGCTAATGGGAATGATCGGTAACTGCACCAAAATATATCTAATAGAAGTCAAAGATACCAGTATGAAGAAGGGATACGGAGGTAAAAGTTACCCGTATAAAGAAATGATACCGAGGTAAAAGGCTGCCAAACTGAAATGGTAAGAACACAATTTCTATCAGGAATACCAAGGGAAAAGTAATCCAGAAGGAAAATCACAGAATATATGGTAAAGTTTGTCATTTATAAATTTATGGAAACAGTCGAATGTTTTGTTCCTGTCTTAGGATTTTTTAGTTAAATTGATAGGAATATATCGCGGGTACAAGGGTACAATAGAGCATTAGTACCAAGGCACAAATCGAAAAACCTTGGTGTTGATATTACACCAAACATGTCTGGAGAAGCTCACATTTTGCGGACATCATCAGCTGCGTTTGTAAGGTTGTCTATCATACGAACGGCCTTTAGAAATCTGAATTTCCAATCATTCAGACCTTTGCTAACAACATAGGTCATTCCAGCTCTGGAATATGCGGCGCTAACATGAAGCCTTTTCTCGTTAAACAAAAAGCGAAGCTCATTAACGTCTAGAGGTTTATAACCAGACTAATGCCAGAGATGAGAGGTACGAGCTACGTGAAACATGCACGAATTATAGAACAAAGACCAGAAGCTCATCTCCAGTAAGTAGAGCTAGGCGTTAAAGGCGTAGAGCTTGGTGTAGACGGTGTTAAAGCTACCCAGAACACATCACATAACACATCTGAGGATCTTCTCTCATATTTTGTTTACGTTCAGCTCTCCCCTCCTTTCCCACCAGCTCTGTCACTTCAATTCTTTTTGTACGCACGTTTCCCCTTGGCTTCCCTTGGACTAGGAGCCTCAGACGCTGCCGCTGGAGAGACAGACTAAAGGGGACATACTGCCCCCCTGCCTGAAGGTGGCCTCGCTGTGCAACACAATCTCAAGATGATGCCCACAGTCTTCTTAAAGAGGTAAACTGGCGAGTTGCGGCATATTTTACTGTGGCGAGGTGAATATTTGGCGCTGTGTGACTTAATTTGGAGTGGTGAGGCAAATTGTTTGTCATTGTTGCGTGATTTGGAGTGGTAAGGCGCATATTTTTGAGCGTTGTGGTATATTGTGGTATGTTGTGTTATATTGTGGTATGCTGTGGTATATTCTGGCATGTTGTAGTATATTCTGGCATGTTGTGGTATATTCTGGCATGTTGTGGTATATTCTGGCATGTTGTGGTATATTCTGGCATGTTGTGGCATTTCTGGCGTTAAGTATTTCCTCTGAAGTGATGTAGTATCTTTCATTTTATATTATGTATATATGACAAGTATTGACATTCTCTTGCCGAACGAGAGGCTTTTTGTTATGGCGTGTCGCTCGTCGGCACTCAGAGACAACAGCTGGTATAATTAACCAGCCCCTCCCCAACCCCCCCCCCCCCCCCCCCCCACACACACACACCAGGAGAAAGTGACGTCGTTTCGATCTGTCTTGGACCTTATCAAGTCCTGGACCATAAAGTCCCGGATCCTTCTCAAGGCCTTCACCCTTATCAAGTCCTGGGATATTAACCACATGGATACAATCCACAGTGATATTAACCACAAAGATATAATCCACAGGGATATTAACCACAAGGAAATAATCCAAAGATATATTAACCACTAGGATATAATCCACAGGGACAATAACCACAAGGATATAATCCACAAGGGTATTAACCACAAGGATATAATCCACAGGAATGTTAACCACAAGGAAATAATCTTTTTTTTTTTTTTTTTTTTTTTTTTTTTTTTTTTTTTTGAGATATATACAAGAGTTGTTACATTCTTGTACAGCCACTAGTACGCGTAGCGTTTCGGGCAGGTCCCTGGAATACGATCCCCGCCGCGAAGAATCGTTTTTTCATCCAAGTACACATTTTACTGTTGCGTTAAACAGAGGCTACAGTTATGGAATTGCGCCCAGTAAATCCTCCCCGGCCAGGATACGAACCCATGACATAGCGCTCGCGGAACGCCAGGCGAGTGTCTTACCACTACACCACGGAGACTGTAAATCCACAGATATAATCCACAGGGATATTAACCACAAAGATATAATCCACAGGGATGTTAACCACAAAGATATAATCCACAGGGATGTTAACCACAAAGATATAATCCACAGGTATATTAACCACAAGGACATAATCCCAGGGATATTAATCACAAGGATATAATCCACAGGGATATTAACCAAAAGGATATAATCCACAGGGATATTAGAAATAATGTCTTCAGTGCCATTGTTGAGCATTAGTATTGAGTATTGAGCTATGTGGTGGTAAGTGATGAGCAGTGTAGTGGAGGAAGAATCGCGCGCGAATGCAAAAGTAAATACGATAGAATTCAAGGTGTTTGGGACGAGGGACATTAGTATTTGAAGTCTGAGAGGTGGGGTCCAGGAGCTGAATCTCTGGTAGGACAGATTGGCGAGTTCACACAGATACTCACATGTGTATATTCACTCATGCGTAAACCATGCCCATATATGTGTACATGCACTCATTCCCTAACGCAAACATAAAAACACATGAATTCATGTACTCATACACTACCGTAAACATACTCACACATATGTACACACACTCATGTACTAACGTAAACATACTCCCACATGTGAATATACACTCATTCAATAACGCAAATAAAATAAAATAACAAATCCCATACAGGTCGGTACATACCCATGCGTGCACTCTGGGCACAACACCTACATTGGATTCACGACAAATCAACCAATTTGAAAACCGGCGGACCAAACTCAGCTCACCAATTAAACCTGCAGCTGCAACAAACTCGGGCAGAGTTTGTTGCACCTGCATCGCTCTCGCTGACTGCAAAATTGGTCCTTTCCAGCCAGTCAACAATAGAAGCGACTACCATTGACACCTTCGAGCTAATCAAATCTAAGAACTATTAATTGTGATATAAGAGGGAGATGGAGAATGTGGTTAGGGCTAACTAGCACTAACATGGCATGAGCTTACTATACTCCGTTGGGAAAATTGGACATAAATGTAAACCATAACAATTTGGGCAGCAAAGTCTTAACGATTGCGCATCACAAACTGCTCAACGTGCAGTTGAGCAGCTGCAGTGTCAAGGCGTCCCAAAATAAAGGGAGAAGCTGGTCGCTCTATACGACACGCGAGACGTTGAGATATGTATATGCGACGAACTCTCTGAAACTATGCAAGGGATTAGAGAACACAGAGGTTGCTACTCCTTCCGGCCTGCAACATTTGCCTGTCTACAAATTAGGCGAGATATGAACACTATAGTTACACACGGCAAGATGAATAAGGCTGAAGTATCATACTGGGGCCCCGATCAGCAGTGACCTACGCACTGACAGTGCTCAAGCTTCTGTGCTAGCAACCTTTGGAGGGTTACAAACACCAACACATGTGACACTAACTTACCTACCAACCAGCAAGCATACTTTCCTGAACACTGTCCAGGATTAAACTAAACTCTCAGTGTACATACACTGAAAAGCAGGGTACACCTCCGTGTGTATGTATATATCTGCTGTTGGAAATTCCGGATGAAGTTAGTATCCAGTTACTTTTACTGTCATGGTTGTGACGCGAGTGTTCTCCTGCATTACTGTACCTCGAGGCTACTCTAAGGACAGGCAGATCATTATCTTGACAATGTAGTTTATATGTAAGAGTAATTGGTTCAAGGCTCTGGAAATATATGCTCTAATTGTGTTAATCAGGGAATATAGAAGGAAGTTAGGCAAGGGTTAAGTAGTCGTGTAGCCTTACAATAGTGACCTCGTATCATATATCTCTATATATATAAGATATCTAAAAAAGAAGCTGGATTTGCGAATATTTTGTTCAGTGATTAATAAGCCTTTCCACGTACTACCGACATCAGATATTGAAAACCCAATAAAACATATACGTGTATTAAAAATGAGAGATAAAGTTGTTCCAGTAATCGCTAGATGCACTTTAGGTGTTCCAGAACTCTCTGGAAAATTTATGGGTGTTTGAGTAATCCCATGATACACTGTCGGTGTTTCTGAAGTCTCTGGACACTTTGTGGGTGTTCCAGTGCTCTCTGGACACTTTATGGTTGTTCCAGTGCTCTCTGGACACTTTGTGGGTGTTTCTGTGCTCTTTAGAAACTTTGTGGGTGTTCCAGTGCTCTCTGGACACTTTGTGGGTGTTCCAGTGCACTCTGGACACTTTGTGGGTGTTCCAGTGCACTCTGGACACTTTGTCGGTGTTCCAGTGCACTCTGGACACTTTGTGGGTGTTCCAGTGCTCTCTGGACACTTTGTGGGTGCCATTTTATCCTTAGACTGCCTATTTGATCAACAATATACACATATTCTGGTGTCGCCCTTAGCTCTTGTTCTCATAATGATCGTTTGGGAGGTTCGCACTGGTTAAAGCTGCACAGTTCGACGAGCAATTAAACGATCCATTAGTTAGGATAATGGTTGTCAATGGGTGAGCTCAGACTCGGAACTAAAGTGGCGTATGTGCAATGCATGATATAGTATTGATGGAACTTACTGGAGTCAATACAAGGAGGTTGTTGTGGGTGGCAGGGAAGTTATGACGTCACAGCAATGACGTCATAATAAGGACATTAGAGGATAGGTATTATACTTCAAAAATACAAGAATTATATCGATCAGATATTGTTGAGATTGTTCAGCTCTGATCTCATTGGTATTATTAATTAACTTGTAGAGAATATTATCCTTGTAGCCAAAAAGCTTTTGTATATCTTTGTCTAGCAAATAATATATTCACCTTGTTCTGTTCACGTAGTTGTGCTTGCGGGGATTGAGCTCTGCTCTTTCGGCCCGCCTCTCAACTGTCAATGAATCAGCTGTTATTAACTACTAATTAGTTTTTTTTCCACACACACACATAGAGGTAGCAGCCCGTAACAGCTGTCTAACTCCCAGGTACCTATTTACTGCTAGGTAACAGAAACATCAGCGTGAAAGAAACTCTGTCCATTTTGTTTCTGCCATCACCAGGGACCGAACCCGGACCCTAGGATTACGAGTCCAGTGCGCTGTCCACTCAGCTATCAGGCCCGTGTGCCTGTATAGCAGATTTGGCTGGTAGGAATTGTAGTGACTTTAGTAAAGTTTAACCTGCACCTAACATAGATTGAGGTAGTTTTTGCAAGTAGGGATTAAAATTGAACTAATTACGGATTACTTACTCTTTTATAGTAGGAATTTATGAACTTTATAGTAAACATAAATTCACATTGAATTAAATATTTGTGAAAATTTAACCAAAGAATATTTTTCCTTTTATTGTTCAGTCTGTTTTCTCTCTCTCTCTCTCTCTCTCTCTCTCTCTCTCTCTCTCTCTCTCTCTCTCTCTCTCTCTCTCTCTCTCTCCTCTCTCTCTCTCTCTCTTCTACGTCTCTTATTTATTTCTCTATTTAATTTTTCGCTTCATCCTCTTCTGTCTGCATTTTTGTCTCTCACTCATCACAGGAGCAGGAGAGTGCTGGGCCTCACAGACAACTTATACTGTTGTAGCGTCACCTTTAAAAAGTCAGGTCCACTGGGAGTGTGGGTGTGGCTCTCATTCATGCCACCTATAATGGGAACAGAAGCATCTGGTGTAAAGTAAGTGCCCAAACGTCTCACCCTGCCCTGGAGCAGGTCCCAAGTATACCTCTCTGCACTCTGGCCGTGTTACAGATCACCTGTGTCAATAGATGGCTTGTTGAGTGTGCAGTACAATATGTGCAACATGAGGCTATATAGAGCGACTTGAGTGCAATAGTACATATAAGGCAGTGTTGCATGCAACAAGTGCCACCACACAGGTTATGTGTAGTGAAGAGTA
>WNGS01167840.1:28190922-28223764 GCA_020271785.1 Procambarus virginalis | reverse complement strand
ACATCCCCTCAACCCCCAATTAATAAAACCCGCCCAGCCCTCACCCTCCTCATCCCTCTCCTTCCATATGACCCCATACCCTTGCGAGGGGGGAACATGGATCCCCGTGGGGGACGGGGGGACCCCCACCTCTTCTTCTATTTCCCTTTTCCCTCCCTCTGCCCAATGCCCACACCTACCCCTGAGTTTCCCCTAACTAATACAACCTCTCTCCCTCCCACTCCTCACTATCCATGTTCCATCCGCCCCTCTTCCCCCCACCCCTTCACCTCTCAACCTCTATCTGACTCTCAACCTTACGCTACCTCTCAACCCCCCTATGCCTCTCTGATCCTCCCTAATCTCAGACCCAGTATGGCCTTCCTACTCCAGACCTACCTACCCAGGCCCTACCCCAGACTCTCCTACCTACCTTCCTAGATGCCCAGTTCTCATTCGCCCCCCCCAAGCACCCCTCCAGGCTCCCATTCACCCCCCCAGACACCCCCTGATGCCCCCAGCCCTCATTCACCCCCAGAGACCCCCCAGATCCCCCCAACCACTAGAGTAAGGACGGACTCTGGTTGGTTCCAGATTTTTCCATGAAGAATCTCAAAGTTTGGTACACCAATGCCTGATGGGGTATCTAATAATGCAAAAGATATAAAAGAAAGAGTTAGTGAGGCAGATCCTGACAGTAGTTGCAATATGGAAACTAAAATAAATGACATGAACTCGAATCCAATCATTCCAGAGAGCTACCAGGTGATAAGAAAAGAGAGGACACAGAGACAGGGAGGGGGAGTGGCACTCCTAATAAAGCGGAAATGGAAGTTTGAAAACCTGGGAAATCGGGTTACCAATGAGAGCACAAGCTTCATACATGGAACTCTGACAGCAGATGGGAGGAAGATTGTGATCTGGTAATCTACAATCCCCCATCAAACAGTAGAAGACTCCAGGCAGGAGTAAGATGACAACAACAAGGCATGTATACATGAACTGCAGAAGGCAGCAACGTTAGTTCAAAGAATGAGAGCGAAGCTGCTGGTCATGGGGGAACTAAATCATGGAGAGATAAATTGGAAATCAAGGAATCCCCATGGAGGGGACGAAACGTGGGGAGCAAAGTTAGTAGATGTTATAGACAGGAATTTCCTAACACAACATGTGAAGGAAGACACAAGGGAAAGAGGAGGAGATGCACCGAGCCCTATTAGACCTGATTTTCACCCAGAACGTAGAAGACATTGAGATTTGTAGAACATGAAATACCTCTAGGAGCCAGTGACAATTGTGTCCTAGTCTTTGCTACTACATGATGAACTCAAACTTGTGACCATGGAGACAAGAGGTTTGGGAAAGGAGAGTTGACTACAGGAAAGGGGACTACAGTAGAATATGGGACTATCTGTGCCTGGGCGGGTTTTGAGGGTTGAGGGGATGAGGGGGTCCTTGGAATGTGGGATGAAGCAGATGGATTTGAATGCAATGGGGTCAGAGGGGTCAAGAGAGGTGTTGGGGAGATAAGCAGGGGCAGGAGGGCTGATTTGGGGAGGTTGTGACCTGGGGAGCAGGTTTGGGCTCGTTAGCATGGGGTGGGGCACGGGGATGGGTTAGCACTGGGGTGGGTAACTATGCTCAAATGGGACGAGGTGTGTCATGGAGGTTGGCTCGCCCTGTGGGCTATCTGCTCATCCTTTGTCATGTATCTGTCAATATACACGTTGTAATAGTTTAAGCTACCTCTGAGTAAGTGTTTGTGTTGTAGTATGTAATCCACAGCCTCGGGAACCTTGAACCCCGGAACCATCGCAAGGTAAGGCATGGAGGACATGATTTGATGAGTAAGAGTGGTGAAGGGTTATGGGAACTTATAAGGCCAAGGTTGGGAGGGGTAGTATATTATAATTCTATCAATTTCGCATACATCTCCGTCTTGCCCGTCTGTTCTACAGGTGGACTTCTCTCTGGGCTCCAGCGATTATCACTTCTCCTGGCGGCACGATGGCGGCCGGAAGTACACATGGGAGCGAGCTAACTTTTACTGCACGCATCTGGCCCCCGGGTGGGAGGGCGTGAGCATGAGACGGCGGACGAGGACAAGTTCATCTCTCGCGTCGTCGGTGGAGGCGAGTGTCCGGCGTAGACATCAACAACAGGGAAAATATGCTAACAAATATGCCAAAGTAAAACGATGTAATAGTCAACAATGTGAACAGATATACATATATTTCATATCAGAAAAATCTTAATGATAATAAGTTTCTCTGTATGTTCTGCGGACAGACCACGTGAAATACATCTGGACTGGAGGATTCTATAAGGACTATTACTGGCGGTGGTCATCTGGGAGCCGCTTCGACGGCCTCAACTGGTCTCACACCGGCAGGTAGGCCAGTTGCTCCACTTCCAGACCCATAGTTTTAATTTGATATACTAGGTTGTTGAGGCTATATTTGTCCTGCATCCTTTGTAATCTATTAATTTAAATATATTCCATTTCCTTAGGAGACTCCTTTTACATCGTTCAGAAGCCTTCACAGTGTTATATATAGTCACAATGATTTAGCGTTTCCACCTCATAACTGCTTTACATGACTAAACTGTCAGTAATCTAAGATTCGCTCATTTAACTCATTATATGACTATTTTAATGCATATTCGAATTTTATTTCCATACTCTCTGTTACTAGTCTCGGTAAGAACCAGCCAGACAACGCCGAGGACGGCAAGGAGTTCTGTCTGGCAGTGCTCAACAACTTCTACAATGACGGCATCAGATGGCACGACGTCGCCTGCCACCACGAGAAGGCCATCATCTGTGAGCGCCGCCGCGGGGCCACTATGGCTGACCTGCACCACACTTCCTGTCCTCTGTGAGCACCACACTTCCTGTCCTCTGTGAGCACCACACTTCCTGTCCTCTGTGAGCACCACACTTCCTGTCCTCTGTGAGCACCACACTTCCTGTCCTCTGTGAGCACCACACTTCCTGTCCTCTGTGAGCACCACACTTCCTGTCCTCTGTGAGCACCACACTTCCTGTCCTCTGTGAGCACCACACTTCCTGTCCTCTGTGAGCACCACACTTCCTGTCCTCTGTGAGCACCACACTTCCTGTCCTCTGTGAGCACCACACTTCCTGTCCTCTGTGAGCACCACACTTTCTGTCCTCTGTGAGCACCACACTTCCTGTCCTCTGTGAGCGTCACCACGTGATACATAACTACACGTGTCTGTATCATCCACTCCCAGGCGGGTCATACGCCAACCAGAAGTATGTGTATCATGTGAGTATATTTCAGTTTCATCATAAATCATGTCTTGAGAACAGATACATAATTAAAGTGTCAGGAAACCAAGCATCAAAGAGTCTGTGACATTATCCGTTATAACCAAGTCTGTAATCAAGTCTATAAAACGTTTTACCCAAGTCTATGACCAAGTATATATAACGTTATAATCAAGTCTATAATGTTTGGAACCAAAATCATATTACCAAATGAGGTTTCGCAGCTGTGCACTTTTGACCTCGACCAATTAGAGAGCCTGTCATGTCGACGCGCTCAGAGAAAGGACTTTCTGGTGGCCATCGGTGGTCACGGCTAATGGTCGTTCGACAGCTGCAGGCACGCAAACATGTGAAAAAAAATCTAAACAGAAGTTATTCCTAGATATGCACACGATAGACGAGCGATCGTGAACGCGGATGAACTTTAGTGAAGCTTTTGGGTCGCTTGTCTATGCTTGAGCGAAGCACCAACATTACTCTGTACTTAAAATTGTTAATATCAAAATTTGATATGTGACGCGCTGAAGATCGCAGGCCAGGACCGACACGGGAAATCTTAAGAGCCGCGGACTCAGACAGGAGTTCTGACGTCCTGGAGGCCTGAACAACGTCCCTGGCTGCTGCCAAGCGTGGATGCTGAGCCTGAGCCTACAAATGATACTTCATCAACAAAGTAACGAAGATTCTGGTCCACGTTATTTGATCTCAATTCAAAAGTAGCAAAAGGTGACATGTTCAGTCCTTTGAGGAGCTGCGTTAGTCTCCTTAACATCAGGTGGTAAGAGCAAGGGAGCCCTTGTGCTGTATGCCTAGAGATTAAGTTTAGGAAACCTGTCTGAATATCGTGGCCTTGTTAGGAATACTAGTTTTCGCATATTCTTACAACTGGTTACCTGGTCAGTTGCTGGGTAAGGTAATAAAGTAATACTTTTATTATTATTATTATATATTATTATTATTATTATTATTATTATTATTATTATTTATTATTATTATTATTATTATTTATAAACGTGTAAAATACCTCAATGCAAATGTATGACATTTGTTCTAGCTCATTCTGCATGATGATAATGGTTTAATCAACCATTTTTTTGCCATTCCTAATGAAGAAAGTAGTGTGTATGTGTATTCACCTAGTTGTGCTTGACGGGGTTGACCTCTGCTCTTTCAGCCCGCCTCTCAACTGTCAATCAGTCAACTGTTACTTACAACTACTAACAATAATTTTTTAGTGCTTTTGTTTTTTAAACACACACACACACACACACACACACACACACACACACACACACACCCACACACACACACACCCACACACACACACACACACACACACACACACACAGGAAGCAACCCGTAACAGCTGTCTAACTCCCAGGTACCTATTTACTGCTAAGTAACAGGTGCATCAGGGTGTAATAAACTCTGCCCATTTTTGCTTTCGCCGGCGCCAGGAATCGAATCCCGGACCACAAGACTACGTATCCAGCGTGCTGTTCACTCAACCACCAGCGCCATTGTGTGTGTGTGTGTGTGTTGTGTGTGTGTGTGTGTTGTGTGTGTGTGTGTGTGTGTGTGTTGTGTGTTGTGAGTCGCGCATGAACCTTGCAGAGCTGGGCCAGCGAGAGTTAAGACGCCAGCCTTGTTTCCCTCTTGCAATACTTTTTACCACACTTGTTAAACTTGTCGTGGCCTCGCATATAAAGCTGGAGTTTCTCAGCTGTTCTTTCACACGATGTCAGTAAAGCTGGGAAAAGTGGGGGCGAGGAGGAATGCAAGGGAGGACGGGGTGAAGAGAACTCTGATAAAGATGACAAGATAGCGGAGAAACAGCTCTAAAGTTGGCAATAAATGGGGTGAACAGGTGATAATTTGGCAGATTGTGAGATGACAGCGGATAAGGTGGACGAGAAGAGGGTGAGCAGATTTGTGACACTAATAGAGAGAGGATACAGGGGACCTGCGGTAGGTTAAAGGGAGCTTGGAATGGATTAAGGGGAGCTTGGAATGGGTTAAAGGGGAGCCAAGAGTGGTTTAAAGAAAATAGTTTAGGAAAATTAAGGTAAGGAGTCATATCACTTACAAGTGCTTTAGAGTCATTCAGGCTTTCTGCTGTCTCCTCATAATCTATTTAATTTTGCTTACGAGAAGGTAAGATTGGAAAGTATCTTAAATTTTTAAAAAGCTGTCACAGGTGGTTGTATACATCCACAGAAAATGTCTAGTGACCCGAAGCGAGGCGAGGAATAATGCAGCAGGCCGACCAGGTCTCACCTTGTAGGATCAAGTAAACATAACTTCCGCTGGACAGAAAATTCTTATCTCTTTTTGTGATAATATTGTGTCGCTTTTTCAATAAAATCTGCGGGTTTTCTTTGGTAAATATTTTATATTCAGGTATGTACTCTCGAGGGAATCATTAAGGAACTAATACAAGTATAATATACTGATGATTTTTTATATAGGAATTTAGACGCAAACAAAAATACAGAAATACATATACACTCATACACCATAACCACACACACACGCGTGCGGTCCTGTGGTCTATTGGTGCATGTTCTCCACTGCTAATGGAAAACCCGGGTTCAATCCCCAGCTACATCATAAACAATTAAGCGTTTCCTTTCACCTGCTGCGTCTGTTCACCTAGAGCAAATAGGTAATTGGGAACGAGGTAACTGTCGTTGCTTTTCTGCACTCTGTAGATATGGGTTCGAATAGGAGATACAATAGAGAGTCAAATTAGACAATCAACGGTTAGAAATACGCGGTTCAAGAGCTAATACCTCGATCTTGCAAGAACAAATATGTGAATACAAATGGCGAACACATATGCACACGCACGTACACACATAATTGGGCAATATAATTATATTTTGACTATATGAGTATATTCAACTATAGAAAGATAGACGGGATAACACAGAACCTCAGGGGAGGGGCACATATATATGAGGAGCTAAAGTAATAGAGGCATAAATTGAGACTTTTTTTACTGGGTAAAAAAAATAGCAGCAAGAAGGAGGATCAATGACAAACTAACTGACGAACTGATATTCAAACCAAATGAATCAGACAATTTTGTCAACTTTAGTCCCTAATGGGAATGATCGGTAACTGCACCAAAATATATCTAATGGAAGTCAAAGATACCAGTATGAAGAAGGGATCCGGAGGTAAAGTTACCCGTATAAGAAATGATACCGAGGTAAAAGGTTGCCAACTGAAATGGTAAAACACAATTTCTATCAGGAATACCAAGGGAAAGTAATCCAGAAGAAAATCACAGAATATATGGTAAAGTTTGTCATTTATAAATTTATGGAAACAGTCGAATGTTTTGTTCCTGTCTTAGGATTTTTTAGTTAAATTGATAGGATTATATCGCGGTTAATCAAGGGTACAATGAGCTTAGTACAAGGCACAAATCGACAAAACCTTGGTGTTGATGTTACACCAAACATGTCTGGAGAAGCTCACATTTTGCGGACTCATCAGCTGCGTTTGTAAGGTTGTCTATCATACGAACGGCCTTTAGAAATCTGAATTTCCAATCATTCAGACCTTTGCTAACAACATAGGTCATTCCAGCTCTGGAATATGCGGCGCTAACATGAAGCCTTTCCTCGTTTAAACAAAAAGCGAAGCTCATTAACGTCTAGAGGTTTATATAACCAGACTAATGCCAGAGATGAGAGGTACGAGCTACGTGAACACTGCACGAATTATAGAACAAGACCAGAAGCTCATCTCCAGTAAGTAGAGCTAGCGTTAAAGGCGTAGAGCTTGGTTAGACGGTGTTAAAGCTACCAGAACACATCACATAACACATCTGAGATCTTCTCTCATATTTTGTTTACGTTCAGCTCTCCCCTCCTTTCCCACCAGCTCTGTCACTTCAATTCTTTTGTACGCACGTTTCCCCTTGCTTCCCTTGGACTAGGAGCCTCAGACGCTGCCGCTGGAGAGACAGACTAAGGGGACATACTGCCCCCCTGCCTGAAGGTGGCCTCGCTGTGCAACACAATCTCAAGATGATGCCCACANTTTCATTATTGACTCACTATTTCGCGATTTCTACTGCTTGTTTGTCTCTGCTTTCTCCCTCAATATGAAACTGTCAATTTTATTTAAAAAATACAATCTTATGATTCACATTTTCCAGGACACTTCGGAGTGTTATTTAGTTTCCAGGAGGCTATATCCTCCCATTTACTTTCCAATATGAAAGTTTATGTATGAATAACAAAATTCTTCCTTTCAACTCACAAATGAATATAAAAGAGGTTACGGAACATCAACTCTCTTACTGATAGGTAAGAGATTGAGAGGAATGGAGTAAAAAGAACGCAACCCGTCCTCGCAAATTCGTATAGTCAATATTGACTTATAGTTACGTGCATAGGTAACATACTAAACATAATAGTTTCCCTTGAAAAGCTTCATAGAAAACACCGACCTTACCTAACCTACTTAGTATGTTAAAATAAGCATCTTATAGCTTCGTAATTACAATTGTTACTTAACTATTATAGGTATAGGTTAGGTAATAATTGTAATTACGAAGCAATAAGATGCTTATCTTAACATACTAAGTAGGTTAGGTAAGGTCGGTGTTTTCTATGAAGCTTTTCAAGGGAAACTAATTTGTTAAGTATGTCACCTATGCACATATTTGATAAGTCAATATTGACTATACGAATTTGCGAGGACGGGTTGCAACAACGTATCCTCTTTAAGAAACTGTTCGAAACTTGGCAGTGGAAACGCAATCATATGCCGTCTTCAGTGTGAATAATGCTGAGTGGGAGCATAAATATCTCTAATCTTCCCAGACAATCAGAGACTTGCGAGACTTAGTATGTCGGTACACATATTTATCGTCGTTAGGAACTATTTGACTGGAAACTAGTATTTACCTCATCATAAGAATTACATCAATGGTAACACAAGAACTTAACATCTTCCCAGTCAGCCAAAGACTAAGTACAATGACAATGGAATCATTTATTCCCTTTCAAAGTAGTCTGACTTGACCACAATGATCTGATTACTCTGACCACTGTCCTGGATGGGTAAGGGATTTGATGGGACATTTCTCTAAATTGAAGCCTATTAGGACTGACACGAATCACTCATATCCACCTGCAGCTGGCTACATCTCCACCTGCAGCTGGCTACATCCCCACCTGCAGCTGGCTGCATCCCCACTTGCAGCTCGCTTGTCATAGCCTGGAACAAATTTCTAAGGCTTGGACACGTAGGAAGATTCAACCGAGCATGAAATTTCAGTACTATTGTGTAGGTCCGAGAAGGCAAATCTATCACGACATTTTGATGACTGAAGAAATATCTCGGCATTCAAATACTATAATGTAACTGGAGGCTTTGCAGATTGAAAAGACGTTTCACGTTTGTTGTGAATGACAATATTACTCCTAATAAAAGTGAAAAGTATTACTGTTACTGAACGATAGATGCATAACAGTAAATATGAACCTCTTCTTTTATAATATTTCATGTGTCTCTTTAAGATATTGTACTTTGTGTACTATGTTTCATAATAACACTCATATGACTGCAAGGTATACTCTGTTTTTAATTTATTTGAATCTGTGGAATATGAGAATTTGCTTGACTTCCAGATAATTATAGTGAAAAGGAATATTCATAAATATGTTTGTACACATCCTGGAGTATGTGGCTCAAGCGTAGAGTCCATACTTAGTCTCACAACACAAGGTCAATTTAGAGAAAGTTCAGAACTATGCCACTAGGCTAGTCACGAAGTCGAGAGGTATGACTTATGAGGAAAGAAGGCTAGAATTAAACTTTCCATCCATGGAATACAGAAGAGTTAGGGGAGACACGATTACCACCTACAAAAATCCCGGAGGAATTAAAAACGTAGATAACACAAGTGGAACACAAGTGGAAACTAACTACCCAAATGACATATATCAGAAGAAAAAAATCATTGTCGGAGTAGTTAGCAAATGGAATATGGAGGAAGTAATGTGGTGGAGGCAGACTCCATACTCTGTTTTAAATGTAGATATGAAAGAAACAACAGGCTCATGGCGTACACCAGTTGATTGACAGTTGAGAGACGGGACCAAAGAGCCGAGGCTCATCCCCCGCAAGCACAACTAGGTGAGTACACACACACACGCGCGACGCTGGGACAAAACAGTTTTCTGCGCCCAATATATACAGCGAAGATGAGACCCACTTTTTGATATGCATCCCCAGCATTCAATCCTTATCTAAAAAAAGGACAGAGAGTAACTAGAAAAGGTCCAAAGATATGAAACGAGTCTCTTTCCGGAGCTGAGTAGATTGAGCTAGAGGATAGACTGAGAGAACTGGACCGTACCACACTGGACGCAAGGAGAGATTGGGGGGGGGGTGGACATGATGACAACATATAAGATACTGAGAGAAATTGACAAAGTAGATAAAGCATCGTTGGTCAAACCTAGGAACAGCAGAACGATGGGTTATGGATGGAAACTAGAAACGAAAATGAGTCACACACACACACACACACACACACACACACACACACACACACACACACACACACACACACACACACACACACACACACACACACACACACACACACATACAAAACAGCAACAAGCCTGCCACAGGTGTCGGGAGGTATTCGTCGATCGTGCAAATTTCTGGCCCCCCTCACCGGATGAAGCAATCTGTTAGCAATTAGCGTGTCCATGCTCCGCTTGGCTGTGTGTCTGCCACACAAAGCCCGCTCCAAATTCCTCTTACTGCTGGCCTGTGAGAAAAGTGAGTGATTGGGCAGGTGCGTTGATGAAAAAGAGAGAGAGAGAGAGAGAGAGAGAGAGAGAGAGAGAGAGAGAGAGAGAGAGAGAGAGAGAGAGAGAGAGAGATGAACGAACGCAAAAATGTGCAAACACAAAATGTGATTAGCGGACGGCAAAAGAACAGATAATGTAGCAGACGTTTTGACAGACGGGTAATAGAAGGTACAGCGATAGACAGTAAGAATTAGAATAAGCATTTTTACACACATATAAAACCAGTCTTTAAACAGTCCAGTTCCATTAATCCATGATTTTAATCTGTAAGCTATCGCCAGACGAAACTGACATAAGACATATACGAATCGGACATATAGACAGACAGGTATATACAAAACAGAAAGACAGATAACGATATGGAAAGCATCAATGAGAGAATTTTCAACGTATTTTCCCGTACCAAGACGCTATGTTCTGGCCTACACAGATATTTTTCCCCTGAAAGAATGGAGCATTACAATGGTAAACAATGAACCCTTCCTTGGTTCACGCGCCAAATGAGTGTTGCCATTTGACTACCTAAAGGAATCGGGATTCTGGGGAAAGAGAGAAAGGGTCCAGAAATCCAGTACAGAGAAAGAGGAAATTAAAAAGCATGAAAGGGATTTTAGTAGAACTGCACTTCATCTCACCAGACTCTCCCATGGATCATGGCGGACCCCCATTCGTAGAGGTGTTGGGGAGTGGCACAAAGACTCACCCCCACACAAGAGAACATAGGAACGAAACATAGGACTCTCCTTGTTCAGTTTAATATGAAATGAAGAGAAAATCAGAAATGTTTGACTCTAACGAAAGCAGGAAACACTAAAAAATCGTAACACCACCTGCACCACAACAGGCAGCTCTGCCAGACACCTGCCAAACGCAGCTGCCAAACACTGCGGCCAAACATCTGCCAAACACCAACGCGCAACACTCCACTTGGCCTCACGGGCACCTTTAAAAGACCGGGACCTCTCACGGCTCAAGACACTCCAGCGTCGAGGTAAGTTGTGGACGCACGTTCTCGCCGCCCTCTTTCTGACTGGGGTGCTGACGGGTTGACTGGGGTGCTGACGGGTTGACTGGGGTGCTGGCGGGTTGACTGGAGTGCTGACGGGTTGACTCGGGTGCTGACGGATTGACTGGGTGATGACGGGTTGACTGGGGTGCTGACGGATTGACTGGAGTGCTGACGAGTTGACCAGGATGCTAACGGGTTGACTGGGATGTTGACGGGTCGACAGGGATGTTGACGGGTTGACTGGGATGTTGAAAGGTTGACTGGGATGTTGACGGGTTGACTGGGATGTTGACGGGTTGACTGGGAGGATGACGGGTTGACTGCAATGCTGACGGGTTGACTGGAATGTTGACGGGTTGACTGGGATGTTGACGGGTCGACTGGGATGTTGACGGGTTGACTGGGATGTTGAAAAGTTGACTGGGATGTTGACGGGTTGACTGGGATGTTGAAAGGTTGACTGGGATGTTGACGGGTTGACTGGGAGGATGACGGGTTGACTGCAGTGCTGACGGGTTGACTGGAAAGTTGACGGGTTGACCGGGATGTTGACGGGTTGACTATGGTTTTATGGTTGACGAATTTAACGAATTGACTGACATGTTTAACTGAATCTTGACAGATTAACGAGTCTTGACGGATTGAGTCCTACCTCACTTTCGTTGTTGTTTTATTTGTTATTGTTATTTAAATTGGCTGGCATTTATATTGTTATTATAATAGTCTGACATTTTATTCGCGTTGAGCGTCCCTCCAATATCCTGAGACACGAGAGTATAGTAATCATATATTCTTCCATAAAAGGAAACATTCTGAAACCTCTCTTGGGTCTAAGTCTCCATAATTTTCACTAGTAAAGGCTCCAGTTGGGGCCGACGTTGGAGGGCCAACCCNAATGTTTTTGTTTGTTGCCTTCTAGCTCAGGCCTCTATAAAAGGAATGGTGCAAAACATGTTTTTTTTTAAATACAACAGTCCATATTTTGAACATTTCACTCATAAGTTTAAATTGTTGTGGGCCTATTTTTCAACCACTAGTACTATAAAAAAATAGTATATACTTAACGATGTGCAACTAGCTTATTAAAGATTTTTACTTACTCAGCTAAGTAAATTTTGGGGTTCAGTTCCTGTACGCAATATGTGCCTCATTAACCTTTCCTACTGCCGCCCACGAGATGAGTATGGGGCCCACCACTCCCAAAGGATGGTTATGGGGACCACGACCGCCGATATAAGTCTGAATATTATTAAGACATTTCGAAAAGCTTTCAGGATTGTGATACAGGATCGAAAAGTGGCATTATCTCTCTCTCTCTCTGTTTATTTAACTCCTAACTACTTAGTGTGAAAGTTAATTGTAATAAAATTTATTCTTCATAAATTGTATTTGTATCCCAATTAACATTTTTGTATAAAATCATGCTTAATATGTTGCTGATTATCGAATTTGTTATAAATTGTGAAGATAATTATTTGTCCAGGACAAAGGTATATCCCAAGACGTGGGGTACACCTCTGTGTATAGCCTTCGAATTGCTGTGACAAAGGCATTCAATTTTCAACCATTGTTCGTGTAGAAATCAGCAGATGCCATAGACCCATGGTCATATGAAGTTACTTTCATTATATGCAATAAAAATAGTACTTTTAATTACAAAAAGATGTTTTATGTAATTTATTTTTATGCATATTGACGCTGCAGTTAGCTTAGTTGTTTTACAAAATGTATCAAGTATTGTTGTCAACACTGGTGCGTTTATCAATCGTTAGGGAAATTGTTCATTTAATGTTTGAGTGTCTATTGCTAAATTAAAACATATTTTAACGTTATCAGTGTTATTTGCCTCAGACTTGGGAAGAAAATATTTCAACTAATCAAAATGACGCTCGTTAGTGGTTCATTAGAGGCTAATATTGCTTAATTGGTCCTCTAACAAGTGGCTGTTGGCCAATTGTAATGACCACTGAGTCGTTAATTGAGGAGTTCCCAAGCTAAACCAATGGGATGCCTTATCGAGTGAAAATCGTCCAATCAGCACATGTCTTTGCTCAAGCTTTTGTAATAAAAGGAGCATTCTCGACATACTACTTCAGTGTGCGTCGTATTTCAGAGAGCTATACTACCATCAGGTAACGTGGATTCATGAGCGTTTAGCATATTTTTCAGTTTTTTTGCCGAGTGTTGATAACGAGTTCAGTGTTAGTTTGGGTTGTGCATTTAAAGCGAATCAAATTAACAAGGTTTATTATATTTATTTTCGTAATGTATGAAATCTCATCACTTAGGATGATTCAGCCGTTCTTTGTGGTGCTGTGTACGTGTGGCGTGCTTGGCGATCATTTTATTTCGCCGGATGGCCTCTTCGTTTTGTTCCCAACTAACCAAACCTCGACAGGAACGGAGTCACCACTGTTGCTTCCAGTTATCTCTCAAGGTGCACAAACAAGATTGCCCCAGCCAGGCTCTTCTCCACCGTCTTCTCCGCTTCTACCCATTCTGACTGCCCCTTCCCCTGTAAGACTATCTGTATCACCACCTGTCTTTGGTTCTGCATTGCCCCTTCCAACACCTGTTGTTACTCCACTCTGCACTCCCATGACAGGAGGCCTAGTAAGTCTGCCGATCTTTGATAAATTTGTAAAATATCGTGTAGTACTTATCAGTTTGATGCTTCACCTCTTCTGTGACTTTCTTTTGTTGAAGCTTTCCCTTCACTGCTTCAGATCCACCATGCACGGAGGAACAGCGCCTATCACCTGTCCTGGTGCACTGGACCTAAAATGCTAAACTGGGCAGAGGCGGTAGCCTATTGTCAAAATCTCCGAAGGGATTTCCAGTCTGTTAGCATAGAAGACAAAGATGAGGACGACTTTATTACGGATATTGTTGCTAAGCGTAAGCACTGTAGTTTCCGCCCCTTAAACAACTATACTGTGTTAATCATTTCTTGAACGGTTTAATTCATGAAGACTAAAATGCTTCACTAAACTTTGCTCATCAGATCAGATCCAGTTCATTTGGACTTCGGGCAACAAACGGGGTTCAAGCTCTTGGCAGTGGTTGTCGGGTTCTGCTTTTATCTACGCAAACTGGTCTCCTACTGGCGGGTCTGTATTTATGGCAATGTGTTTTTGCAAAAATTTCTAAACCCCACGAACATTTACCACAAAGGTTAATCTGTTCCTTCCTCTACCAGGCGCGGCCAGCAACAGCCGGACAACCGTGAGGGCAACGAAGACTGTCTTGGTGTTCTCAAAAATGTGTACAACGACGGCATAAAGTGGCATGACATAGCTTGTCACCACGTGAAGCCGGTCATCTGTGAGGCCGCCGTGTGATGGTAGTCTTCCCTCATCTTGGACTGATATTAACTACGGGCAAAGATCTGTAACGCTTCTAAGAAATAAAGTTCAAATGTACATTAGTCTAATTTCCGTAATGACTTCACGGAATTTAAATCTTTTCTTTCTCTTGGTATTTTAAGAGTTGCCACGACTAACTAGCATATATTGAAATTAGTGACATTAGACGTGCAAACAGACTCTATAAAAAAAAAGAGTACTCTTGTGCTATAGTACAAGAATTCTTTAACTCTGCACGTTAAGTGAAAAGCCATTCCATAGTGACACCTAATCTGAATGGTGGTTAAAACGATAGCTAAAGAAAATTTACTTTATGTACTAGCAGTATACGGCCATGCGTTGCTGTGGCTAGCCAACGCATGTGCGTTGGCTAGCCACAGCAACTTTCCCAGAACTTCAAGCCATTTACCCCCCCCCCCTCTGGCCCGTCTCCTCGGCCACCCAACCATTCCTCACTTCACCGTCCCCCTCACCATTCCCTCTCCCTTCCTATCATGGCCCCACTCCCCTGTCCCTTTGTCCTCCCATCCATTTCCTCGTCCCCATCATCCCAAGTCCCCGCGTCATCCCCACCATTACCCCCGCCCCCCCCCCCCTCGGATACTTTTGATATCGTTCGCCTTATGCGTTTTTGTTCTCGTATTGGCTTCCTTGGTGATATTTAGCGCCCTCTTTATTCCGCACATTTTATAGTGCTACATAGCCTTCCCGGTTTGGTGCCTTCTTTTGATAATTACTTACTTACCCCCGCCCCCTCCCTTGTCCTCCCCACCATCTCACTTCAGTCCCCTCGTCATCCCCCCACTCCCTCGTCCGATGCCTTCTCAAATGGTCTGTTCCCTTCAGAAAATTAGGAACAAAGCGATCTGATGTTCCCATCACTGAAATATAAAAGTTGCAAAATAATTTACTCTCAAAATGAACGGCATGGTAAACACAATAAAATCAAAATTAACAATCAAAGAAAATTAAAGTTAATGCAATCAGAAACATTGGAATTGTAACATACAGTATAGCATGTGTCTGGCATGCAACGGATGGCGCTGTTTAAGAAAAAACATACATTCAGAGTTTGTAGACACCTTGAGGGCAATAGGAGGAAAGTCCTTAGGGGATGTTCAGAGACCTGGGTTTGCGAACAGGGAGGACAAAGGCATCGAGCCAGTCCTCTGGGACTGACGACGACTCCCAGGTCCTGTTATACAGAAAGAGTCCAAATGCGTGCGCTCACCAGAATTCGGAAGAGACTGGGAAGACAAGAAATGGCTCAAGAAGGCAACCCCGGGTATTCCTCAGAACATCGCCCCAAAGGGAATGACAATTTAAATCGCCCAGCAGGCGTTTCAGATCAGGAAGACAAAGGGGGACACTCGGGGGGGGGGGGGAGATAAATGTAACAAACTGTGTACCATTTCCCCACAAAGATAAGAGCAGCAGAACAATGGAAAGGCGAAGGAAAAGTACGGGAATAGAGCGGAAGAATTAGGAGCCCCAGAAACGGCTGCGGGGGGCCAATCCGCAAAGACCGGGAACGAGGTCGAGCATGATTGACCGGTTTCACCTGCTACTTCTACGGAAACTGATGCAGTGATATGGATCTGCCCGAACAGAATATTTCTTGAAAACCACCACCAAAACCCGCTCCGCATTCTCAACCGGGGGCCACAAGCCCCCAACCTGGGGAACCAGCAACCGGGGATGCAGAGGCAGTTGGAGAAGACACAGGAACAGGTGAAGAGCCTACCACAGGACCTGCCACTGCCGCAAAACGGCCTACAGGAGCAGCAGGCTGTAACAGTGCAAGTATTTTGCACTCTTTCGTGTATAATTGTGAATTATGTGTGTGAGGAGCGAGATGGTATGAGGGAGGTGTTGACTAGCTTCCATCCGCTGACATAGCAGCGGATTGAAGGAGCAAGGAGCCCGTTGTATTGGCTTGGGAGAGTACCCACCCCTGGCTCAGCCAGCGAGGTGTTTTGAGCAGTTAGAGACAATCTTTCAGAGAGGGAAAGTGACAGCCAGCTCTCCCACCCTGAAGGGTGACAGCCCAGGCACCCTCAGGGTGCATTCGTCTGAGTTGAGAAGGTGAGAGTTCAGTTATGCATTGTCTTAAACCAGAAGTGTGTCTTAGTGGTAATGAGCTAGTGGAGTCTGAACCATTTAGCCATGTATGGCACTGATTGGTCGGCTGCTACACGTGACCTCGGCCAGCCGAGGTCACGGGAGCCTCGGCCGAGATTGCTGATTGTGGGCAATCGCCACCTGGCTGGCGTTGCCCACAAAATGGCGGATTTACAGGCAGGGGGTGCCATTTTATTTGTATCAAGGGCGCGACTTCCGCCCTTACATACAAACTTATAAACACAAATTTTTCCCCAATTAGGTGACCAATCTGGTCGCCTCATATATCAAGAGACTCCCTGCAACTCAGGGAATCAGCAGGGTCAGCACATATGACTCTTAAAACCGAATGTGGAGAGGAATAGAATGGGCTCCATAACAATATGTAAGTGATATGTGTGTTGTACGTGGATGTGTGTATATGTGCGAATGTGTATGCAAGTAGGTTTCTGTGGACTGGGTTATGTAAGGTAAAAAACTACATCCCTCGGAGACAGATCAATGCGTTTCACTGTGTAGCTCTCACTTCGTCATGGGATGTGAATCAAACGCGGAGAACTTGGTTGTGTCTTCAGACAAACTATAGTTAGAGGTAACTCCCAATATATTAGTTTTGCTTACATGCCGAGATGGTTTAACTGGGAGGTGTGATGACTATGTTTAACAGTCTCAAGAGTCAGTGATTAGATTTGTTGAGAAAGCCTTGTGCTGAGGATATAACATTTGTATATCTTCTTAAATTTCTTAAAGATATTTAATTCTATTCACCTGGGCACAAGGAACCACCGACCCCCAATCACGGAAGAGACGGTCGTTCTCAACAATATGATAATATCGGTGAGGTGCTCGCCTGGCTCTTGGCGGAGGCAGACGTGTTGCCTGTGAGCTCCTGGTTTTGACGGTCAATGGTAATTTGTGTTTGTGAGCAGGGCCTTGTGGTAATGCTGGCTGGAGGAATTCTGCCCCCCCCCTCTCTCCCCTGTGAAGCGGAGGGATACTATTGGCCTGGAGTTTACTGGACCAGCCTCTTATCCGGCAGTTGAGGTGGTCATGATTGATTTGTTGCGGGTGGATGTGGGGTATGTGTGGCGTATGTTTGCAGCATTAAACTTATTTCCAGGCATCGAGCTGTTGTGAAAATCAGCTCCACGGTTGTGTATCGTGACTTTGTGGACTGCTATGATGAGAGGACCCTCACTCTGCCTGAGGGTGGTGGTTCGGTGGAAGTGTTGGACAGATGCAGTGAGACTACCTATGTGGCAGTTCATGGTGCTCCCTTTGAGTTCCCTGACTCCCTTCTCCGGCGTCACTTTACCTGGTATGGGCGGGTCTTGAGTGTCTGGGTGAATGCTGTCTCCGGTGGGTGAAATGGTCAGGGATTTTGGGATCTCCGGGAGTTCGTCTTCTGCGGAAGGTGATGTTGGGGTGCCTGCGGCTTCTGTGGGGTGTGTTGCGGCAGTGATGGGTCCTGTGGTGGGAATGTCGCCTGGTCCTGTGTCTTCTCTGGCTGCCTCTGCGTCCCCGGTTGCTGGTTCCCGGGTTGGGAGGTTGTGGCATCGGCCAAGGTTGCAGGAGGGAACATGTCTGTGCCCTCCATACGTCTGCCCTCAATGATGCCGGCCGCATCAGCCGCCCTCTGTCACTCCACCCTCTGTGGTGTCCGCCCCTGCGCCATCGCCCTCTGTGACTTTGTCCCCTGTGCCATCGCCCTCTGTGACTTTGTCCCCTGCGACTCTGCCCGTTGTGCTGCCGCCCTCTGAACGGCCGGTTCCTGCGCTCCAGCCCCTTTTAGTTCCACTGCGTGTGCAGCCAAGCTCTGTGCAGCCTCCCCCTGTGCAGCCTCTAACCGTGAATTCGCCCCCCCCACCACCCGCCCCCGTGACATCCGTCACCGTAGTAGAGGGCGCCGTGATGGATGTATCTGAATGTATGTATCGCCCGGGCACTCGCATGGTCACGTTTCCTCGTCTGTATATGAGTAGACTCGGTGGGATGCCTACAGGTAAAAGTACCCTCGTCGTTTATATCCGGATATGTATAATGATGATTAACTGTGTGTGGTTCTTGATTTGTATTGTTTTATTCATCTGTTTTGATGTGCTGTGGGATACGGTCATTTTTTTGTTTGCTTCTGTTTTATGGTATTTGCTGATGTTGTGTTTACTTTGTTTTTCGACTGTTATCTTGTATCATGGTGGTTGGTGCTTTTTTTGTGATCTATGTTATCTTGTATTTGTTTTCTTTTCTGTAGGATGCTTTGCATGTAATTATAAGAATAATAAAAAATATGATAATATCGCGTGAAAATTATAATTCCTTTTTCATTCGATGCAAGACGTCAATCAAGCTGTTTACGTCCATTCAGATGCAATGCATTTAAATGTAAATATGTAAATGATTAAATCAATATATTCCGATATATGTGTGCTATATTTAAAACAGTAATGTACCTTCAAAAATATCATGCGAAATATCTCCCATGACAATTGAGAACAAAGTCATCCTCCTGGCCTGTTGTTCTGTAGTAATGAACAAGTAGTAATGACCATCGGCTTAATATAGGAAATAATAAAAAAGTACAAACCATTGCAAATTATACACAATAATTTAACTAATAATAAGTCCACAAAGCAGTGACGGTGGCCAGGTAATGTTTGGTTAGTGCTTGTAATCAGTAACCTTCATCTGTGTTGTTGACATTGTCAAAGGGTGCTTCTGCCAGCGGCAAGTGGCAACTTGAATGTTTGGGTTGTAGCGGCAAGTGTAACTAGCATCTTGGACCCTCGTTGACGACCAGCCAATTAGAATCTAAGAAGGAACTGTTGCTGCTGAATTCTTTAGCCAATTGGAATACATGTGGTCTGTATAAAAGTGGCGCTCGCATGCTAGGGCGTTAGTGTGTTCTCCAGCTACAGCAGTTGTTGTTGTATCTTGAATAAGCACAATGGTAAAGTTTCACTTCTGTTTTTTCACATAGTTAATGAATTTATATTTTGGTAAGCCGTAGTGTACGGTTTGTTCAATGGTTATTAATGTGACTGGTGGTGTTTAGGACTTTTAAGTAAACTTGTTGAAATTTGAAACTCCTATCCAACCATTTAATAAAACTCGTGCTAGGTTAGTCGTAAATGTTTAACCTACAAAACTGATAGCATAAAATGTTCTCTGAATATTATATGAAGCTTTACCCAACATTCTAAAGATTCCTTTCATAGTTTTTTTTTCAACTAAATTTTTTTTTCCTGTTCCAAGAGTAAAATATTTTCTTGACACTTGATGATTTTGTCCTAGTACAACTATTTACTAAATTTAAATGCTCATGCCCTTCAAACTATTGTCTAAAAAAGAACGTTAACCGTAAGCTGTTATTGCATACTTTAAGCTATACTATCCCGAAAGCCTTTAGAGGAAAAGTTTTTACTTTTAAAGCTTTTGTTAATTTTTTTTTTTTTTCCCCCACTACAGCTTCATCTCTTAATCATTGCCATCACGGCCAGTCCTGGCTGGACCCAACAGTACTTCGTCAGGCGCGACGGCACGCCAATAATATTTGGTGGCGACAGTGACAAAACAACGGCTCGAGGCTCTGGTAATCTTGTTGTGACTCCAGGAGCTACAAGCCAGCCTCGACCTTCCCCACAGGCGGCGTCTGTCCAACATCTCGTGTTTGCGCCCCCTCAATTACAGAGACCACTCCAAACCTTGGTTCCACAGCCTCAATTCATAACTCCATCGTTACCATCACTTGCTCCAGTTTCATCCCTCTGCAACCCTGTTGCTAAGCCTCTGGTAGGTAACTTTTTTTTTTCTTTCATTGAATACTTTGGTGAATTAATATTCGTTCCAAACTTCGTGGAACATACTGCCACTCTTCTCTCGGGTTGACGAGGTCCAGGACGGAAAGGCCTACCACTTCTCCTGGTGTCACGACGCTGGTCGAACTTACACCTGGGAGCAAGCAAACTATTACTGCTCTGGCCTTGGCAACGGCTTCCAGGCCATCACTATAGAAAGTCAAAGGAAGCAAGATATAATTTCAACGTACATTATCGCACGTAAGTTAGCAGTCTTCTCTATATAAAAATGGATTTTACACTATCGTGGGCTCTTGACTTTTTTTTTTTTTTCCCCATTGCAGACTACATCAGCGACCTTTGGACTTGCGGCAACAAACGCAACTCGGGGACCTGGTCTTGGCTCTCTGGCGTCTCTTCTTCCTACTCAAACTGGTCTCGCACCGGCAGGTTAGTTTTCCCAGTTCACTTAAATTTTATTGAATGCCTTTGAACTGCTACGTAACCATATGCTTTTGTATATAATCTTCATCCTATTCCAGGCGAGGCCTGCCTCAGCCCGACAACGATGAGGGCAACGAGAACTGTCTGGCTGTCCTTAACAACCATTACAACGACGGTATTACTTGGCACGACTCTGCTTGTTCCCGTGTGAGGAGAGTTATTTGCGAGGCACCGCAGTTCTACTTGGCATAAAATGTTTACACAAATTTGGAGGTCTCTATGTAATCAAAGGCTGTTATGCTTGCTAACAAATGTTTAAAATAAAAACTGATAAAGTGTCTTAATTGCATAGGTTTGAAACGAACGTACAATGCTCCTTCCTTTTCTATAAATGTGATGTAGTATAAGGTCACTAGCAATAACCTGGAGAAAAATGCATTGCACAACCTGGCCAGACTGTGACAAACTAGATTTTTCTTAGAATTTGTCTTCAGACTACCTGAAAAGTTTTAAATATTTAATAAATGGTCTCTAAGGATCTTAAACGGTTAAAAATGCAGCCACACTACTTAGACTGGACGATAGTGACGGTTTAGTTTCATGCAGACCTTTGTACGAGTGGTTAAGAAAGATTCCTTCAGTCCAGATACAAAGACATGATTGAAGATGCCTACCAAGTGTTACACTTGTAAGCTTTATTATGGTGGCTACTTTTAGAAAGGCAAATTTGTTGCATGCATAATTCTTTGGTAAATATCTACTTGGTATTTAGTGTATCGCAAAGAAAGTAGACTGGAATGTTGTCTCCCTATACCCCCAACGCCATCGAAAATTCTTGCTTCTAAGACTGAGTTTTGCAGTAAAGTTCGGCACCTGTAAACCCCCACAGCGGGAAAATGCATAACAATGGCCGTTTACAATTATAAGAAAAATCTCTCTCAACTGTGGTTCGTAGGTTATCAGATGGACAGAAATGATAAATTGCCAATGCTTGATGGAATCTACAACTTGTGAAGCTTTTCTCTGTTCAGGTAGTCTCGCTAACGGTTAACTCTGGTAACCCGAACTTTACCAAAACGTGATGCTACCTAGTATGCTTGCAAAGCTTTATTCTAGAATGTAATGGCCTTGAAATAAATATTTCAACAGTTCTAAGCCTGTCATCCTGAGTGACAAATTGAGAACCTGCGTCGCTATCGGTATTTGTTATCACTTGGACTCGTTTCTGGTCAGTCTTTACTCCATAAAAATTCAACTGAAACACATTGAGAGCCTGCAAGGTAGAAAATGGGTGAGCCACGTTTAATTTTTATACACTACGTGTCTGCAGAAAAGCATGCTAAAGCGTGTGTAGAAGCTATTAGATCCCGACAGTCGCGCATCTGGTGTACACCGGCTACAAACCATGAAGACTGAACCCCTAACCCTCTAGACACTAGCCCTACTTCACGGTGTTCAGGAATACTTGCATTAACCTGCCATGGCTTTTTTTTTTAAGAATCTTTTTACCCAGCAACGTAAATAGATTTACGTAACTAACAATAAACTGATCAATATCAAATTTACGTTCTATTGATCGTTATATCACTGATCTTGATTACCTTCGAGACTGTATTAATTTAATTTACAGTAAAGTGTTAAATTTTACAAATTGTGTTTTTTTTCGAAGGTTGATTGCATTTCCACGATGTAATCATGCTTGAACGTCTTCATATTAGAGCCGTCAAAGAGCAGAGTGAGGCCGTTAACGACAACCAGAAGAAAAGCAATTGACAAAAGTTCATTATTTTTTTCCGGTCACTTTTCTCTGGCTCCAGCAGCTTCGAAAGGAGTCACCAGGGCTCCATCTGGCAGTTTTCTCCACCAATTACTCTGCCTTCGGCCTCCCTCGGGACGTTTGCTTGAGCCGGCTGACGGAGAATTGTGATCCTTACCTGGCGTGACCATAAGGTGTAAAAAGAGAAGCAGGGAAAGCTTTTTTATTTTACTTTCTCCTATATCTCTTCAACTTGCCTCCTTTTCGCCCATTGGTTCAGCTGCAACTCTCGCGAAGATTGTCTTAATGATGATCATATTTTCAAAATCATTTCGCTCTCGCCGTTCGCAGATTCTTCCATAATATTTGCACGCCACACTTTCTTTCTCTGGGTTTGCAGTTCCTAGTTTTGTTTATTCATACCAATTTGACTTCTTTTGGATACCTTTTTTTTTTTAAAGAATATTTGTGTATTATATATATTTCATTTTTCCTAATACATACTTTTCTAGTCATAAGTGTTTTTGTTCCAAGTAATTTAGTTACCATGATAGTTTAATACTTAAAATTGTGTTCATTCTGTCAGCTTTATTAAGATGTATACTCCAAATATGTCTCTTCATATTTATTACTTGACGTAATGTGTATTTTGTTCCTGTTTTCAATGTATAATTTTTTTTCGTTTCTCTTGGAATTTCTTTACATTCTATCTCGTGATGCTCGTTCCATGCCTTTCCTCGCAATCTTTCCTCTCCCCTTTCTTTCACAATTTGTTACTGTCAGTTTTCATTATTGACTCACTATTTCGCGATTTCTACTGCTTGTTTGTCTCTGCATTCTCCCTCAATATGAAACTGTCAATTTTAATTTAAAAAATACAATCTTATGATTCACATTTTCCAGGACACTTAGGAGTGTTATTTAGTTTCCAGGAGGCTATATCCTCCCATTTACTTTCCAATATGAAAGTTTATGTATGAATAACAAAATTCTTCCTTTCAACTCACAAATGAATATAAAAGAGGTTACGGAACATCAACTCTCTTACTGATAGGTAAGAGATTGAGAGGAATGGAGTCAAAAGAACGCAACCCGTCCTCGCAAATTCGTATAGTCAATATTGACTTATTAGTTACGTGCATAGGTAACATACTAAACATAATAGTTTCCCTTGAAAAGCTTCATAGAAAACACCGACCTTACCTAACCTACTTAGTATGTTAAAATAAGCATCTTATAGCTTCGTAATTACAATTGTTACTTAACCTATTATAGGTATAGGTTAGGTAATAATTGTAATTACGAAGCAATAAGATGCTTATCTTAACATACTAAGTAGGTTAGGTAAGGTCGGTGTTTTCTATGAAGCTTTTCAAGGGAAACTAATTTGTTAAGTATGTCACCTATGCACATATTTGATAAGTCAATATTGACTATATGAATTTGCGAGGACGGGTTGCAACAACGTATCCTCTTTAAGAAACTGTTCGAAACTTGGCAGTGGAAACGCAATCATATGCCGTCTTCAGTGTGAATAATGCTGAGTGGGAGCATAAATATCTCTAATCTTCCCAGACAATCAGAGACTTGCGAGACTTAGTATGTCGGTACACATATTTATCGTCGTTAGGAACTATTTGACTGGAAACTAGTATTTACCTCATCATAAGAATTACATCAATGGTAACACAAGAACTTAACATCTTCCCAGTCAGCCAAAGACTAAGTACAATGACAATGGAATCATTTATTCCCTTTCAAAGTAGTCTGACTTGACCACAATGATCTGATTACTCTGACCACTGTCCTGGATGGGTAAGGGATTTGATGGGACATTTCTCTAAATTGAAGCCTATTAGGACTGACACGAATCACTCATATCCACCTGCAGCTGGCTACATCTCCACCTGCAGCTGGCTACATCCCCACCTGCAGCTGGCTGCATCCCCACTTGCAGCTCGCTTGTCATAGCCTGGAACAAATTTCTAAGGCTTGGACACGTAGGAAGATTCAACCGAGCATGAAATTTCAGTACTATTGTGTAGGTCCGAGAAGGCAAATCTATCACGACATTTTGATGACTGAAGAAATATCTCGGCATTCAAATACTATAATGTAACTGGAGGCTTTGCAGATTGAA
Organism: Procambarus virginalis; assembly: GCA_020271785.1. Classification (NCBI taxonomy): domain Eukaryota; kingdom Metazoa; phylum Arthropoda; class Malacostraca; order Decapoda; family Cambaridae; genus Procambarus; species Procambarus virginalis. The sequence goes on along the minus strand of WNGS01167840.1, from coordinate 28,199,013 downwards.
AAGACGTTTCACGTTTGTTGTGAATGACAATATTACTCCTAATAAAAGTGAAAAGTATTACTGTTACTGAACGATAGATGCATAACAGTAAATATGAACCTCTTCTTTTATAATATTTCATGTGTCTCTTGAGAGATATTGAACTTTGTGTACTATGTTTCATAATAACACTCATATGACTGCAAGGTATACTCTGTTTTTAATTTATTTGAATCTGTGGAATATGAGAATTTGCTTGACTTCCAGATAATTATAGTGAAAAGGAATATTCATAAATATGTCTGTACACATCCTGTAGTATGTGGCTCAAGCGTAGAGTCCATACTTAGTCTCACAACACAAGGTCAATTTAGAGAAAGTTCAGAACTATGCCACTAGGCTAGTCACGAAGTCGAGAGGTATGACTTATGAGGAAAGAAGGCTAGAATTAAACTTTCCATCCATGGAATACAGAAGAGTTAGGGGAGACACGATTACCACCTACAAAAATCCCGGAGGAATTAAAAACGTAGATAACACAAGTGGAACACAAGTGGAAACTAACTACCCAAATGACATATATCAGAAGAAAAAAATCATTGTCGGAGTAGTTATCAAATGGAATATGGAGGAAGTAATGTGGTGGAGGCAGACTCCATACTCTGTTTTAAATGTAGATATGAAAGCAAACAACAGGCTCATGGCGTACACCAGTTGATTGACAGTTGAGAGACGGGACCAAAGAGCCGAGGCTCATCCCCCGCAAGCACAACTAGGTGAGTACACACACACACACGCGCGACGCTGGGACAAAACAGTTTTCTGCGCCCAATATATACAGCGAAGATGAGACCCACTTTTTGATATGCATCCCCAGCATTCAATCCTTATCTGAAAAAAAGGACAGAGAGTAACTAGAAAAGGTCCAAAGATATGAAACGAGTCTCTTTCCGGAGCTGAGTAGATTGAGCTAGAGGATAGACTGAGAGAACTGGACCGTACCACACTGGACGCAAGGAGAGATTGGGGGGGGGGGGGTAGACATGATGACAACATATAAGATACTGAGAGAAATTGACAAAGTAGATAAAGCATCGTTGGTCAAACCTAGGAACAGCAGAACGATGGGTTATGGTGGAAACTAGAAACGAAAATGAGTCACACACACACACACACACACACACACACACACACACACACACACACACACACACACACACACACACACACACACACACACACACACACACACACACACACACACACACACACACACACACACACACACACACATACATACAAAACAGCAACAAGCCTGCCACAGGTGTCGGGAGGTATTCGTCGATCGTGCAAATTTCTGGCCCCCTCACCGGATGAAGCAATCTGTTAGCAATTAGCGTGTCCATGCTCCGCTTGGCTGTGTGTCTGCCACACAAAGCCCGCTCCAAATTCCTCTTACTGCTGGCCTGTGAGAAAAGTGAGTGATTGGGCAGGTGCGTTGATGAAAAAGAGAGAGAGAGAGAGAGAGAGAGAGAGAGAGAGAGAGAGAGAGAGAGAGAGAGAGAGAGAGAGAGAGAGAGAGAGAGAGAGAGAGAGAGAGATGAGCGAACGCAAAAATGTGCAAACACAAAATGTGATTAGCGGACGGCAAAAGAACAGATAATGTAGCAGACGTTTTGACAGACGGGTAATAGAAGGTAGAGCGATAGACAGTAAGAATTAGAATAAGCATTTTTACACACATATAAAACCAGTCTTTAAACAGTCCAGTTCCATTAATCCATGATTTTAATCTGTAAGCTATCGCAAGACGAAACTGACATAAGACATATACGAATCGGACATATAGACAGACAGGTATATACAAAACAGAAAGACAGATAACGATATGGAAAGCATCAATGAGAGAATTTTCAACGTATTTTCCCGTACCAAGACGCTATGTTCTGGCCTACACAGATATTTTTCCCCTGAAAGAATGGAGCATTACAATGGTAAACAATGAACACTTCCTTGGTTCACGCGCCAAATGAGTGTTGCCATTTGACTACCTAAAGGAATCGGGATTCTGGGGAAAGAGAGAAAGGGTTCAGAAATCCAGTACAGAGAGAGAGGAAATTAAAAAGCATGAAAGGGATTTTAGTAGAACTGCACTTCATCTCACCAGACTCTCCCCATGGATCATGGCGGACCCCCATTCGTAGAGGTGTTGGGGAGTGGCACAAAGACTCACCCCCACACAAGAGAACATAGGAACGAAACATAGGACTCTCCTTGTTCAGTTTAATATGAAATGAAGAGAAAATCAGAAATGTTTGACTCTAACGAAAGCAGGAAACACTAAAAAATCGTAACACCACCTGCACCACAACAGGCAGCTCTGCCAGACACCTGCCAAACGCAGCTGCCAAACACTGCGGCCAAACATCTGCCAAACACCAACGCGCAACACTCCACTTGGCCTCACGGGCACCTTTAAAAGACCGGGACCTCTCACGGCTCAAGACACTCCAGCGTCGAGGTAAGTTGTGGACGCACGTTCTCGCCGCCCTCTTTCTGACTGGGGTGCTGACGGGTTGACTGGGGTGCTGACGGGTTGACTGGGGTGCTGACGGGTTGACTGGAGTGCTGACGGGTTGACTCGGGTGCTGACGGGTTGACTGGGGTGATGACGGGTTGACTGGGGTGCTGACGGGTTGACTGGGATGTTGACGGGTCGACAGGGATGTTGACGGGTTGACTGGGATGTTGAAAGGTTGACTGGGATGTTGACGGGTTGACTGGGATGTTGACGGGTTGACTGGGAGGATGACGGGTTGACTGCAATGCTGACGGGTTGACTGGAATGTTGACGGGTTGACTGGGATGTTGACGGGTCGACTGGGATGTTGACGGGTTGACTGGGATGTTGAAAAGTTGACTGGGATGTTGACGGGTTGACTGGGATGTTGAAAGGTTGACTGGGATGTTGACGGGTTGACTGGGAGGATGACGGGTTGACTGCAGTGCTGACGGGTTGACTGGAAAGTTGACGGGTTGACCGGGATGTTGACGGGTTGACTATGGTTTTATGGTTGACGAATTTGACGAATTGACTGACATGTTTAACTGAATCTTGACAGATTAACGAGTCTTGACGGATTGAGTCCTACCTCACTTTCGTTGTTGTTTTATTTGTTATTGTTATTTAAATTGGCTGGCATTTATATTGTTATTATAATAGTCTGACATTTTATTCGCGTTGAGCGTCCCTCCAATATCCTGAGACACGAGAGTATAGTAATCATTTATTCTTCCATAAAAGGAAACATTCTGAAACCTCTCTTGGGTCTAAGTCTCCATAATTTTCACTAGTAAAGGCTCCAGTTGGGGCCGACGTTGGAGGGCCAACCCCTCCTGTAGGCCAGGGAGGGCCGCGTCGTCCAGGACCAAGTAGATCATCTTTAGGACCTCAAGCAACGTAACTCCAGAGGGATGCGTCTCCTCAGGAGCCCGGTCGATCACTCTCTCTTTAAGACTGGAAGCAACGTAACTCGATCATTAGAACCATCACCACTACACTGCCGGAGATGAGCAGGATGCTGGCCGCCGGGGGACGCTAGCCACGTTCCCTGGAGAAATCGCTTGAGTGTTGGAGTTCCTTTACGGTCTTCGTGATTGGTGAAATTCGGGTTTAAAACAGCACCGTATCTGTCATTCGTCTGATGGAGGATTAGGCTGATGGAATGCTGGGAGGGAGAGAGGAGGGAGGCCAGTGTTCGGGAGCTTTCGTTTGGAGGGATGTTTGGGTTCATCGTGCCCGGCTCCTTCCGTTGTATAAAACTAAGCTGTTACGCTGTTTAGTTTCCATTATTTTACTAGTAAAGAACTTTGTATGTTTGTTGGTTATAAACTTTCCTTATTAGGACCACTCAATAGCTTGGTCGATAGACCTTCGGTCTCACACACGTGAGGTCCACGGTTCGAATTTCCTAGAGCCCAGATGAATGAAAGTTTATTGACTATGTTTTAAATAAACCATTAAAAATGTTCAGAGGACATTTTGGAGAAAACTAAATTCCAATGTAAAGAACGTACGATTTCTTTTGAATAATATTAAATGATAATTTACAAAACAGAGTTTCTTCACGTACATAAAACACTTAGGAATGAATCATTCCTAATCATTTGCGAATATATTAATAAGAAATAAGTTAAAAGAATGATTAAACCAACTGTTGTCAACAAATGTTTAGGTTTCTCACGAAACTTCTCCTTCTCGCACCAAAAAGCGAAACGGTACAGTGAAAATAAAAATATATTTTATTCTCCCTAAAGCACCATTAGTTCATTAATCAACCCATTATCAGGCAGAGTTTGTTCATGCCGTGGCCAGCTCCAAAGCGCTTACGTAATTAGATTTGATATGATGTCATAAAAATACGACAATTTTTGCCAAACATAAATGTTTAAATATTGTCAATTACACCGTTTTGAATAATAATATTTCAATAACTTGGGCACTATATAAGTCTCGAACCACCGACCCCAGGGGCAGGACACAGTAGCGCAATCAACTGCAGGATTCCACAAGCAACTAACCGCAGCGGTTAGTTGCTTGTGGAATCCTTCCTAATTAAGGCTGTTCGTGGTGCAGTTGATAGAGCTATCTATATAGTAGGTATATAAAAACACGTGCGTATTCGAATGGAACGTTGTGTCAAAATTTTAAAGCAATCGGTTAAGAACTTTCGGAAATTACAGCGTGTGTTGCTCTTATGTCCAACAGATGGCGCTGTTTAAAAAAAAAAAGTTTTTTCCCCGTCACAGACGTGACATCTATATAGTATGTATATAAATACTCGCTCGGATGCTAATGGAACGTTGTGTAGAATTTCAAAGCAATCGGTGAAGAATTTTCGGAGATTAGCGATTTTGAACAAACGAACATTTACATTTAATTTATATAGATTGCAGTACGTAGGGCAACCCGTTCTCAGGCTATGTTCATTCCATCCAGCGGCCGACTCCAAAGATGTATTCGTCAATTTCAGCATGTTGTTTATTTAAAATAGTAATGTTCTGAAATATAAATTAATATTTTTTTTATATTAGGATTTTATGCACATTTAGACATAGGTTAGGTGTTATAGACTCTGTTGGCAATTATGGTTATTAATTTGCAGTACGTGTACAAAGTACTTGGTGAGGTGGGATTCGAACAGGAGGAAAGTGAAACTCTGTTTAAGAAAAGTTCGTTCGTAATCAGTTTTCAATTATGTGTAGAGTGTTTTTCATTCGCGATTGGATCAGCAATCACGCCACTCGTGATTGTGGCGTCTGGATTAACTAGCATTTAGCCATTGTTTATGAGGTCGGGCAGGAAATTTATGTCTCGAAACCGCTGGGTAATGTTCGAACCATTGTCGGAAGGTTCATTTCGCAGACTCTAAATCTCTAAGTCCCGCGGGAAATTAGTGAGTGTCCATACCGTCCTACACCCATTATAATTATAATTATTGTATCTATTTATATAGAAAATAATGTTTTTAATGCATAGTCCATTCACATACACGAATGCCTCTTTGAGTTGATGGGTTGAATTATCGCATAAAAAATTTCGTCGATTTTTTTTTTTTACGTTTTTGTGGGTTGAGGATTTTTGCTCCGAGGCGTTAGCAAATAACAGCCCATCCTCCTTAAATTGAAATATTTATAGTAACTATTTGGGCGAAAATACCAATATGCAGCGATGGACAACCAAAAGTTGACGATTTGTATTAACGAATTTTGGTTAAATGGGAAAGTTATTGAACCGAAACATAAATATTGAACCTAACTGAACCTCTCCTAACAATCCTAGGCATAATACATGCTATCTTATGTCCAATGTAGAACATATGTGTGCTAAAATTAATCTTGGGATGTTAAAAACTCCAAGTTAAGACTTGTTACATAATCTATTGATCCATCTCCCAGTAGCTTGGTCAAAATTTCCACTTTAGTGTTGCTACTTTAGTGCTATCATGAAGCAGCTACTTGCCACTTGCCACCTGAGAGTGATAAAACTTTAGTGAAACAAATTTATTCTATTTGTATGCTGAAACTGAAATTTTTGGCAGTAGAACTAAACATATCAAGTAGAGAGTCTCCAATATAAACCAGTTTAGTAATAAATTGATATCGTGGGCCCCTTGAGTCAGGTCAGAAATACTGCAGTTCCCCTCTGAACTGTGTCATAACAAAAACACTTTCCCCTCTGATCAAGGGTAAATATTTCCCCTCTCAGGTCGAACCATGTCACTCGCTCTCTGGCATTATTGCAACCGGCCTGACATAGAGGGGGAAGAGAAATGAGGGAGCCTTCATAGGTCTGTATTTTATACATTATTATTTATTCATCAAACGTTTTCTTTTCATTCATAATGACAAAATATTTAGTTTTCATATATCATGTTACTTTGGGAAAAGTTGGTATTAGTTACCTGAACATTTAATTCTTTACGAGAGCAGACGGGAGGGGCAGGTAACTTAAAGTACTTATAGGAGCATATGGGAGAAGTAGGTAATAAGTTCTACTTCTGGTGGTACATGGGAGACACAGGTAACAAGAGCTACTTTGTGGGAGCACATGGGAGCGGCAGGAGCAAAGACATTTCTCGTTTACACCCAGGCAGTCAGCCACGACAATTCAGTTCAGTTGCTGACTTTGGGAAAACCCATCTTGCTGAAATTTGAAACTCCTTTAACTAAATGGAACTAGATACACAGTTAAACTAATTCTACTATTACTACATGTAATTATTTATTAAAATGATCATACTTCATAGGATCAATTCTATAGTATGACTGCCGAGTTCCTTGTCCGAAACTCGGAAAGGAATCACACTAATCAGTTACATTATAAACATTCTATATTTTCTATCGTCGACTATTTAGAAATGGCATTAACAATTATATTTGTCTTTCATTCCAACACTATCTTCTCACACCTGGCTCTTAAACTTTCATAGTATGCCTGCTGTTATAGCTGCTCATTTATTCTCTAATCATATCATGCAGTGCATTCACTTATGAGCAGTCAAAAATATCAGAAAAAGAATATCATTTGTGCTAATAGTTAGAACAAAAATACGTACTTCAAATTGCTAGATGCAAAGGAGAGCTCAGCTTCCCTGGTAGAGGACCACTCCGGGATTCATCTGGAAATCCTAAAACATCCCCCATCTCGGGCACTCCTGAGAAGGAAGCTGTTCAGCGCCAAAGTAGATTATTATTATTATTATTATTATTATTATTATTATTATTATTATTATTATTATTATTATTATTATTATTCACCCCAGACACAACCACAACCGTCCCTGATCACCCCAGACACACGGAAAAGGAACGAAAAGTGAAAGGGAACATTACAAACGTTTCTTTTAACTGTGACATGAAAGACTACTATAGGAATGATGTCATCATGAAGGTCTTTTGTTTACTGTGCGTTGCAATCACATTGTGTTCAGTGCGATTAGATTTCAAAACCTGCGCTGGCGAGCACTGCTACTCTGTTGTCCACTGTCAGTAGGGTTCCTAAATAAGACCTGCTCAATCTAAATGGGGCTATGACAATGACATGGTAAAGCTGAAGGGTACTATTATCTGTTTTATTACTAGCGTTCCTTATTATAAATCCTATCCTCGCTATTTCTAACTCATACATTGTTTTCTTGGCTTAGAATCCCTTCAAATTTAAGACACATTACTTTTATCGGATTCTGTTTTGCCACTTTCAGTATTTTTCAGTTAATATAGGGATAACTCTGTTATAATTTCCCTGGCTATGAAGCCTACACGTCAGGATTAAATTCGTGTAACAATCTTTGGTCTATTATAAATTAAACTGAACTAGTTTCCCATCATTTTTTTAGTGTTTCCCGGAAAATTCATTAATAATAATCATTAATCATGCTTCTAACTTTATGTGTGGTGTACACAGAGGTCCATCGACCTGTCCAGCTGTAGTGGCTTCTCACTCGGCCTGGTCTACAGTCCTGGACATGCACTACAGTCCTGTGCCAGGAAGGTTCAGAACCTACATCTTCTCCCCTATCAACCCTTGCATTGGACTCAATTACAGCTGTA
>WNGS01167840.1:28171603-28189040 GCA_020271785.1 Procambarus virginalis | reverse complement strand
TTCGAGAGGTCACGAGTGCTCGGAAGAAAAGTTTTCAATGGCTGGAATCTCACTGGAATTATTCATATGTTATATCTTAAAATGACTTTAAAATATTTCTTAATTATTTTACTCTGTCTGGAACTCGACCCACGGAATGACTGGTTCAGTTTAATCTTAAGAAACGCTATTGCAGACAGTGTTTGAAGTGATATTAATGATTCCGTGTACGATATGATTCCTGATCTATACACGTTCATATAGTGTAATATAAACTTATATTTTCTTAAATATAAATTAACGTTATTGTAGGTATATTCATAAACGAGACGAGGCAATATTAGGCGTTTTGTTAGTTTGATTTAGGGGATAGTTTACAATACAAGCCGGAACGTGAATGAAAATAATTTCGAGTCATAGGTACGGAGAGAATCAGATTATATACAGTAAAGAGGGGGTCTGCTGCTCGATTAACAAGCATTTAGCGAAGCTTTATGAGAAGAGGTTAGTGTTATGAGGTGTTGCTGTCTCCAGGGATACGGAACACACACATCACTCTGACACCTGAGGGCCTATACCCAGCTCGTTCTCAAAATAATTTGTTGCATGCCAACACTTAAATCGATAATTCGCAGTTTTTACATATATGATAACTCTAGCACAGCTGAGCTATTCAGGACATTTATCGAGTCTTTAAGTCCAATCAGAGCACTGCCATGGCGATTATGTTGCAATTTAATCAATCATTCCTTGAGTGAGGGCAAGTATGGCAACGTTTTCTTGTCATTCTTCCCCGATGTCACTTAATCCTAATATGCTTAAAACCTCCAACAACTGTTTTCTCTTCTTCCTACTTCTTCCCGATGTTCTCCAAAATGTACTGCCTTTATCCTCTCAGTCAAGCCTTCCCCTGCCCATTGACTCGTCCCAACCCGATCATGGAGTTCCCATAGATATGTGTTCCTCTTGTTCCAGTAACTTCCGTACAACTATCCTCCTCCTACTATTTACCCTACAACTATTCTCACACCTCCGATTTATTCGTCTTCAACTATCCCATCCCCTCCAAGCTTCTTCCTTCCAAGTAATTCCACTACAAGCGTTTTCTCTTCTCTCATAATTTTCATTACAACTATGCCTCACAAGTATCATTCAGCTGCGCACCTCATATCTGCGAGTATTCTCCTCCTTTCACTGAATCGTCTTAGCCACAGCTTCTCTTCTCTCCCCATCCCTCCCCAGCGACCATAGTACTCTTCCCTATCTCCTAATTCAAGAAAGTTTATTGAGATAATCAAAATATATCCCACGAGGCTAGTGTGTGTGTGTAGCATGAACTAATTATAGCCCTTTATCTCCCTCTCCTCCATCCACGATAATTCCAATCTCTCCCCCCCCCCCCCACTGTTCATCCCCACCGTTCACCCTCTCCCCCATCCCCAACCATCGCCTTGTCCAGTCTTCCTGTGGCCAGTAAACAGGTCCTGGGGTTCCCATGTGAGTCACACCTCCCCCCCCCTATTCATCCACCTACCTAACCCCCCCCCCCCCCATCCCTCTCCTGTGTTTACCCACCGGGGGTTTTCCCAGTTTCTTGGAAGCCCTGAATCAAGAAGAGCAACTAATAACATTGATCAAAATTTACTTCTTCAATTCACGACAGCAGAATTATCCACGGCAGCAGCACCGGCATCCACTACAACAGCACTAACATCCATAAAAGAAACAACAGTACTATCATCCACGAGAGCATTATCATCCATAACAACAGCAGTATCCAGGACAGCATCAGCATCCAATACCCACAATACCCACCCCATCCCAATACCCACAATACCCACCAGCATCCAATACCCACCAGCATCCAATACCCACCAGCATCCAATACCCACCAGCATCCAATACCCACCAGCATCCAATAACACATCTACAGCGTCTACATGAGTAAGTAGTGAGTAGACGCACTAGCAGCGTCTACGTGAGTAAGTAGTGAGTAGACGCACTAGCAGCGTCTACGTGAGTAAGTAGTGAGTAGACCACTAGCAACGTTTACATGAGTAAGTATGAGTAGACGCACTAGCAGCGTCTACGTGAGTAAGTAGTGAGTAGACGCACTAGCAGCGTCTACGTGAGTAAGTAGTGAGTAGACGCACTAGCAGCGTCTACATGAGTAAGTAGTGAGTAGACGCACTAGCAGCGTCTACATGAGTAAGTAGTGAGTAGACGCACTAGCAGCGTCTACACAAGCTGCAGCGCTAACAGCATCCACACCAGCAGCACCCGCTTCCTTGGCAGTACAAATAGATGTGGTGTATTATGTTAATGTGTGGCATTTAGCCGTCTTCCTACGATGAAGTTATTTATGATTCAAATCCAAAGTGTGTTTCCGGTCAGGTAATCCTTCAAATTCAATTGTAAACATTTAGTTAGTGCAAGTGTGATGAAGACAAGTCACATACACTAAACAGTGACTAATTATTCAACTGTTTGACCAATGAAAAATGTTTGATGATACGTTCTTAAATTAATTCCAATTTTAAGGAACATAAATATAATCTAACCTGCACAATAATGATTCAAATCAGTGTACCTCCTCTAGTAAATATTCCCTCCATAGGTGTCACAGTCACAAACACCAGCGGGAATATATAGAGACACTTCTACTTGACCAGTTCCTGAATGAAGTGAGGAACCATTCATGGTACCCACTCACAACACACAGTAATGATCTAACAGACAAACTGTAAACTTACATGCCTGTCTGGCAACCTTGTACTGCCGCATGTCTAATTGGCTACACGGACTAGGTACTTCCATGCCTGGCTGGCCACATTGACTAAAAATCTCATGTTTCTGTATGTGATTTTTGATACCATCGCTAGAATTACACAAACTTCCTCAATCCTCGGTTGCCTATCAGTAACAAACTTGGCATACTTTAAAACTCTGTTTTAAAGAATGGCACTTTATATATATATATATATATATATATATATATATATATATATATATATATATATATATATATATATATATATATATATATATATATATATATATATATATATATATATATATATATATATATATATATATATTAGGGGTACCACCTCTGGTGCAATTGCAGGGACCCACATCTTCGAAGAAGAAAACAAAGAGCATTCAGAGAAGATCTTGTGGATTCCCACTGAATACTTTATATATATATATATATATTATATATATATATATATATATATATATATATATATATATATATATATATATATATGTATATATATATATGACAATGTCAGACCACGGAGGAAAAATGAAACAGGAATTTCCTTAAGTACTTTCGTATATTAATACATCTTCAGAAGGAGTGTAATAGTAATACAGAGTAATACATCTTCACTCCTTCTGAAGATGTATTAATATACGAAAGTACTTAAGGAAATTCCTGTTTCATTTTTCCTCCGTGGTCTGACATTGTCACATTTTAAATCACGTGTTTAATTTCGTGATATACACACACACACACACACACACACACACACATATATATATATATATATATATATATATATATATATATATATATATATATATATATATATATATATAATATGGGTACCACCTCTGGTGCAATTGTAGGGACCCGAAGCCTCGATGAAGAAAATAGAGAGTATTCAGAGAAGACCTTGTGAATTCTCATTGAACACTTTAATCTTTTCCTCTCATACCACCCCTATTATTTTTTATATATTTTGTTTTTTTTATTATATTTTATTGCAATGCTACAGTTTACAGAGAACACACATGTATAACAATATAACAATCAGTGTTAGAAGACCTCGTCCAGCTCCTCAGAGGTTGGGTGCGTACCCAGGATACAGCACGCATTTCCCCTCTGAACTGCGACACTGAGGCGCTGGAACAGGAAACTGGCTGCTTGTGAGTCTTTAGTTTTCCCGATGAGTTCCTCACCCCTCCTCCTTTAAGAACTTAAGAGCACATATACCCCAGGCGCGCAGAGTCTCAGAGCCTGTCGCCACGAACCTGTAACAACGTTCTAGGTCTCTGCGCTTGTTGGTTTTCTGCGTCTCCCTGAAGGTGGCTGCCCCACCTCCCTCACCTGTGCTGTAAGGTAGATAGATATCAGCCAATGTAGACGCACACGTGTAATCCCATACAACCTGTTTACCTTCCCTCCATGGCTGCAGGGTGACTTCATCTGGGCGCTTTCGGCTGCTGTCAGGTCACCCAGTTGTAGCCAAACTTCTCTTGATGATGTCATTGACTGCTTCATGTCTGGCAATCTTTTCCGGTGTCTTACGACAGATGTGACCATGGCTGCCGTATTGGTCTGCCCGTGCATGACCGCAAATACACCGGTGTTCGGTGGAGATAGGGGCGGCAAGGCGCAGGGCAACACCAATACTTAGGGCCCCATGGTCCAGGCGGGTGCCCAAGGCGGGATTAGGGACTGCCAACAGGAAGTCCCCAGCATGGGGGGCTTGCACAGCACAGAGACGCGCTCTGTCCTTCCCAGAAGCTGCCTCCAGCAATGCTTTGGCGATGATCTCCACTATGGGGCTATCCCATTTGGTCTGTTTGCCGTCGTTTGGAAAAGTTGGTCGAGGGTGTGAATTGGCAAGAGTGTCCCACTGACCAGCTCCATCCGCAAATTTGAGATCATGAATCCCAATGGAGTTCCTTAGGTATTCTGGTAGTATTTCATTCACTAGTTCACTTGTAGCACTGGTCGAGGATAAGAATGCCGACAATGGTAACTGTGTCGCCATGCGAATACCTAAACCCCCGAGTCTAACTGGGAGCGTTGCTTGGTCCCACTGGTCATCTTGCAGCGAGAGGTTTAACACTTTCATAGTTATTGACTTTAGGAGTGAGTCATATTCCGTTAATTTTGGGCTGTCGAAGGAAGTAGCACACCTGAGGAAATAGATAAGTCTGGGCAACGCCAGGCATTTTGTGAGAAGGTACAAAGCATCATGAGCATCCAAAGCCCCTATTCTTCTCTTCATCCTCCTCAGGTCGTTCAGCTTTTCTTCGAGGACTACCTCATTGACGTTCGAGCCTAGAGGTGCCCCTAGCAGCACACTGTCGGTGGGAGGGATCATTGGGGCTCCTGGCAATAAGATTCGTACTGCATCTATGATTGGTTGGCTAGATGAGATGATTTCACACTTTAATGGGTTTAGCGTGAGTCCTAACTCCTCTCCCTTAGATTTCACTAGCTGTAGATCTAGCAGGGATTCCTGTGTCCCTGCCAGGGTGCCATCGTCCAGGAACCAGATGTAGAATTCGTTGGACAACCTGCTTGTGACCTCTTTAGCTGCCATGCAAAAAAGGAAAGGGGCAAGTGCTGGACACCTTCTGCAGAAACAACTTCATATTCCCCAAACAACAGCGTTGATTCCCTACTGTACCCTGCTGAGACGAAGGGGAGTAGACAAGGAAAGCTTGTTCGAACTGCTTCCAGTACCACATCCCTTTTTACTTGGTTGAAGGCATTTTTAATGTCTTATTTCATTAATGCCTTATTTTCTGGGAGGTGCTTAATATAAGCTCGTGCTGCATGAGCTGCTGCTTCACAGCCATGGGGGACACCAAAACTTAGTTGTCGGGGTCGAAGCATCGTTGCAGCTTCTATGCTAATTTTTCTGACAGCTGCTCTAGCAACAAGGCGCCGAAGTGTGTTGCCCACGGCAACGGGTCTGACTCCACCATCCTTCTTCTTAAGGGCATAAAGGGATGCTCCGAAGAAGAAGGGTTTAATTGTATCTGGGATCAGCCCAGAGAGGCAGTTGTTGACAAACTTCGTGATCTCTGACAGCAGTGTCTCGGCAACTTCGCCGAGAACTGGGTTTGTCATCTCCTTGAGGTGCTGAGGTCTTACTCCAGTGTATCCCCCTGCTGAGCCTGGCGGAAATGACATGATGGCTTTGTATACCTCTGTCGCTTAGAGAAAAAGAGGTCCCATGTCTGGGACATTTGTGTGCCGAGCAGTGGGTTCCCATGGTACTCTGGGAGGGGGCTTCTCTCTCAGTGAGTCGGAAGTTGAAGTATTTCTTGGTGTGATTGTGTCTTCACTGGTAAGTAACCTACTTGCCCCTACTGTGTTGCCCTCTTCAATTTTTTTGGTCACTTGTGTTCCTAACTTAAAACTGTCATTGGAACTCTTCGGTCTGCCACGACGGTTTTTGCGTTGAGGAGGGATGGGGATCAAGTTGTCAGCTCTGGGAAAACTATTTATTGCCCTAGTGACTGATGAGGCTAGTGACTTGCCTCCTATTGCAGGTACGCCTAAGCAAATATTGCCAAACAGAAGCAAGTTATGCCATGCTTTGATGGTGGCCACGGCATTAAGATTTGCAGACCGTTCATTCACTTTCCTGAGCAGGTCTGTATATTTCCCTGCTGCAAATGGGTGCGCTGGTTTTGGAATGTGCGGAAGAGTTCTGGTGGTGGATGCTTTGATGGCCCCCAGGAGGTCATCTGATGACGTGAAGTTTGCTAGGATGTGTGGGGGTGCCAGGGGGACCTATGGGCCTTCTCTCTCTCTACATGTACCGTCCATGAACCCTCACAGCCGTGGTGTTGGCGTAGGGTTCCATCGTTTCTAAGGCTGTGAGATTCGTCGCAAACCCGACATGTTCCTCTGGGTCTGGGTGCACCTCTGGGTGCATTGTCCCCAGGACCGTGTTCTTGACTGAGGGGTTTCTGGTTAGTTGGGGGAGTCCCCTCCATCCCCTGGGCGAGCTGAGACCATCGGCGGTCGTGGGAGGGTGGACACGGGTGGTGGCAGCAGGGGTGGTTAGCTGTCCCTCGCACTTACCACTCATGTGGGTAGTTGTGTACTTGATACTACTTATATATATATATATATATATATATATATATATATATATATATATATATATATATATATATATATATATATATATATATATATATATATATATATATATATATATATATATATATATATATATATATATATATATAAGTAGTATTAGCTTTGAAAATGTGAAATTAAATTTGCGAACGTTTTCTTGCTTCGCCACATTATCCAGAAATACAGAATCATTAGTTTTCCTAGCGAATGCTAAAGGTCTTTACATTGACAAGCTCACTCAGTTCACACTCACCGGGGAAACAGTCACATGTATGCACAAACAAAAGCTGGGGAAAACCTTGCACCATTGAATAGGTGCGCGTCCCACTCTAAAGTTTCCCTGTATACTCTTCCGGTTAAGATTGCCAGTTGATGAAGTTAACGAGGCTCATCCGCTTCGGCAGGTTGTACACATTCTTGCGGCGGGATTTTCCATACTTCTTTTTTCTTTACACGAATGGGCACACAAGTAGGAGACGCCTGACCCTTGCTAGCGAGCTGGCAGTTTTCTCTTTCCATAGCCTTACCTTACTGGTTTGGCTTAGAATATGACCCGCCAGCCGTATACAAGCAGGTCCCCAGTTATGACGGGAATTATCACTACACTGTCAGAGGCATCACTACACTGTCAGAGGCATCACTGAACTGCCAGAGGCATCACTACACTGTCAGAGGCATCACTAAACTGCCAGAGGCATCATTACACTGTCAGAGGCATCACTACACTACCAGAGGCATCACTCCACTACCAGAGGCATCAAGACACTACCAGAGGCATCACGACACTACCAGAGGCATCACTACACTACCAGAGACATCACTCCACTACTAGAGGCATCAAGACACTACCAGAGACATCACGACACTACCAGAGGCATCACGACACTACCAGAGGCATCAAGACACTACCAGAGGCATCACGACACTACCAGAGGCATCACGACACTACCAGAGGCAACACGACACTACCAGAGGCATCACGACACTACCAGTGGCATCAAGACACTGGCAGAGGCATCACGACACTGCGGTAGTCAGGACTCGTCAAACAAGGTCCCCAGCACCGTCCTTGCTCTATCCTACGACGCAGGAGGAGGCTTCAGCTCTCCCAAAAAAGTTAGTCCCAGTACTTCTAGAAAATAATAAACTCCCAAACGATCATCACACTTTTCAGGAGTAAGGGCCAGCCCTTTCATGCTCTCCTAGTGAACCAACATTTTATATTTTATCTCTGCCATTAAAATACGCTCAAATATTATTTTCTCTGTGCTTTTTTGTTTTGTATATTATTTTATTTTGATGCAATCTTGTACACTTTTATCTTGATTCCTTGTAGAAGTTTATTCGTCATGTGGAGCAAAGGTCAGCAATCTGATCTTTATGATAATAAATGATAATATTGATATGACGTCGATATATATTCTTTTCACCTGTGAACATGTCGTCGGTCTCTGGCAGGGACGTGATCGCCTCTAGCACGGAGGAACAGGTTGTGATAACATCTCAGTCAGGACGGCGTGGTTGGGAGGTGTGTGTTGTAGGTGTGGTGTTGGTGTAGTTGTGTGGTGCTGGGGTGTAGCTGGGGTGGTGTACGGTGTAGTTGTGTGGTGCTGGGGTGTAGCTAGGGTGGTGTACGGTGTAGTTGTGTGGTGCTGGGGTGTAGCTAGGGTGGTGTACGGTGTAGTTGTGTGGTGCTGGGGTGTAGCTGGGTGGTGTACGGTGGTAAGTGATGTTTGGATGTGGTTGGGGGTGTGTGGATGGTGTCGATGGCAGAGGGTTGGGGATTGTTGTCGTCGGATGATAGGGGGTTGGGGAGGGTGGTCGTGGATGATAGGGGGGTTGGGGATTGTTGTCATCGGATGATAGGGGTTGGGGGAGTGTTGTCGTGGGATGGGAGTGACGGGAGGAATTACTGAACGCAGGTCCTCCTTAAGACAAATTACTGATGACCTTCCTCTGGATGCAGCCCCACACCAGATGCAAAATTGCAGGGTACTTATTTACTGCAAGGTGAACATAGGCATCAGATGAAAGGAAGCGTACTCAATTATCTCTGTCCCGTCCTGAGATTGAATCCGATATTATCTTTTGTGAACCGAGGACGTACTTGACTGCTTTACGCGATTAGTGGAAAATGTATTATGCAGTCGATGAATCACAATAACGTGGCTGAAGATATGAAGACCGAACTACACACCACAAGATGAGACGACGACGTTTCGGACCGATCTGGGCCATTATCAACTAGACCATTATCACAATCGACTTGATAATGGTCCAGGACGGACCGAAAACGGCGTCGTCTTCTCATCTTCTGGTATGTGGTTTAGTTTTCGTATATATTATGTCTATGTTCTATTAGTTCAGACTTTAGTACGTAGTAATACTTTGCCTAGAGTAAACATCCTTCTAAATTGTTCGAATATCTTGAAAAATGTAACATAATTACGAACAGCGAAAGCGGTTTTGAACAAGACAGTCAAACGAAATCAATTTAAGAGCAATACCACAAACCACTTAACACAAAGTTACGTAAATACGATCCAAAGCACCAACTGCAGACTCGGAGCTCACGAGGAGTGAAGACACTCCTGCGGTTAGTAACAGTTTCCGTCTAAACTCTAAAAACACCTGACCCCTGAACACAAGTGGGAAACCAGTGATTTCCTGAGAGGCCAGGTGTGCCGCAGAGTCCAGTATATATACCGGTGAGCTTAAGGTGGGCATCACATCCCCACGAGTCAAGGTGAGTGTCGACGGTCAGTCGGTGTCTCTCCTCTCTCCTCTCTCCTCTCCTCTCCTCTCTCTCCTCTCCTCTCCTCTCCTCTCCTCTCCTCTCCTCTCCTCTCCTCTCCTCNCAGACGAGGATTGTAGGATCCTCCAAGAGGACTTAAACAGGTTGCAGAGATGGTCAGGGAAATGGCTACTGGAGTTTAACACCAGTAAATGTAAAGTTATGGAAATGGGATCAGGTGATAGGAGACCAAAGGGACAGTACACAATGAAGGGGAACAGCCTACCTGTAACGAGTCGAGAAAGAGATCTGGGAGCGGATGTGACACCTAATCTAACTCCTGAGGCACATATAAATAGGATAACGACAGCAGCGTACTCTACACTGGCGAAAATTAGAACTTCATTCAGAAACCTAAATGAGGAGGCTTTTAGGGCGCTTTACACTGCATACGTGAGACCCGTCTTAGAGTATGCCGCGCCATCATGGAGCCCCACCTGAAGAAACACATAAGGAAACTGGAGAAGGTTCAGAGGTTTGCGACGAGGCTTGTCCCAGAGTTACGAGGGAAGGGATATGAAGAGCGACTGAAGGAACTGAACCTTACGACACTAGAGAAAAGAAGGGAGAGAGGAGATATGATAGGGACATATAAAATACTCAGGGGAATTGACAAAGTGGAAATAGATGAAATGTTCACACGTAATAATAACAGAACGAGGGGACATGGGTGGAAACTGGAAACTCAGATGAGTCACAGAGATGTTAGGAAGTTTTCTTTTAGCGTGAGAGTAGTGGAAAAATGGAATGCACTTGGGGAACAGGTTGTGGAAGCAAATACTATTCATACTTTTAAGACTAGGTATGATAGGGAAATGGGACAGGAGTCATTGCTGTAAACAACCGATAGCTGGAAAGGCGGGATCCAAGAGTCAATGCTCGATCCTGCAAGCACAGATAGGTAAGTACAGATAGGTAAGTACACACACACACACACACACACACACACACACACACACACACACGTGTGTGTACACACATGTGTACGGTTGAGAGGCGGGACCAAAGAGCCAGAGCTCAACCCCCGCAAACACAACTAGGTGAGTACACACACACACACACACACACACACACACACACACACACACACACACACACACACACACACACACACACACACACCCGTATATTACAAATGTTGAAAACCGCACATTATGTTCAAACATATTTATCCACACAACAAATATTTAGTACTAGAATATACAACTATTAATATAGATCTTGAATTCAATCAAAATTCATGCAGACAAGCTTTCACTAGCCCAGCCTCAAGACTTGTACAGCACTAAGAAGAATGGCAAGTCTCACACGAGTAATATCAGCGAGATGAAAATATTCCTGACTGCTCCGGAACAGTCCTCGGGGAGTAAGTAACCTCAGAGGAGAGTCTAGCAAATACTGAGGCATTGAGCAGCTTGAGGAACCAGATGAAGCGAAGGTTTAAGGGCAACCTTCCTAGCTTGTGCCGCCTTGTGCTACCTTGTGCTACCTTGTGCTGATTCCGAAGATCAACGTCCTCGCGGAACGATCTCTGACCAGACCTTCTGGTTGGTGGTCTGGTCAACCTGGTTAACCAACCAGGCGCAGCTGCTCGCAGTCTGACGTGTGAATCATAACTTGGTTGATCAGGTATCCTCTGGAGGCAAGATAAACTATTACCATAGATGTGAGACGCTGTACATTTCCACGATAAACTTCAAACTGCTTCAGCTTGAAGTATATCTCTACTCTACTGCTTCATTAGCAAGAGGAAAGTTGCCCACCAGCTGGAAGACGGCAAATATAAAACCAATATTCAAGGGCATGATCGAGAAGATGATACTAAGTTGCCATATGGCGCCATTGCCAAGAATACTCTGTAAATAACATTAAGCAATAATAAGGATAATAATACTAGCAGAACATTTAGTCAAAATATTATTTGTAAACATCAGCATGCATTTACGAAAAAAAATGCGCATTGAAGCCCCATTGTTAAAATGAGGACTATAAGACCTGTACATCAGCCATGTGAGGCTGGTTCTAGAGTACCCAACCCAGTCGAGGTGCCCCACCTCAAAAATACCTTAAGAATTCTCGAAAAAACACAAAAATTTGTATCGTGACGCGTCCCCGACTTACATGGGATGTGGTTACGAAGAAAGATTGAAGGAGCTGAACCTATCAAGGCTAGAAATGAAAATAGAAGATACACAATTTAAGACACAAAATGGTGTAATTGGCCAAGAGGAGTAAAGAAAAATTTTCGCATTTTGGGATAGCTAGGCTACTGATGGCACCTGTCTAAGAGACACATAAGGAATCCTCTGTCTCTGTACGATTATTTGGATCCATATATCATGTGCAAATGAGAATTCCATGCAAATTCACTCTCTTCTCGTCCAGGGAAAATGCAACGTAAAATATGAAGATAAAAATATACTTAAATTGCATTAAAAATTGGCTTATAAAATATATAAAACTGAAATTCCTGACAACATTTTGTAAAAATAAATGTAAAATGTGCAGTCAGTGCCAGCATTGTTATGCAACGCTGAGGAACAACGTCCTGGTTGTTCCTCAGTATAAAACTGTCAGTATAAAACTGTCAGTATATACCTGTCAGTATAAAACTGTCAGTATATACCTGTCAGTATAAAACTGTCCACACAATCTTCATTTCTCTCTCAGCCATAACAAACTCCTCCACCCACTTCCAGTCCCCATCCCATAACAATAACCAGTTCTGACTCAGTTTTCCACCTATCCCCTCCCCACACGCTCCCAAGACAACCATCTCCTCCCCCACGCTCCCCAAGACAACCGTCCCCTCCCCACACGCTCCCCAAGACAACCGTCCCCTCCCCCACACGCCCCCCAAGACAACCATCTCCTCCCCCACACGCTCCCCAAGACAACCATCCCCTCCCCTACAAGCTCCTCATACTCACCTTCAATATTATGGGTGAAACTGGCATCACTTCCCCACAACGAACCACATCTAGAGCCTCGAAGTCAAATATCAAAATGCTTATGAATCATAAACAAAAACAGCGGGATTAAATTAAAGGTTAAGGATTAAATTACCAATATAATCGCAGTCACAGAAAAAAAATTTGACAGAGCAAATGGAGGTGATATATTATACATTATCGGCAAGAAAATAATAATGGTCTGACGAACTGGAAACACCAAATTAGATTGATTAAGACAATGAATAGTGTGAGCAAAGATATCTCCACCAACGAGACCTACATCAATGAGATTTCTATCGCCAATAAGAAGAGAAAGACCCTCTGGCAAGAAGCAAGGGCCAAGTGGCTGGGTATATGCAACCAAGGTTGAAGCAGACGGCGAGCCAAGAGAAGGTAGGATCAAAGACCCTGCAGCAAGGCGGGTTCCTAGGATCAAAGTCTCCCTCCCGCTGCTCCTGTGCTGAGAGGCGAAGCTTGGGTCGTATTGGGCTCCCTCCAGGTGTGTTGCCCGTGATCATTCCCCAGCCTGTGTGTAATAACGTTTATAGCAATAATATTTATATTGAGGATTCATGGTATAGAATAAATGAGGTAATAACAGAGAGAATGACGTAGACTGTTTTAGACACGTCCTTATCTGCAGGTAGGCCAAAAGGAGTAAGGTACGTTAAGTTAATTATCGGAAAGGACAGCAGTTTGAGGTGATATGGAGAGCAGCATCTGGCATGCAAAGTAAAAGAACGGTGTCCAGTTATTTGGACCATCGGGAATCGAACTACGGTTCTGCAGAATACGAGGTTGTCGCTATATCGACCAGTCCAATTTCTTCTGACTACGAAATATTAGTTCAAGAGTGTTTTATAAACCATTTTATGTTAACAGTTTGAATGTAAACAGTAGGGATTTAGAGATATGTTTAACTTACGAATAATAATCACTTCCACGTTAATTTTATAATGGAGTAAGTTTAACTAAATTCCGAAGAGAATTCGAGCTTTCGTTTGGAACTTCTTTGCCGCTCAGTACCCGCGCGTATGACTCCCAGGAGGATACCTCACCTGCGTGAGGCGAGGCTTGGAGGATAGGTAGGGAAGTGAGGGAGATGGATCTCACCCGCCTATTTACCTCACCGTGAGGTAAGTAGGCGGGAGAGAGATATATGTAAAACGGGACACTAACTCTTAGATCGCCCATTCCTAAGCCTGGGTGCTGCCTGCGTTTGGGCTGAGGAGTTAGTCGTTATGACCTGACTATAAGTCAAGTTACGACTAGGAGGAGGCTCACATGGATGGGAGTAGACTCGTAATGGGACGAATATAACAGTGATTGGCGAGAGAGAGAGAGAAGAGACAGAAATAGTGAGCAGGAGAAATACCAGAGTGAGCGGGATAGATACTAGAATAAGCGGGAGAGATACTAGAGTGAGTGGGAGACATACTAGAGTGAGCGGGAGAGATACTAGAGTGAGAGATTGTGTACAATTAGGTGAACATCCGTCGAAATAAACAAAGTGACTTCTCCTTCTCTCTCTCTCTCCACACACCCATCACCCTACCTGATTACATCCTTCTTTCCAACCAACAGCTTATTCTGGATATTAACTTCTCGCGGATTACTCACATGGTCATTTGCTTACCCAATACTATTTTTCTTGCGTAGTAAGCGGATAGACTTCTCCCTGGCAGCAAAGCTGAGGCCAACAAGCAGGTGGCTAAACACTAGGAGTTTCGTCATGTGGCATAAATATCTTGTAATTTACATTTACATGAGGAAATATGGTGTAGAGCCCTACCGATTGGGAATTATTTTCTTAATTTCCTTATATATATAGACAGGTATACATCAAATTATTATTAACAGATTATTAGGTGAATACTAGATATGTATACACCGGTATGTGTGACCTCGGTGTATATACACTGAGAGAAGACAACATTGTTCTGAGGCAAGCAGGAAGTGAGGAGATATATTGAAAATGACGTAGTGGCTAAAGCCTAAGAACAATCACGGTTACTACTCAACCATATAAGAAGAAACTCAACAACACGTAACCAGGAACTTACACCAAAAATATATGAAAACGCCCTCACTAAAGTGACAGGAAAATCTGTGAGGCACTGGACAAAATATCTTTAGATTCCTGTTGTCCATAATTCCCCAGACATTGGTCCAAGACTTTGAAATGGCCTGTGCTTGGATTTTCCAGATCCTAACCAATAGCAGGACCGTTAATGTTCATCCATTTAGTGACTGACCCATTATTTATAACATGATATTATCTGTAAAGAATTGAATAAATTGCAATATAAGTAAATTTTCAGATAGTACAAAAAGAAGTGCATTATAAATTAAAAGGAACATTAGGGAAACCATAATTATGTTAATGTTGGAAATATAATTGATAAATAAAGTTGGTTGATAAATGTAAAACTTTATGTTTAATAAAAGAAAGTGCCACTAAGTATGAGCGTGAGTTAATATTTGTATATCTGACCCTAAAACCTACCAAGGAGAAAAAGCTAGTAGAGACATAAATAAAACTTAGATGAAGGTGTATTAATCTAGGAAAAAGGTTAATTGAATACTTTATATCTAGAAGTATCAGCGTCAGGAGTAGTATGGTTATCCTATCCTTTTGCTCTGCAAGAGTGAGACCTCTTTTTGGAATATGTTGTGCATCAAAATGGAATTATCCCCTTTAAATCATGCAACGAAGAATTACAAAGCTAATCCCTCGCACGATGAATATTTGAGTGAACAAATTAAAATATATGATGAAAGCATACACAATAGGGATATAAACAGTGTTGAAATCATTCAATCAAAACTGAACTCATAACAACAGATTCACATTGGAAAAGCTTTAATTAAAAGCAACTACAAATAGACTTTTGTTAGACAATTCAATCGCAGACGAGTGGAACAAACGGCCGTGTAACATCGCCATGGAAAATACTCCGCAAGTTTAACAAATAGAACAGATACTAGAGTTGATTTTATTACATAAATATAACTTGTCTCGCTTGGATTAGTAAAGCAACGAGTGTTCCTGCCTCGCATGCGTCAGGAGGCCAACTATAGTGTTGGCCTAATGACCAACACTGGTCAGGAGGCCAGTGATATAGCTAGTGGACCTCCTTCCTTGATTTAGCTAGTAGGCCTTCTTCAGTGCTTCAGCATCACAGGCCTATTGCAGTGTTGGCTTCTCAGTGCTTGGTACGCTGATTGCAATGTTTACATGTCTTTTTTTATGTGTCTGTTCGTATCTCTCAAGGTACATTTCATTGAAATTAAAAAAAAATTACCCTGCATTGTTGCTAAAGGTTCAGGTTGCCCCGGTCAGGATAAATGCTTTTAATATAATAAGGGAGGAGCTGAATTACACTGAAATATAAAGACATGAGATAATCATTGTAGGCTCACTCCTTTAGTGGGTCCGGCAGGCCTCCAAGTTATGTAACATTCAACATATTGCGGTCCATCAGTACTGCTCGTGTTTGGGACGACCCTGGACGATGGTTCCATCCCGCCGCTACACTCCGAATATGTTCTCATAGACAGACTAGGTTATTGTGATTTCATTGAGTATATAAAACATGTCGGTTAACACTACAGGAACCTTATCTTTGCGATTAGCGCTGTTCGCTGATCTTAGGTTCTGCATTAGTTCCCTACTTGCTGACGTCTATTGTATCTTTACCAAGTGCAATATCGTCATGTTTGCTAAGCGCTTTATCCTGATGAGTACCTTATCATACCTACGGCTCATGTACACGAATCGTGGGACAGCTACGAACCAAATGTGACACGTATTATCCATCTCCTGGGACCAGTGACCTCCTGTGCATGCCTCTTTGTTTTTTTAGTGCATGCTAATTACTTTTCGTTAATTAGATATATTTGTATATGCAGTTTTGTGTGTAATATTTATGTGTTTTTGTAATGTGTGTGTGTGTGTGTGTGTGTGTGTGTGTGTGTGTGTGTGTGTACTCACCTAATTGTGCTTGCGGGGGTTGAGCTCTGGCTCTTTGGTCTCGCCTCTCAACGGTCAATCAACTAATGTACAGGTTCCTGAGGGTGTTCCTCTGTGTGTGTGTGTGTGTATGTATTCACCTAGTTGTAGTCACCTAGTTGTGTTTGCGGGGATTGAGCTTTGCTCTTTCGGCCCGCCTCTCAACTGTCAATCAACTGTTTACTAAGTACTTTTTTTTCCACACCACACACCCCCAGGAAGCAGCCCGTGACAGCTGACTAAATCCCAGGTACCTATTTACTGCTAGGTAACAGGGGCTGTCAGGGTGAAAGAAACTTTGCTACATTTGTTTCTGCCTGGTGCGGGAATCGAACCCGCGCCACAGAATTTCGAGTCCTGCGTGTTATCCACTAGGCTACCAAGCCCCCTCCAGTGTGTGTGTGTGTGTGTGTGTGTGTACTCACCTATTGGTGCTTGCGGGGGGTTGAGCTTTGGCTCTTTGGTCCCGCCTCTCAACTGTCAATCAACTGGTGGACAGATTCCTGAGCCTACTGGGCTCTATCATTTCTACATTTGAAACTGTGTATGGAGTCAGCCTCCACCACATCGCTGCCTAATGCATTCCACCTGTTAACTACTCTGACACTGAAAAAGTTCTTTCAAACGTCCTGTGGCTCATTGGGTACTCAGTTTCCACCTGTGTCCCCTTGTTCGCGTACCATCATTGTTGAATAGCTATCCTTGTCTACCCTGTCGATTCCTCTGAGATTTTGTAGGTAGTGATCATGTCTCCCCTTACTCTTCTGTCTTCCAGTGTCGTAAGGTGCATGTGTGTG
>WNGS01167840.1:28151933-28168577 GCA_020271785.1 Procambarus virginalis | reverse complement strand
TAGGTGAGTACACTTAGTGCGACCATTAGGTGAGTACACTAGGTGAGTACACTAGGTGAGTACACTGGGAGAGCCGACTAGGTGAACACATTGGATGAGCACACAAAGTGAACACATTAGGTGAACACACTGGGTGAACACACTGGGTGAACACACTGGGTGAACACACTGGGTGAACACACTAGGTGAACACACTGGGTGAACACACTAGGTGAACACACTGGGTGAACACACTGGGTGAACACACTGGGTGAACACACTAGGTGAACACACTGGGTGACACACATAGGTGAAACACACTGAGTGAACACACTGGGTGAACTCACTGGGTGAACACACTGGGTGAACACCACTGGGTGAACACACTGGGTGAACACACTGGGTGAACACATAGGTGAACACACTGGGTGAACACACTGGGTGAACACACTGGGTGAACACACTGGGTGAAACAACTAGGTGAACACACTGAGTGAACACACTAGGTGAACACACTGGGTGAACACACTGGGTGACACACTGGGTGAACACACTGGGTGAACACTGGGTGAACACACTGGGTGAACACACTGGGTGAACACACTGGGTGAACACACTAGGTGAACACACTGAGTGAACACACTAGGTGAACACACTGGGTGAACACACTGGGTGGACACACTGGGTGAACCACACTGGGTGAACACACTGGGTGAACACACTGGGTGAACACACGGGTGAACACACTAGGTGAACACACTGAGTGAACACACTGGGTGAACACACTGGGTGAACACACTGGGTGAACACACTGGGTGAACCACTGGGGTGAACACACTAGGTGAACACACTAGGTGAACACATATACAGTGACTAGAGAGATTAGAGAGCCCAGGGCGCCAGTACAAGACTCTATAAGTATGTAGTCAAGATAATTCAGAAAATGAGTTATTAGACACAGGGCAAACTTTGCTTCTTCAAAAAGTAGAAGTAGATTAGATAGGTTCACAACACACACACACACACACACGTACTCAGAAAACGACAGCATGCTAGAGAGAACGAATGAGGAGATGAGCAGGAGAATCCTAAGGGCAGCGAGGAAGTGCACTGCATCGCAGATTCATTCCATGTCTTTATTATGCACCCCATACCCATCCCGTGAGCGGTGGTGTAAAGGGTTACAGAGGCACATAATTGGCTCCAGGACTGAACCCTTTAGTTCGTTTAGCTAAGCAAATAACAATCTTTTGACGCTAGTTACACAATTATTAATGTTATATATACTCGTACACAAACTCAAAAATATATATATATATATATATATATATATATATATATATATATATATATATATAATATATATATATATATATATATATATATATATATATATATATATATATACATATACACAAACATATATTCATCAAATGGAACGAATCGTCGAATTTGGAGTGAAAAAAGTATTCAAAGTTAATGTTCACACTTTTATTTTTGGTCTGACGCCAAGGATGCATTTTTCCAGGTCACTCCTTACATTCTCAGAGACAAATTACAAAACAAAGACATAGGTCATAGGTCAATATATAGTTTGACAAGTCAATCAAAAACGTTATTCATGAATGTAGAACATTTATAAATAGGAAAGTGTACATAAACAAATACAGTACAGTAATCACATAAGGAGTCACAATAATCAGAGTAAGAAAACATTGTCATTGCCAGAATCAGAAATATAAATTAGTAACAACTTATATAAATCATTGCAATGCTGGCTAGACTAAACAGGTGTTTAGCAATCTAAATATAAAAAAAACATTTTAAGCATAAAGTGAGTTGCATTTAGATAGATCGTGACAAACTCAACGCAAGAACAATGTTAAATGACGGGGAACCAAGAAATTTAATTCATTCTACACAAGCACACATAAGGGAGAAAATGCACACACCAAAAACAAATAAAAATAATAATAATATAAATAATAAAAAGGAAATTCAATCTAAATGCAAGCACATTGCTGTCCGGCTCGCTTCGCAAAACTTTCACATCAAGAAAATTCGTATTCGACACAAACAAAAAAACCTCTCTCAGAAAGTGCGGACACCCGGCACTGATCGAAAGTTTACATGAAAACGATACAAATACAGGAAATTCTGGGCTCACGAGCGCTTTGAACCCTCACCCCTTACGCACACACACGCACACACACACACACACGACACACACACACACAACACACCACACACACACACACACACACACACACACACACACACACACCCACACACACACACACACACACACACACACACACACACACACACACACACACACACACACGCACGCCACACACACACACCTATTTCTAATATATGTTAACGACATGTTTACATGAGTAGAGTCCTGCAAGTCGATGTTCGCGGATGACGCAAAGTTGACGAGAAGAGTTGTGGCAGATGAGGATTGCAGAATCCTCCAAGACGACCTGAACAGGTTGCAGGGATGGTCAGAGACATGGCTACTGGAGTTCAACACGAGTAAATGTAAAGTTATGGAAATGGGACTAGGTGATAGGAGACTAAAGGGACAGTACACGATGAAGGGGGAACTGCCTAAATATGACGACGCGAGAAAGAGACCTGGGCGTGGACGTAACACCTAATCTATCTTAGTTGCACATATAAATAGGATAACGACAGCAGCGTACTCTACACTGGCAAAAGTTAGAACATCATTCAGAAACCTCAGTAAGGAGGCATTTAGGGCGCTTTACACTGCCTACGTGAGGCCAGTCTTAGAGTATGCTGCCTCATCATGGAGTCCCCACCTGAAGAAGCATATAAGAAACTGGAAACGGTTCAGAGGTTTGCAACGAGACTCGTCCCAGAGTTACGAGGGATGGGGTATGAGGAGCGCCTGAAGGAACTATCCCTTACGACACTAGAAAGAAAAAGGGAGAGGGGGACATGATAGGAACGTATAAAATACTCTGGGGGATTGACAGAGTGGACTTAGACGAAATGTTCACACGGAATAGTAACAGAACGAGGGGACATGGGTGGAAGCTGGAAACTCAGACGAGTCACAAAGATGTTGGGAAGTTTCTTTTAGCGTGAGAGTAGTGGAAAATGGAATGCACTTAAGGAACAGGTTGTGGAAACAAAGTCTATTCATAATTTAAAACTAGATATGATAGGAAATTGGAGCGGAGTTATTGCTGTAAACAACCGATGCTTGGAAGGCGGGATCCAAGAGTCAATGTTCGACCTTGCAGACACAAATAGGTGAGTTCACACACACACACACACACACACACACAACACACACGTGTGTGTGTGTGTGTGTGTGTATGTGTGTGTGGCTGTACAAGCATGTAAGAGCTCTTGTATATATATATATAAATTCAAATGAACTAGAATTGGGGGGTCGGTGGCTGACTGAACAGCACGCTGGACGTTTGATCTGTGGTCCCGGGTTCGATTCCTGGCGTCGGCGAGAAACAATGGGCGGAGTTTCTTTCAGCCCTGATGCCCCTGTTATCTGGAAGTAAATAGGTACCTGGGAGTTAGTCAACTGTCACGGGCTGCTTCCTGGGGTGTGTGGTGTGTTGTGTGGAAAAAAAGTAGTTCGTAAACATTGACAGTTGAGAGGCGGGCCGAAAGAGCAGAGCTCAACCCCCGCAAGCACAACTACATAAATACTGCTAAGTGAATACTCGTACAAGACGAAGCTGGAAAAAGTTCAGAGGTATGCTATTAGACCAGTCCCAGAACTAAGAGGCATGATTGTTGACCAACCGCACACTAGAAAATGAAGAGACGACAGCGTTTCGTCGTCACCATTCTTACTCCTATTATTTCACCCTTTATTACACCTAACCTTCCTTACCTTTTGCCTTGATCTTATCTTTCTCTAAGATTTCCATCTCCTCACCTCTCTCTTGCCTTCTTAATTCTCTTGCCTCCCTCGTCTCACAGGTTACAGCCCCACTCCTGTGCCAGGTAAGTCCATTACGGGCTCACCATAGTCCGTGCTACTGTGAACTTTAGTTCCGAGCAGCTGAATCTAAAACAACAACAACAACCTCGTCTCATCACAATCGACTTGATAATGGTCCAGGACGGACCAAAACGTCGTCGTCTCTTCATTTTCTAGTGTGTGATTTTGTTAAAATATTTCAGTCACGTTATTGTGACGCTTCATCTGCATAAGTGGCATGAGTTACGAGGAAAGGCTGAGGGAAATGCACCTCACGTCGCTGGAAGACAGAAGAACTCGGGGAGACATGATCACAACATACAAAATTCTCAGGGGAATTGACAGGGTAGTCAAGGATGGACTATTTAACACGGGTGGAACACGAACAAGGGGACACAGATGGATGCTGAGAAACCAAATGAGCCACATAAACAATAGAAAGAACTTTCAGTGTCAGAGTAGTTAGTAAATGGAATGCAATAGGAAGTGATGGCCCTGAGAGTCATGGCCCTGGGAGTCATGGCCCTGGGTGTCATGGCCCTGGAGTCATGGCCCTGGGTGTCATGGCCCTAGGAGTCATGGCCCTGGGTGTCATGGCCCTGGGAGTCATGGCCCTGGGAGTCATGGCCCTGGGTGTCATGGCCCTGAGAGTCATGGCCCTGGGTGTCATGGCCTGGGAGTCATGGCCCTGGGTGTCATGGCCCTGGGAGTCATGGCCCTGGGAGTCATGGCCCTGGGAGTCATGCCCTGGGAGTCATGGCCCTGGGAGTCATGGCCCTGGGAGTCATGGCCCTGGGAGTCATGGCCCTGGGAGTCATGGCCCTGGGTGTCATGGCCCTAGGAGTCATGGCCTGGGTGTCATGGCCCTGGGAGTCATGGCCCTGGGAGTCATGGCCCTGGGTGTCATGGCCCTGAGAGTCATGGCCCTGGGTGTCATGGCCCTGGGAGTCATGGCCCTGGGTGTCATGGCCCTGGGAGTCATGGCCCTGGGAGTCATGGCCCTGGGAGTCATGGCCCTGGGGTCATGGCCCTGGGAGTCATGGCCCTGGGAGTCATGGCCCTGGGTGTCATGGCCCCTGGGTGGCATGGCCCCGGGTGGCATGGCCTCTGTGGTGAGTGCCAGGACCTGCGTCACCCTGAGGGAGGGGCGGCCCAGGTCGTCCTAGTTGTGAGAGCGGCCCGGGCCACCCTGATGGCAGCCACTCACAAAAGTTGCAGGAGGTCATCAACACTCCGTAAAGTGACTATTAACGGCGCGTGATGCTGCTCAACAGAGTTGATTGACTTGTTAAAGCTGTAGAGCCCAGAACGATCATGTCCACATACACAAGAACACAACACCCACACACACACACACACACACACACACACACACACACACACACACACACACACACACACACACACACACACACCACACACACACACACACACACACACACCACACACACACACCACACACACAACACAACACACCACACCAACACACACACCCGTATATTACAAATGTTGAAAACCGCACATTATGTTCAAACATATTTATCCACACAACAAATATTTAGTACTAGAATATACAACTATTAATATAGATCTTGAATTCAATCAAAATTCATACAGACAAGCTTTCACTAGCCCAGCCTCAAGACTTGTACAGCACTAAGAAGAATCGCAAGTCTCACACGAGTAATATCAGCGAGATAAAATATTCCTGACTGCTCCGGAACAGTCCTCGGGGAGTAAGTAACCTCAGAGGAGAGTCTAGCAAATACTGAGGCATTGAGCAGCTTGAGGAACCAGATGAAGCGAAGGTTTCAGGGCAACCTTCCTAGCTTGTGCCGCCTTGTGCTACCTTGTGCTACCTTGTGCTGATTCCGAAGATCAACGTCCTCGCGGAACGATCTCTGACCAGACCTTCTGGTTGGTGGTCTGGTCTACCTGGTTAACCAACCAGGCGCAGCTGCTCGCAGTCTGACGTGTGAATCATAACTTGGTTGATCAGGTATCCTCTGGAGGCAAGACAAACTATTACCATAGATGTGAGACGCTGTACATTTCACGATAAACTTCAAACTGCTTCAGCTTGAAGTATATCTCTACTCTACTGCTTCATTAGCAAGAGGAAAGTTGCCCACCAGCTGGAAGACGGCAAATATAAAACCAATATTCAAGGGCATGATCGAGAAGATGATGCTAAGTTGCCATATGGCGCCATTGCCAAGAATACTCTGTAAATAACATTAAGCCAATAATAAGGATAATAATACTAGCAGAACATTTAGTCAAAATATTATTTGTAAACATCAGCATGCATTTACGAAAAAAAAATGCGCATTGAAGCCCCTTTGTTAAAATGAGGACTATAAGACCTGTACATCAGCCATGTGAGGCTGGTTCTAGAGTACCCAGCCCAGTCGAGGTGCCCCACCTCAAAAATACCTTAAGAATTCTCGAAAAAAAACACAAAAATTGTATCGTGACACGTCCCCGACTTACATGGGATGTGGTTACGAAGAAAGATTGAAGGAGCTGAACCTATCAAGGCTAGAAATGAAAATAGAAGATACACAATTTAAGACACAAAATGGTGTAATTGGCCAAGAGGAGTAAAGAAAAATTTTCGCATTTTGGGATAGCTAGGCTACTGATGGCACCTGTCTAAGAGACACATAAGGAATCCTCTGTCTCTGTACGATTATTTGGATCCATATATCATGTGCAAATGAGAATTCCATGCAAATTCACTCTCTTCTCGTCCAGGGAAAATGCAACGTAAAATATGAAGATAAAAATATACTTAAATTGCATTAAAAATTGGCTTATAAAATATATAAAACTGATATTCCTGACAACATTTTGTAAAAATAAATGTAAAATGTGCAGTCAGTGCCAGCATTGTTATGCAACGCTGAGGAACAACGTCCTGGTGTTCCTCAGTATAAAACTGTCAGTATAAAACTGTCAGTATATACCTGTCAGTATAAAACTGTCAGTATATACCTGTCAGTATAAAACTGTCCACACAATCTTCATTTCTCTCTCAGCCATAACAAACTCCTCCACCCACTTCCAGTCCCCATCCCATAACAATAACCAGTTCTTGACTACAGTTTTCCACCTATCCCCTCCCCACACGCTCCCCAAGACAACCATCTCCTCCCCCACACGCTCCCCAAGACAACCGTCCCCTCCCCACACGCTCCCCAAGACAACCGTCCCCTCCCCCACACGCCCCCCAAGACAACCATCTCCTCCCCCACACGCTCCCCAAGACAACCATCCCCTCCCCTACAAGCTCCTCATACTCACCTTCAATATTATGGGTGAAACTGGCATCACTTCCCCACAACGAACCACATCTAGAGCCTCGAAGTCAAATATCAAAATGCTTATGAATCATAAACAAAGACAGCGGGATTAAAGTAAAGGTTAAGGATTAAATTACCAATATAATCGCAGTCACAGAAACAAAATATTGACAGAGCAAATGGAGGCGATATATTATACATTATTGGCAAGAAAATAATAATGGTCTGACGAACTGGAAACACCAAATTAGATTGATTAAGATAATGAATAGTGTGAGCAAAGATATCTCCACCAACGAGACCTACATCAATGAGATTTCTATCGCCAATAAGAAGAGAAAGACCCTCTGGCAAGAAGCAAGGGCCAAGTGGCTGGGTATATGCAACCAAGGTTGAAGCAGACGGCGAGCCAAGAGAAGGTAGGATCAAAGACCCCTGCAGCAAGGCGGGTTCCTAGGATCAAAGTCTCCCTCCCGCTGCTCCTGTGCTGAGAGGCGAAGCTTGGGTCGTATTGGGCTCCCTCCAGGTGTGTTGCCCGTTGATCATTTCCCCAGCCTGTGTGTAATAACGTTTATAGCAATAATATTTATATTGAGGATTCATGGTATAGAATAAATGAGGTAATAACAGAGAGAATGACGTAGACTGTTTTAGACACGTCCTTATCTGCAGGTAGGCCAAAAGGAGTAAGGTACGTTAAGTTAATTATCGGAAAGGACAGCAGTTTGAGGTGATATGGAGAGCAGCATCTGGCATGCAAAGTAAAAGAACGGTGTCCAGTTATTTGGACCATCGGGAATCGAACTACGGTTCTGCAGAATACGAGGTTGTCGCTATATCGACCAGTCCAATTTCTTCTGACTACGAAATATTAGTTCAAGAGTGTTTTATAAACCATTTTATGTTAACAGTTTGAATGTAAACAGTAGGGATTTAGAGATATGTTTAACTTACGAATAATAATCACTTCCACGTTAATTTTATAATGGAGTAAGTTTAACTAAATTCCGAAGAGAATTCGAGCTTTCGTTTGGAACTTCTTTGCCGCTCAGTACCCGCGCGTATGACTCCCAGGAGGATACCTCACCTGCGTGAGGCGAGGCTTGGAGGATAGGTAGGGAAGTGAGGGAGATGGATCTCACCCGCCTATTTACCTCACCCGTGAGGTAAGTAGGCGGGAGAGAGATATATGTAAAACGGGACACTAACTCTTAGATCGCCCATTCCTAAGCCTGGGTGCTGCCTGCGTTTGGGCTGAGGAGTTAGTCGTTATGACCTGACTATAAGTCAAGTTACGACTAGGAGGAGGCTCACATGGATGGGAGTAGACTCGTAATGGGACGAATATAACAGTGATTGGCGAGAGAGAGAGAGGAAGAGACAGAAATAGTGAGCAGGAGAAATACCAGAGTGAGCGGGATAGATACTAGAATAAGCGGGAGAGATACTAGAGTGAGTGGGAGACATACTAGAGTGAGCGAGAGATACTAGAGTGAGAGATTGTGTACAATTAGGTGAACATCCGTCGAAATAAACAAAGTAACTTCTCCTTCTCTCTCTCTCTCCACACACCCATCACCCTACCTGATTACATCCTTCTTTCCAACCAACAGCTTATTCTGGATATTAACTTCTCGCGGATTACTCACATGGTCATTTGCTTACCCAATACTATTTTTCTTGCGTAGTAAGCGGATAGACTTCTCCCTGGCAGCAAAGCTGAGGCCAACAAGCAGGTGGCTAAACACTAGGAGTTTCGTCATGTGGCATAAATATCTTGTAATTTACATTTACATGAGGAAATATGGTGTAGAGCCCTACCGATTGGGAATTATTTTCTTAATTTCCTTATATATATAGACAGGTATACATCAAATTATTATTAACAGATTATTAGGTGAATACTAGATATGTATACACCGGTATGTGTGACCTCGGTGTATATACACTGAGAGAAGACAACATTGTTCTGAGGCAAGCAGGAAGTGAGGAGATATATTGAAAATGACGTAGTGGCTAAAGCCTAAGAACAATCACGGTTACTACTCAACCATATAAGAAGAAACTCACAACACGTAACCAGGAACTTACACCAAAAATATATGAAAACGCCCTCACTAAAAGTGACAGGAAAATCTGTGAGGCACTGGACAAAATATCTTTAGATTCCTGTTGTCCATAATTCCCCAGACATTGGTCCAAGACTTTGAAATGGCCTGTGCTTGGATTTTCCAGATCCTAACCAATAGCAGGACCGTTAATGTTCATCCATTTAGTGACTGACCCGTTATTTATAACATGATATTATCTGTAAAGAATTGAATAAATTGCAATATAAGTAAATTTTCAGATAGTACAAAAAGAAGTGCATTATAAATTAAAAGGAACATTAGGGAAACCATAATTATGTTAATGTTGGAAATATAATTGATAAATAAAGTTGGTTGATAAATGTAAAACTTTATGTTTAATAAAGAAAGTGCCACTAAGTATGAGCGTGAGTTAATATTTGTATATCTGACCCTAAACCTACCAAGGAGAAAAAGCTAGTAGAGACATCAATAAAACTTAGATGAAGGTGTATTAATCTAGGAAAAAGGTTAATTGAATACTTTATATCTAGAAGTATCAGCGTCAGGAATAGTATGGTTATCCTATCCTTTTGCTCTGCAAGAGTGAGACCTCTTTTTGGAATGTTGTGCATCAAAATGGAATTATCTCCTTTAAATCATACAACGAAGAATTACAAAGCTAATCCCTCGCACGATGAATATTTGAGTGAACAAA
This sequence comes from Procambarus virginalis, assembly GCA_020271785.1. NCBI lineage: Eukaryota > Metazoa > Arthropoda > Malacostraca > Decapoda > Cambaridae > Procambarus > Procambarus virginalis. Next base: position 28,158,524 of record WNGS01167840.1, on the reverse strand, counting down.
TTAAAATATATGATGAAAGCATACAATAGGGATATAAACAGTGTTGAAATCATTCAATCAAAACTGAACTCATAACAACAGATTCACATTGGAAAAGCTTTAATTAAAAGCAACTACAAATAGACTTTTGTTAGACAATTCAATCGCAGACGAGTGGAACAAACGGCCGTGTAACTCGCCATGGAAAATACTCCGCAAGTTTAACAAATAGAACAGATACTAGAGTTGATTTTATTACATAAATTAACTTGTCTCGCTTGGATTAGTAAAGCAACGAGTGTTTCCTGCCTCGCATGCGTCAGGAGGCCAACTATAGTGTGGCCTAATGACCAACACTGGTCAGGAGACCAGTGATATAGCTAGTGGACCTCCTTCCTTGATTTAGCTAGTAGGCCTTCTTCAGTGCTTCAGCATCACAGGCCTATTGCAGTGTTGGCTTCTCAGTGCTTGGTACGCTGATTGCAATGTTTACATGTCTTTTTTTATGTGTCTGTTCGTATCTCTCAAGGTACATTTCATTGAAATTAAAAAAAAATTACCTGCATTGTTGCTAAAAGGTTCAGGTTGCCCCGGTCAGGATAAATGCTTTTAATATAATAAGGGAGGAGCTGAATTACACTGAAATATAAAGACATGAGATAATCATTGTAGGCTCACTCCTTTAGTGGGTCCGGCAGGCCTCCAAGTTATGTAACATTCAACATATTGCGGTCCATCAGTACTGCTCGTGTTTGGGACGACCCTGGACGATGGTTCCATCCCCGCCGCTACACTCCGAATATGTTCTCAAGACAGACTAGGTTATTGTGATTTCATTGAGTATATAAAACATGTCGGTTAACANATATATATATATATATATATATGACCAAAAGGGTAAGATTATAATTCTAACACGAATCTTTTCAAAATATCCTATGGTTTTCTTCACTGTCGGGGGAAGTTAAAAAATTAATTCTCCAAAGATCGTGTTCACTTTTTATTTTTGTTCTGACGCTAGGGATGCGTTTTGCAAGGTCACTTCTTACATTCTTACAAATTTACCATGTTTTTGCATAGGCTTATATTCTCTTTGGGTGAGGTGATACAGAACAAGTGAAGGAAACAAGGGAATAAATGGCATAACATAGGGGATATTGATAGGGTAGCAATATCAATATCCATGTTAATATCCCTATAGTAATACCCTATCAATATCCCCTATGTTATGTCATTCATCCATTGGTTTCATCCTCCTCTTCTGTACCACCTCACTGAACCTCTACTGTTGGGTGAAGTCGGAGCCTCCACACACACAATGAATTAGTGTGTGTGAAATGTTGAAAGAAACATATCTAAAGAGATACAAAAACATTCACACTCAACATAAAACAAAATGTGCACATGAAGACAATTATACATACCCTGATTATGCATGACAGCAACAAATGTATGTATGTATTGTATCTCTAACTCTATCAATAGAGAACTGAAGAAAGTGTACACGTCCGTGTTAGCATTGTATACGTATGGCCACATCTGTGGTACACAATAAACTAAAAAAGTGCACAAGGACAAACATTCACATTAGTATAAGAACTAGAATTATGAAAGTTATTCGTAACCACTTATAAACCACTACAATAATGACTGGATTTAACAGGTGTACATCAATTGAGATCAAACATACATATTTAGCGTAAAGTGAGCGACATTTAGATTATAATTGGAAAGGTGATACATATTGGAAAACAAAGTGAGGTGTAACATTAGAGTGGCGCGACAGATATTGGCACAATTTATATCACAATATTACGATAACGAAAGATAATTTGAATGAGAAAAAATATAGAGAAAGAAAGAAATAGAGAAATTTGAATGAGAAAGAAATAATTATACCATGACGTGATAAAAATTTGCACACCGCAGGCTTCCTACATCAACAGATTCAGTTAGGGCCCGCGCAGGAATATCCCTGAAAAAAATAAAAACAGATTCAGGGGTTATTCCGGATCAAAATCACTCTAGACTCTTAAACTCTAGACGCTTAAACAAGAATTTAGCTCTTAAAACAGATGTGACTCCAACAGTATTAAAAATGCCTGTCAGTAAGGAACTCTGTGACAGCAGTTCTTTCATAATCCCAAATATCCAGCTTGGGGTCTTCCTTCTTTCTCTGATGAGTACTTGTTTTATTCTACCCAGTAGACCCGCTACACCATTATATATCACTCATACTTAAGTTGCATTTCCAAAGAATAAAGTCGATATTTTTGGAAAAGTTGGAGTGGTCAGTAATAAGTGAGTGCCTGAAAGAAAAGTTGATTGTCTTTACTGGATGGTTGATTCCGTTCAGAGAAATTGATATAATTCACTTGTGACTTATTTATTCAAGTGTATTTCTGGACATCAGGAAGTAGATTGCAATGAGTGGGAGGATGGACTCCTAAGACACAGCTCGAACCCATCCTCCATGTGCTATTGAGCTTGCCAAGGTCAGCACTGTGTAGTACACATAGTTCACATCCTTGCAAGCTTATACATTGTTTAATAATTTTAATATCGACCAGGTAGCCAGATTACAGAATTCACTCATAATGACATTTGGTCTGACAAATCAGAACCCTAATAGCATGAGAAAAGTGGGCCCTTTGAGTATATTAAATGCCCTCAGATGTTTTCAGAACCAAACACTGCCGGAAAATCTCTGGGTGATAATTTTAGTTTGGGATCTCGAAGAGACACGTCCTATGAGTTAAAAGCACCTGCGTCACACTTGGCAGGATTGTACGTTAGGTTTCATTCTCCACTATATGTTTCACATCTCTCAAGTTTTCCATGGCCTGGCTGAATCTCACATCTCGTGTTCTCTTTCTTACATAACGCTCGTTAACTAGCAAAAAATTTACGTTCAACAGCCAAATTAAAGTACTTTACTCTAGAAATTCTATTGTTCGCATAGAGCTACGAAATAAACAAGAAAAATATTGAATTGCATTAGAATAAAGAGGAAACATAATCGAACTCATTACAACTGCTCGACAACTAGCCGGATTTCCGAACCAAACTGGTGAAATCTATCACAGCTGCACTTCTAACACGGAAAGTCATCGAATTTGGAACCCGAGCCATCAAGTAGACCATCAACAAGGCCAGGGCTGTAGTAGTTAGTGTGTGTCACAGCCTCTAACGACGGCCTCGATTCATTTGGATGCAAATTTAGACCTGGTGGCGCGAGCCGCAGGTACACAGGATGAGGTAACGGGAACGGGGTACACAGGATGAAGTACACAGTATACAGAACACACACACACACACACACACACACACACACACACACACACACACACACACACACACACACACACACACACACACACACACACACACACACCACAACACCCCAAACATACCAGCGATACAAAGATGCGAGAAACAACTACGCAGAAGTGAGGAGAGAGGCAGAAAGAAATTTTGAAAAAGGGATTGTAGACAAATGTAAAACAGAACCAGGTCTATTCTATAAATTCATAAACAACAAATTGCAGGTAAAGGATAATATTCAGAGGCTGAAAATGGGAAATAGATTCACGGAAAATGAAAAGGAAATGTGTGAAACATTAAACGAATAGTTCCAAAGTGTGTTTGTACAAAATGAAATCATCAGGGAACCAGACACAATAAGAATTCCAGAGAACAACATAGAGCACATAGAGATGTCTAGAGACGAAGTGGAAAAAATGCTCAAGGAGCTAAATAAGAACAAAGCAGTTGGTCCAGATTGAGTTTCACCATGGGTTCTGAGAGAATGTGCACCTGAGCTCAGCATTCCACTTCAACTGATTTTTCAGGCATCCCTGTTTACAGGAGTTGTAGCTGATGTGTGGAAAAGGGCTAACATAGTTCCAATCTACAAAAGTGGAAGTAGGGAAGACCCCCTTAATTATAGACCTGTATCATTGACAAGTGTAATAGTCAAAATATTGGAAAAAATAATTAAAACTAAATGGGTAGAACACCTGGAGAGAAATGATATAATATCAGACATACAGTCTGGTTTTCGACCTGGAAGATCCTGTGTATCGAATTTACTCAGTTTCTATGATCGAGCAACAGAGATATTACAAGAAAGAGATGGTTGGGTTGACTTTTTCTGTCTGGTCCTAAAAAAGGCTTTCGACAGAGTTCCACATAAGAGGTTGTTCTGGAAACTGGAAAATATTGGAGGGGTGACAGGTAAGCTTCTAACAAGGATGAAAAATTTTCTGACTGATTGAAAAATGAGGGCAGTGATCAGAGGCAATGTATCGGACTGGAGAAATGTCACAAGTGGAGTACCACAGGGTTCAGTTCTTGCACCAGTGATGTTTATTGTCTACATAAATGATCTACCAGTTGGATACAGAATTATATGAACATGTTTGCTGATGATGCTAAGATAATAGGAAGGTTAAGAAACTTAGATGATTGTCATGCCCTTCAAGATGACCTGGACTAAATAAGTATATGGAGCACAACTTGGCAAATGGAATTTAATGTTAATAAATGCCATGTTATGGAATGTGGAATAGGAGAACATAGACCCCACACAACCTATATATTATGTGAGAAATCTTTAAAGAATTCTGATAAAGAAAGAGATCTATGGGTGGTTCTAGCTAGAAAACTATCACATGAGAACCACATAAAGAATATTGTGCGAGGAGCCTATGCCACGCTTTCTAACTTCAGGATTGCTTTTAAATACATGGATGGCAAAATACTAAAGAAATTGTTCACGACTTTTGTTAGGCCAAAGCCAGAATATGCAGCGGTTGTGTGGTGCCCATATCTTAAGAAGCACATCAACAAACTGTAAAAGGTGCAAAGACATGTTACTAAGTGGCTCCCAGAACTGAAAGGCAAGAGCTACAAGGAGAGGTTAGAGGCATTAAATATGCCGAAACTAGAAGACAGAAGAAAAAGAGGTGATATGATCACTACATACAAAATAGTAACAGGAATTGATAAAATCGATAAGGAAGATTTCCTGAGACCTGGAACTTCAAGAACAAGAGGTCATAGATTTAAACTAGCTAAATACAGATGCCTAAAAAATATAAGAAAATTCACTTTCGCAAACAGAGTGGTAGACGTTGGAACAAGTTAGGTGAGAAGGTGGTGGAGGCCAAGACCGTCAGTAGTTTCAAAGCGTTATATGACAAAGAGTGCTGGGAAGACGGGACACCACGAGCGTAGCTCTCATCCTGTAACCACACCTAGGTAATTACACTTAGATGGTCTTTTATTTGATAAGGAAGCTATCCTGGAGTACATCATCCTGGAGTACACACAGACACACACACACTGGATGAAGAGCACGTGCTGATGTCCACAGGATGGGCAATAAACACATCCTATACAAGATCGATTCTAGGAAATGCACAACCGGAATGGAACCTTCACCACATGAAAACTAAAGGAAAACTTAGAAACTGCAAAGCTATACAAAAAGGTTGTTGCCTAAAGTAAAATTACTGCAGAGAGATGCAATCTTTTTTTGGTTGAGAATAAAAGGTCGAGATTACAGCGTTAGAGATTAGAAATACAAACTAGTTCTGTTTAATGCTTGTGAGGGGACACGCTAAGGTGAAGACGTGGATGCTGCACTGGGATGAAGATGTGGATGCTGCACTGAGATGAAGATGTGGATGCTGCACTGAGATGAAGATATGGATGCTGCACTGAGATGAAGATGTGGATGCTGCACTGGGATGAAGATATGGATACTGCACTGGGATGAAGATGTGGATGCTGCACGGGGACGAGGTAGTGCATACAGCCTCAATTCAGTTTAAAGAACAAACAATATAAACATGACACGATGAGCGATATAAGAGTGCGAAGTACTTAGGAGGCGGGGCCCAAGAGCCCGATTTCATATCCTGAATAACATGTTGCCTGTCGCTCAACTCAATTTCCAGCACATCCACCCCAGTACCTACCAGCACACCGTCGCTAGTACACCCTTCACAATACACACAATCACCCCAATACACCCTCCCAAGCACATTCTCACAAGCACACTCTCCCCAGTACACCTTGGCCAGCACACTCCAGAACACCCATCCCAACACATCACAGCACACCCTTCCCCCTCTCCCTCACATTCTCACAACGACCCCCATACTCTGTTCGAGCTGTTTTTGATGAGCCTCGACTAAAATTCCATTAAATTTCATTAAAAAATGCTCCATTGACTGATGGGTGACACAAAGGGGGATTCTCTCTCGTTTTCTGTTTGTAGAATGTTTAAAACGATGACTTGAATGCCTTTTTTTAGGTCACAAATACTTAAAGTTGGCGGGAGGCTACTTTGTTCAGCAATAGTGGTCGAATCAACAGTAAGAGAACATAATTTTCGATATATCTATATTGCAGGTTGAATCATGATAATGTGTTATATTGTCTAGGTGAGTACACTAGGTGAGTACACTAGGTGAGTACACTTAGTGCGACCATTAGGTGAGTACACTAGGTGAGTACACTAGGTGAGTACACTGGGAGAGCCGACTAGGTGAACACATTGGATGAGCACACAAAGTGAACACATTAGGTGGGGAACACACTGGG
>WNGS01167840.1:28129010-28146348 GCA_020271785.1 Procambarus virginalis | reverse complement strand
CGCCTCACAGGATTTATTGAATTCTCCGACCATGCAACAAAATCAGGCAGAAAGAGAGGGGTGGGCAGGACTGCCATATTTTGGGATTTCCAGAAAGTCTTTGACGCAGTACCACACAAGGAAGCTAGCGAAAAAGCTGGAGGATGCAGGCGTGAGTGGAAAGGGAAGCTACTCCATTGGATAAAGGGCGTACCTAAAGCCACAGAAGGACTGACGAACGTCCACTGTGAGGGGTGAGGTCTCAGATTGGTGTGACGTTACAAGTGGAGTCCGACAGGGTTCAGTCCTTGGACCCATACTGTTTCTGATATATGTGAATGATCCTCCAGAAGGTATACATCCGTTCATCTCACTGGTTGCTGATGATGCTAAATTTATGAGGAGGATTAAACCAGAGGAAGATAGGAGGTTACAAGTACCTAGACAACTGGATGAATGGTCTAGACAATGGCTACTAAAGTTCAACCCGAGTAATTGCAAGGTAATGAAAACTAGGCGGTGAAAACAAGAAGCCAGACACAAGATACCGAATGTTGAGATGAATTACATAATGAAACGGACAGAGGAATGACCTAGCAGTTGACATCACATCAACCCTGTCTCCTGAAACCCACCTCACAAAGAATAACATCTGCGGCGTATGCGAGCGGGCAAACATCAAAACTGCCTTCAGGACCCTGTGTAAGGAAACATTCAGAACCCTTGTATACCACCATATGTAAGACCCAATCCTGGAGTATGCGGCCCGTACGGGCATGGAGCCCGTACCTTGTCAGCACACATGTGAACTTGAAAAGTCAGAGATATGCCTTTAGGCTAGTCCCAGAACTAAGAGGCATGAGTTACGAGAAAAAGCCGCTGGAAATGCACCTTACGACAACGGAAGACAGAATAGTAAGGGAGACATGATCACTACCTACAAAATACTCAGAGGAAATGACAGGTAGATAAAGATAAACTGTTTAACACTGGTGGAACGCGAGACAAGGAGACACAGGTGGAAACTGAGTCCCACATTAGCCACAGGGACTTTAGACGAAACCTTTTTTCAGTGTCAGAGTAGTAAACGGATGGAATGCATTAGGCAGTGGATGTGGTGGAGGCTGACCATACCACAGTTTTAAATGTCGATATGATAGAACCCAGATCGGCTCAGGATCCTGTACACCTGTTGATTGACAGTTGAGAGGCGAGACCAAAGAGACCTATGCTCAACCCCCGCAGCACAAATAGGTGAGTTACACACACACATCTGGTATCTAATAGGAAAACTTCACATCTGAACGTCATCCTTATTCAACTTTTACAGCGTGGCTGCCGGTCACCCTCCTAACATTCTGAACGGTCGCCGGCAAACTCACTAAACACGGATAACCTGAATGCGCAAGAAGTTATGCAATGAATGCCTTATAACCATTACTCCCGCGCAGATGAAGGTTTCCATTACTAGCGCGTCTGGTAATATCTTCTTTCTCCTCCTTATCTTACAACGTTGTCCGCAGCGTTTAGAGAAAGTTCATCTAGTGCGGGACTTGGGTCAACTTCTTCATTAACTCTCGCCAATTCTCGCTCTTTATCTCTTGGATTCGTGGGTGTGGGAACAGAGTGGTGTGTTGGATGTGTGTTATCACAGGTAAAATATATTATTCTTGGTGTGTGGTGGTGTACGCACATAAAGGTGCTTGTAGGGTCGAGCGCTTTCTCTTCATCCCCGCCTTTCGTCCATGAGAATTAGTCCGTTCGTCCTAGATTAACTCAGATGAATGTACAGTGTCGAATGTCAGCACCTAAACTTCGTCTATAAAATCCGCCACTCGTAGTTCAAGTAATGACTGTCTCTCGGCTTCATGGCGAATTTTACATTCAGTGGAGAGTGAGTGCGCTTAAAACCTCTTCATCCTCAAACTCAGTACGTTCATTTACAGCTCCTACAAGGAAGAAGTTTCTGTGAGATGTCTTTTACCTCACAGAGAGAAACTCTTCTGGAGTCATGCCATGTAAATAATCTCATGTCCCGAGTCACTCGAGATCCATGAATTACCCATTAGACCATGATGGGTAATGTGTGCCTCAGGGGTGAGTATGTGGCCTCAGGGGTGATAATGTTGCTCAGGGGGAGTAAATGTGTGCATCAGGGTGAGTAGGTAATGTGATGTGACCATGGGTGAGTATGTTGTGCCTAAGGGGTTGAGAATGAGTGCGTCAGGGGCGGTGCGAATGTGTGCCTCAGGAGTAGTGAGTTACTGGGTGCGTCAGGGGTGGTAACGCAACCGTTTCTCGCCACTGCTTTCAATTAATATTGCTTATTTAATAAGTAGCATTATGTGACATACTAATTGATTGTGAACATTTTAGTTTACTTGAAAAAGCTTCATAGAAAACACGACCTACACCAACCTTCTTAGTATGTTAAGATAACATCTTATTGCTTCATATTTGACAATTATTACTAACCGATCAACGATATAGGTTACGTAATAATTGTAATTGTAACGCAACACACACAACACGCACACATAGGAAGAGGAAGAGCTACGAGGAAAGGTTAAAGGAGCTGAACTCACGTCCCTGGAAAACAGAGAGTAAGGGGAGACATGATAACCACCTACAAAAATTCTCAGGGGAATTGACAGGGTGGCACAAAGACAACTACTCTTAGCAGGTTGGAACACGAACAAGGGGAAAAAGTGGAAATTAGTACACCGATGAGTCACAGAGACTTAGAAAGATTTTTTTCAGTGTTGTCGAAGTAGTTAATAAATGGAATGCACTGAAAGAGAAGTGGTGGAGGCTGACTCACATACACAGTTTCATATATAGTATGATAAGTAGGCTACAAGAATCTGTACACAAGTTGATTGACGCATGAAGAGCACTTTACCAGTACTCCTGCCTGTCTCCAGCTTATGCACCAGTCTCTTATGGGAGGACTGCATCAAAGCTTTCCGACAGTCCAGAAAATGCATGTCTGCCCAGCCTTCTCTTTCTTGGTTAATATTTGTCACTGATCGTAGAATTATATTAAGCAGTATGGCAAGATTCTACCCTCCTGAACCCATCTTGATAAGTTGTCACGAAGTCTCTTCTATCAGATGTGTTATTGATTTTTCTCACGATCTTGTCCATCACTTTGCATGGTATACAAGTTTAGGACACTGGCCTAGTTCAGTGCCTCTTGTCTGTCACCTATTTTCTTTATTGGGACCACATTAGCCACCTTCCATATTTCTGGTATGTCTCCGCTCTCCAGTGACCTACAATACATATATGGAGAGTGGCAAGTAAGAGTGCCTATTGCACACTCTTTCAATACCATGGTGAGATCCCGTCTGGACCCAATAGCGGTTTTCACATCCAGATCCAACAGGTGATCTCTTGAACCTCATCTCTCGTAATTTCCAACCCTTCCAAGGCCGCCTGGAAGGGTTGCCCCCTCTCCTAGTGCAGAGAACTCCCATGTTCTCTTGTGAAGACCACCTGGAACCTCTTGGTCGAGTTCCTCACACACCTCTTTGTCATTCTCTGTATACCTGTCCTCGCTATTCTACGTTTCATTACCTGGTCTTTCACTGGTTGTTTTCCTCCTGAAGTGACTGGTGGAGTAGCTTTGGATCGGTCTTGGCTCTGCTTGCTATATCATTTTCATAATTTTTCTCTGCTTCCCTTCTCACACTAACATCTCTTTCTCAAAACACAGTAGTCCTGCAGAACACTGCATTTGTTATTGTTATTAGCTTTGTTTCTGTGAGTGCTATTATGTCTGGGTTTTCTTCAAGTACCTATTCTCCAAGTTCATTTGTTTTTTTGCATCCCATCTATGTTAGTGTACATTGCCTTGAGACTCACTTTCTGTGTGTGTGTGTGTGTGTGTGTGTGTGTGTGTGTGTGTGTGTGTGTGTGTGTGTGTGTGTGGTGTGTGTGTGTGGTGTGTGTGTGAACACAATATTTAGTTAGTAGTTAGTAACAGTTGATTGACAGTTGAGAGGCGGGCCGAAAGAGCAAAGCTCACCCCCGCACCAAACTCGGTGAATACAACTAGGTGAATACATCCTCCCTCACCCCGCTATTCCCTCACTTTAGTTCAATTTCATTTGATATTGTAAGGCGAGACGGTAGTTACCGCTAACGATTGTTACTCTACTGCCTTAGCTAGTTTTAGTTAACAGGAACCGATATTTATTATATTTTGTTTTCTAAATTTCCACATAATCCTAACAAATAGCAATGCTGTAAAAAATAATACAGAACAAAATGAGCCGATGTAACACTCTTAGCAAATGTAGCACTAAACTCGTAAGAGTCTCCTACTGTAAGGTCTCGGGAATTTATTATACATTAGGGCGCCATAAATTATCATATATTAAGGCTGTGACGACAGCAGCGCCGCCTGTGTGCTGTGGCCGACACCTCACAACTTCGCCTTTGGTTAGTAAAACTTGGAATCAATTGGTAAGTGATGAATTAAATATATGCTGTTAATATAATTAAATGCAAGTGAATTGTTACAGATGATAAATAATTTAAAATGTCCTCTCGTAATTAGGCATACGAATCTTACATACAAGGCTACAAACAAGAGAGAGAGAGAGAGGAGAGATGAGAGAGAGAGAGAGAGACGAGAGAGAGAGAGGAGAGAGAGATGAGAGAGAGAGAGAGAGAGAAGAGAGGAGAAGGGGGGGGGAGAGCGAGAGAGAGAGTCCAATTTCATGAGAGAAGCAATGTGGTGTCATTGCTAATATGAACAATATAAGAACATTGCAATGTTCTTATATTGTTCTTATATATATACATGTTTTTCCAATAAGGGAGAGGTAATGTTATATATAACATTAAATCTAAATATCTGAGTTAATCCTGCACAGAATATATAACGGGTCAGGTGTTGGTAATCCAGTACTAGATAGCACACACGCAGGGATATAATGCAACCAATGGAAAAAAGTTCGCATACCTCCATTACCTTCAAAAACACTCAGGCGAAATGTTAATTATGTCATCGACCATGGTCGTGCGGTGAATGTTGTATTTGATCAGCAATATTCACTGTACGTTTATCTTAAATACACTCAGAAGTGAAAATATTTCTGAAGGTTAGACATTTGTCGCAGGATGTTCTATTCTATTAATAATAGAAGTCAGTCATACCTGAAATACTAACCAAATTTGATCCAAGATAATGGAGATACAGAGTATCTATAAACTCATGCAATTAGTGAAATGAAATGGGTTGTAGTAGGTTCAGTTCTGGCGCTCTCTTGCGAAGCGTCTGCTTTGCTCTGATTCGCTCCACCGCTATATACATGATACAAAGTGTATCATGTGTGTGTGTGTGTGTGTGTGTGTGTGTGTGTGTGTGTGTGTGTGTGTGTGTGTGTTGTGTGTGTGTGTGTGTGTGTGTGTGTGTGTTTGTGTGTGTGTGAGTGTGTGTACAATTACAAGTACACACACATACACCGCCAACCTTGTAGCCCAGGTGGCTAGCGAGACAGATGCCATCAGAGGGCAGACGGGACCCACCAGGCCTAGAACGCATAAATAACCAAGGAACAAAACCGTTTCCAATACGAGTGTGTTATCTGGGCGGTGTGTAGTGATCACCTCACAGCTGTGCTCTCCTGCCTCTCTTCCTCCCCTCCGTTATTAATCTTTTCATTCTCTTCCCATACCCTCATCTTCCTTCTGATTTTCTCCTTAAGATCTTTCTTAAACGTTGCTCTGAATTCTCATCTCCTTTTTGCAACGTATTATGGTCCTCTGTTTATGCCTCCCTTCCCATAACATTCCTTCATGCTTCCCTTCACATGTTATTCCTTCCCTTTCTATGTTAGTAGTTAATGCCTCCTTTGCAGACGTTGAGTCACAGTAACGGAGCTGAAAGTATGATATCCAAATCACACATCCAAAAATAAAGTAGCGGCGATGTTTGGGTCCGTCCAGGACTATTATCAAGTCACGGCTTAATAATGGTTCAAGACGGACTGAAACGTCGTCGTTTCTTCACTTTCTGATGCAACCCGTCCTCTTAAAAATAACGTCACTTTTGGCTCGTATGCGCGCTATGGCCAAATTTGGGCGTAATTTGAAATGAAATCGACTCACAAAAGTGGCGTTCTGTTCCGTTTTCTATTTGAGTCGTCCAGCCTACGCGCAGAGGTTATGAGAGGACACTTTAAATTGACGTTTTTCATAACGTTTTGAAACTTTATGAGAATTTCCTGCCCACCTAACCTATCAGAGGACCCTTAACTTACTGTTGTTGAAAAAAAAATCCAAAATTTATTTTAATTTTTTCTTCATTTTCAAATTACGTCCAAATTCGACCATACGGACAACGGCCAAAAGCGACGTTCTTTTTAAGAGGACAGGTTGATAGAGTGGTTTGACTATCATATTGCCTCCCTTTCCCTTTCCTCAATGAAAGCCATTTATTAATCCCTGTCTTTCCAAGCTAATTCTTCATACTTCCCATCCAATGGTATTTATTCCTTAATCGACCCGAGCTTACCGAGCCCAAACTTACCACCAAGTGCTGTCGGGCCGTTGGGGATATAGCCTCGGCTGCCAATGACTTATGTACAGTCACAGAAGTCGAGTGGTTAAGGAACCAGGTACGCCATTGTACATAGTGCTCTGGATTCGAATCCTTCTTGGGTGTGGAATTTTCAGTTTATATATATATATATATATATATATATATATATATATATATATATATATATATATATATATATATATATATATATACATATTGGTGTATACTGGCAGCAGGTTTTCTTTTAAACATGTCTCATTGAATATGACTGCAGTCTGTATTTACTATCTTCTGATTTAGGGCTTCTATCCCTCTAACTGTTTTCTTAGCATCAGGGCTTAGCTGAAAGAGTTCTCCAAAACTCATTTTCGCAATTTCAAGGTGAAGAAAAAAGTGAATTACTATAGAAAGTATTACACTTATTTATACAATTTGCACAACGTTTCGAACTTCCATGGTTCATTCTCAAGTGAAAAGAATTTTCAGACTTGGTGATTTATACCCGCACTGGGTCAGGTGATAAGACAATAAAGGTAAAACATGGGGGATACATAAGGGATAAATGGGTGGTGAAGCACATAAGAACATAGTAATAAAGATAACTACAGAAGACCTATTGGCCCATACGAGGCTGTTCCTATCTACATAGAAAGATTAATCAGGTGTAATTAGCCTGTTATGTTGAACAGTGTCTTGTGTGTTGGCATCGTTATGTTCTGGTCTTGTCCTTACTCTCAAGGTGGGTAGAGTAAATAGTTCCGTGATTTGGGTGTTCATGGTAGGTTGTTCTATTCTCATGTGAATTGCTTCAAGAATTTTAATCTTCTTGCATCTTGGGTTTTGTCTATTATACAGGTATTTTTGTTCAAAATTTCTCTTGTTAGGGTAATGTCATGAGCTTGTCTCATGTGGTTCCTGGGGGCACCGGATTGGAGATGACATGACAAACGCCTCGTCAGCTTGGTCGACGTCATACCTATGTACTTAGATTGAAGGTTACATCCTTCATTGGGGCAGGTGTACATGTATACAACGCTTGACCGCTGTAGAGGATTCTCCGTCGGCTTCGGGCTGTTTTTGATAAGGAGTTCGGAAGTCTTCTTCGTTTTGTAGAATATGATCAGGTCTATGTTTTGGTTAGGAGTAATGATTTTTACTCCTTTACGGATTATTTCTCTCATTTTTCTTTCCATAATAATGGAATAGAATACATTACAGAATAAAATTATATATATATATATATATATATATATATATATATATATATATATATATATATATATATATATATATATATATATATATTTATATTTTTATTATATATTTCAATGTTGTTATAATTAGCTTTCATTAATATTATAACAAAGCGAACAATACCAATGTTCTTACTAATTATATTAACAATACCTGATATTTCTCACTGAAAACAATGGAGAAAAATGCATTAATCTCCATTTAACAAAGACGGAAAAATGAAATAAATGCCTGAATGAGCGTTTCAGCAAAATCTGGATACTAATTTCTCAAATAGAAGAAAGTGCGTTCTCTTGGGAAATTAGGACTGCAGCCAGGTTACCCGACACGGACGCAATTATCACTAGATTTGCTTCGTCTTGTTCTTTCTCCTGTTCTCTCGTTCCTTTTTTTTATCTTTTAGCTGAACATATTAGATTTTCTTTGAAAGATTGACTGAACGGAAGAGGGGGAAGCGGAAAGGTGAATGGAGAAAGTAAGAATATGAATGAAGGACAGAGATATATGGGAAGAAAGGAAAATTGCGGATATGAAAGGATAAAGAAGAGCGAGAAAAATATGATTGGAAGGAGTTGAGAGAATGTACGTTAAGCCACTTCACAGAAGACACGAAACTTAAGAAATTAAAATTAAAGAAAACAAACTTAAATTTAAAATTAAGAAAAAAATAAAATTAAGAAAAATTAAAATAATTAAGAATTAAAATTAAGAAAACTAAATTAAGAAATTAATTAATAAGATTAAAATTAAAAATTCAAATTAAATTAAAATAAAATTAAGTTTTAATTAAGAAAACTAAAATTAAGAAAACAGAAGACACGTACATAAGTTTCTGTGTGTGTATGTGTATAAATCATGAAGAAATTAACATGTGATGAACAACGTGACAGTGTCAGATCACGAAGGAACGATTAAGACAGGAATTTCCTTAAGTGCTTTCGTATATAGTAATACATCTTCATTAGGATGGATTTTACAGTTCAATGGGTGTGGATATATATGCAGGAGAGAGATGAGGATCAATGTCTTTTATGAGATAAAGGGATATTAATAAGGTGTTAGTGAGATAAATGTGTATAATGATCCTACTCAAATCGCCCTTTAACTGATTTTGATCAATCAGTTAAAGGGCAATCAATCAAAGGGCGATTTGAGTAGGATCAATGATACACATTTGTCTCAATAATAACTTATTAATATCCCATTATCTCATAAAAGACATTGAACCTCACCTCTTTCCGTTTTAAAATTTTTATATATTATAAAACAGACAGGATATTGTCTGTCCGAGGTTGAAGACCAGACGCTTGGGCCTAGACTCACCTAATTTTTACCAATAATTCCTATTGGGTACGTCACCAACATATCAGGGTTGCATAAATTAAACGAGTACCACTTGACAAAGTGTCAAAGTAATCCCCGCAACTAATTTGGGAATATCATATTAACTGGAATTATTAATAATTGGTTTCTATAATGTAAAACTGATATTGACCAAATTAAAAATATTCTCTCATTAATAGACTGTAATATTTAAGTTTTGGTGCCACACCGCCCACATCTCCCACACACACCCCATCTGCTGTCTCCCGAGAGTCGGATCTCCACACACCTAGTTTGTAGGAGGCCTGGTCGACGACCGGGCCGCGGGGACGCTAAGCCCCGGAAGCACCTTAAGATAACCTCAAGGTAACCTAACCTCCGGCGATGCTGGCAGAGGTTTCTATGCAGCCCACAGACAGGTGCCGGGAATAAAAAACACACACAAACACCCAGAGAGATAGAGAGAGAAAGACAAACGGAGAAACAAAGACTTGATAAACCAAAAGCGACATAGTTAAAGAAAGACAAGGAGAGACTCATACGTACAGAGAAGCAGAGACAGACATCAAGACACAGAGACATACAAAGAGTGAGAGAGAGAGAGAGAGAGTTAGAGAGACAATCAGACAGATAGACAGACAAACAACAGACAGACATATAGAAAGATAAAGACTGAGACAGACATACAGAAAGAGACAGAAACAGTGAAAGAAGACAGAGACAGATTACTATGTAATTTAGGGGGATTTACACAGTAATCTTTCTCTGTTTCTATCTCTCTCTGTTTGTCTGTCTCAGTTTCTATCTTTCTGGGTGTCTGTCTCTTCCTTTACTTGATTTATGCAGAGGTTGACGTTGTAGCAGACAGAGATATTACGTATGCGTATTCAAACTATCACACAACTTGCTTTACTTTCCTGGAAACTAATAGTCATCCCTGAAGCAAATACCCGCGTCGGTGATTTCACTATAAAAGGCCATACTTATTCGTAATAAATGCTTCCTATGATGTAATAAATGGAATTATAGAGCTCCAAATGCTTTGCTTGTGAGAAGACGTGGATTCGATTCCTTGGAATTCCTTCGATGTTTTTCCCTTTCGCACACAAAAATAGATGAGTATCGGGATATGAAACGACTTGCGGATCGCTCTAAGCCTTCAAACAAGTCAGATTACTCTTTCTGTGTGGACAAACAAAAACTGTCAATTGCCCTGAGAGTCATCAGTCAGAGATTTTCTGGCTTTTGCTGCCTTTGATAAACATGGACACGCCAATTCTTTTTAAGTATAAAATACATTCAAAGGCCAATTGGAGCTCAGCTGACACACGACTTGCGCAGCCAAACAAAGTCTGGTCGGAAGGCTGGGTCACGTGGTGCTGCGTGGAGTGCACTTGTGTGAGAGATCCAGTAAATGATGCATGAAGGCATTTGCATAGCTGTTAAGGTCACCATGGCACAGGGCATTCCATTCAATTGTGGCAAACTGCGATTGGTGAGCTGGCCAGTTTAAATTATACTATAACTTAGCCGTGCAAGCTGATTGTCTACTGATCTGGCTTATCCTAGACACTTCCAAGTTACTATGGCTATAGGAATAAAGTCTATAACAATGGAAGAACAAAATATATAAACAATAATGACCAAATATGTTTTCTGGTCGGTAAATGTTAAGAATTCATCAATCTTTTATGGTCCTCCTCCACACCCCCGCTCTCTTTCTCTTCCGTTCTCCTTTATCTTCGAGGGAGCAGTTAACTTAATGCAAGACTGAGCTAGCACAAGTATAGTGTCTAATATCCATTCAGCACTACTCCTCCGCATTACCGAGCAGGAAGAGCATTTTGATGTCGGTGTCCAGCCCCTTTTGTGGTGGGGAAAGGCGACAAGAGCAGCTGTTGGTTATGGTCCTATCTGAATCCCTTGTCCCCGCCTCGCCTCGCAGTATATCCACACAATGGCCGGCACTTGTATCATGGAGCTCGGGAGGGTTGGATGTTCTCTGCAGCTGTAAATGATCGGAGAAGACATCGCATTGCGCACGTAGCGCAGAGGGTGTGCTTGTGTATGTGTGTAGAACAGTTGGGAAATCGATGGATCATCTGAAATCAGATCAGATTTAATCTATTTATTATGAAGGATGTGTGTGTGTTTTGTTTCACTTTCACTTCAGTATCCTTATCAATTTCTCCAACGACAGTCTTCTTAAGGCTGGCACTTACAACAGAATCCATACTCCCAGATACCTATTTACTACCAGGTGAATAGAGACATCAGGTGCAGGAAATGTACCCAGACGTATCTCCTTGCTCGGACATCGAACTGAGGATTAAGGTACAGATCCGCTCTCTTTAATTTGATCTACAAGGGACTACGCGAGTCGTTCACTAACTTCATTTGTTTTGAAATCCTGTTCCCAGGACTTGTATTTATTAAATATCTATTACTCAGCTGTATTTATAACGCATTATTAATCGCTCTTTAACTATGCGAAGCAGAACTTTATTTCTCAACTTATTTTCTTCTGTAGCATGTGTTTGTTAAGAAAACCTCTTCTTGATGCGAGTCTGTCTAAATATGAATGGTCTTTGATAATGTGATGGTTTTGAGAAAAGTTCAACGAGGTCACTTGTAGAGTGACCTTTTATGGCAGATTGACGGTGGTTAAAAATACTGGACTGCCGCTCTCTTTCTTTCCTTCTCTCACTCTTCGCCTCTCTATTTGTCTCTCTCTTTCTATCCATCACAGGCACAAACTCATGCAAGCGTACGTGATGTACGTACGTGATTCTGGTACGCAAGCGTACTAGAATAATGAACCGTGGAGAGTAATATCTAAATGTGAAGCTTGAATAATATCCCCCCACACAAGGTGCGGGAGGAGGCCGGATTATGCATTATGGTGTTGTACAACTGTGGCATGGCTGTAAGTTCATTAACACAATGGTCATTATTTCCAAGAGTTGAACATGTCGTTGATCAAGGCATTGTTCAATAATTTATCATCCAAATAGGTGGGAAAAAAAAGAGTTTGTTAGGGCTTACTAGTGTATTGTTAAGCCAACTTAAGGAAAAGTGCCCTAAATTTTTGTTACTATTAAAGAGGTTATTATTGAATTTTTGTTTAAAGGGTGTTTTGTTCCCTACATAAGTGGTAAAGTTTAAAATTTAAAGAAACAATGAAAGTCAATAAATATTTTGAGCTTGTTATAATTAATTTATTTAGAACCAAACCCATGTTAATCACATTTACTTATAATATCTTAATCTTGAATTTACGGTTTATAGGCTCTATAAATATATCAATAACATTTAATAGAGGAATTGAATGTAAGAGAAAATAAAACACTGCAATAGGGACAGAGACTAGATCCAACGATCATCAAGAAGAAGGCAAACGTCTGATATATTTGTTCTGTCTAAAAATCATTCTGGTACTCTCCTGTACGACCAGTCCCCTTCAAATAATACGCCGTATTCTCAACGTTATGGCCCCCAGCGAACAAAATACAATGGTCACGCGATTTAATACCATATCAGTTTATCATTGTTGCTCACTGTTGAAGAGAGTGTCAGCTTGGGACAGAAATATTCAGTCAACATATCTTGAGTTTTCTAAAGAGTGCGCTATTATTTCATTGATTAGTGCGCTATTTCACTTTACTCTCATAATATTTAGGACCAGCTTTGACCATCGGGACATAAGTACTGGTGTTGCCCTGCGCCTTGCCGCCCCTATCTCCACCGAACACCGGTGTATTTGCGGCTATGCGTTGGCAGACCAATACGATAGCCATGGTCTCATCTGTCGTATGTCAAAAGGAAGTATTACTAGACATTAAGCAGTCAATAACATCAAGAAAAGGTTGGCTACAGCTGGGTGTCCGGCACAAAGGGAACCTCATTTGTGCAGTTCTGACCAGTCACAAAAGCCCAGATGGAGTCACCCTGCAGCCATGGAGGGATGGTAAACAGGTCGCGTGGGACTACACGTATGGTCTAAGTTGGCTGATACTTATCTACTTCACAGTACAGCAGAGGGAGGTAGGGCGCCCACCTTCACGGAGACCCAGAAAACTAATAAGCCCGGGACCTGGAACATTGTTACAGATTCGGGCCAATGGGCTTTCAGACTCTGGGCGCCAAGGGGTAAACGTGCACTTAAGTTCCTATAGGTGTGTGAGGAACTTATTAGGCAAACTAGAGACTCAAAATCGACCGGATTTCAGTTCCAGCCCCTCAGCGTCGCTATCCACAGAGGAAATCGGTATCATGGGCACGCACCCTACCTCAGCAGAGCTGGATGAGGTCTTCGAACAGTGATTGTTATGTATGTGGGTTTTTCTGTAAAATGTTACATAATACATGCGTATACATATATACATTATATATATTATATATATATATATATATAATATATATATATATATATAATATATATATATATATATATATATATATTATATATATATATATATATATATAACTCTGGAAATCTTTCTCTGTCCACGGACTGGTGAGAGTTGGGTGCGACGTTCCTGTCCTTCCAGGGGCGGAAAATTACGCTTGTGGGTCAGTCGGGCAGCGAAGGTGAAGAATGAAAATTGAAATAGCTTCGAGTTGACGCTCAATTCCAGGCGAGGCGAGCATCAGTGGAGGGACCATGGGAGTGGGATGGAGCATGTGGGCGGTGTGGGTGGGCAGGGAGATGTGGGAGATGGGTGGGAGAGATGTGTGGAAATCGAATGAAAAAGTTTAGGGAATTGGAGAACCAAGAATGGCGAGGAAGACTCAATCGGTTTTGGCTGGATAAGAATGGAAAGAGAGATTACGAACAGGAACACCAGCCAGAGGCACAAGATTTCGGGAACCAGTTGCTATTGAGAGCATGATGCTGTGAAGAATCTGCTGGTTTTGGTGCTTAGATAATATAGGGGAGCCCGTTGCTGTTGGTTACTTACTGTTGTAATGACTAATAAGTTTTCCCATTGTGAGGCTAATCAAGATAATTCTTAGAGACCTTGACAACTGACTGATTTTCCTCAACATGCGAACCATATCAGGTGCCTAATTCACAGGTGCCTAATTTACAGGGGCCTAATTCATAGGTGCCTATTTACTGCTAGTTGAAACAAACCCGAGCTCAGTCAAATTTTAAATTTTGCTGGGTGCCAGGAGCTGTAGGAAATCTGGCACCGTAGGGAGTTAGGTTCTGTGTAGAGTCAGCTACTGTGGGTAGTTAGGCACTGAGGCGAGGTAGGTGATGCTTGGAGTCATGAAAAATGGCCTGGAAAATAAAGTCAGAAGGAAAAGAGAGCGTTTTTCCGGTACGTGACACAGTGAAGCGCGCTTGGCTCCCTTGTTATGGTATGCCTGCTTCAGCGACCCCTTGCTCTGAAGCCCAAGCTTATGCCGAGGACGGCACTCTGAACATTAATTATACAAGAGAAGAAATACCTATTGCTCTAAAAGTTATTATTCTATAATTTCCCATGGTTTGATGGGTGGTAAGCTGCATTTGTTACTGAGAAATTTCAGAAAATAAGATAACTAAATACCATGATATTGTCACTGAATCACGCAATCGCATAAGCGACTGAACCGTTTAGTGTTGAGCGATAAACTTAATTCATCAATGACCATGATGATCCACGTGTTAATATTAGTAAACAAGGCAGTCAACAACTGTCAACCATAATGTATTTCGTACATGTGGCACAGCTGTGGTTATGAACTATTATACAATAAATATAACAAGTATGCACCGTTCTCTTGGGTGGCCAACCCCCCCCCTACCCCACCATACATTCGCTTTAATGTGTACAATACAGTACACACAAGTGTTCGAGATGGTTCATATCAAATTTTGGGTAATATTTGCCAGACGTGTCTTGTACATCATGTATGCAACAAAAATATATATCAGAGGTGTTATATTTCACCAAAAATTATTATTTAACATTATAATCAACCCCTTATTTAAACATTTATAGTTCAAAATACTCAAAAGAGGCAACCAACCATATGGTCACCCACCTCCCCAATAAGAATATAGTGTGTCGTTGGTTCATATTGATGAATGTCGATGTCAACCATATTCATTTAAAAATATATATTATTCCTTAAGCTGAGACATTCTCCTTAGTTACCCACTGACTCAGTCGAACATAAAACAGGACATAACACGAATATAAATTATGACTACAATGTTAAGTGCTGCTTTAGTTACCTTAAGAGACTCGTCCAAACATTCCTTAGATGTCGTTCATATAGGTTATCTCCCTTGTACTTATAGATTCTTCTTCTTCTTCTTGATAGTAGTGCAGTTTGCATGAAGGATGTATCCACCCGAGGACGGCACCAGGACAGATGTTGAGAGACGCGTTTATGTAGGGAATGATAAGTTTCAATGTGCGTGGTGTGTGGATTGTCGGCTTGGCCGCCAGGGGGTGAGGACGTGTCTGCCTGCCCTGCAGTTGCCGCCTGGCTGGAGTAGTGCTTAGGTGCTCGTCGGTGCTGACGTCGTCGGCTCTGTGATGGGGGGAGGCCGCTCTACTCCCTGTTGTGCGGGTTCACTCCGTGGGACTAAAATTCTCATGCCGTGCTGGTTATCTTGAGGTGGAGCTCGTAATGTGTGACATGCTCCGTGTCCCTAGGGAGGATATTTACGGTTTTGAACTAGTATCTACGCACCGGGTGATTATCAAGTTTCTGAGGATGAGGCGTACCGTGAGTTTCTCCGGCGCTATGAGAGGCGATCCTTGCCACTGCCGGATTGTGCTGGCGCTTTGTCGATTTCGGATCGTAGCGATGCTCTTACATATGTTAGTGCTCATCGGGCGCCCTTGGAGTTTCCAGAGGATCGGCTGCGGCGTTACTTCGGGCAATTTGGCACTGTTATCAGTGTGCGGCTGCATACGCTTTCCTCAGAGAAGTTCAAGGGTTTGCGGACAAACATTTGTACCCTGGGGATGCGCCTGAGGTCGGACATACCGTCCTCCGTAAGGCTCCTGGGGTTCTACATCCGGGTGTACTACGCCCGGCCACCACGAACATGTTTCCGGTGTGGCCTGTTGGGGCATGAGGCTGCAGTCGCTCCCATGAACCTATTCCGTGAGTAGGATTTCCCATGGTTCCCTGTGGAGGGGGATTCGGTGGGTGAGGATGTGACCATTCCGTTGGCTGCTGCCCCCCCCCCCCTGTGTTGCCTGGCACGCCTCCTGCTGTTGTAGCTCCTCCTCCAGAAGTTGTGTGGCCTTCAGATGGTCAGCTTGCTCGTGTTGGTGTCCCTGGTGCTCCCATGGGTCTTCCGGATGATTTCTGCGCATCGCCGACGTCTTCGTCTTCTCTAGCTGCTGCGCCCTCGCCTTGTGCCCCAGCCGTGCTGGGTGATGGGGTAGATGGGGGGCCTCCTGCTGTGTACGGCCTTGTTTCCCTGTGGTTGAGGCTGCTGCTGTTCTACGACAAGTGTCGGTTCACCCAACTTGTGAGACCAGTGTTTCTGGGTTCGCTTCCGGCTCTGATGATGTGCAGCTGGAGCTCAAGCTTTCCCGACGTTCGTCTTCTGCCTGGGCTGATGTTGGGGATTTCGACACCTGTGGATCTTCGGGCGACGACGGGGTGATTATGAGCGAGTCGCGCTCTCTGACAACGGAAATGGCTGAGGTCCATGTGCCCGCTTCTGCCGATGATTGTGTGTTAGACTCATCTCATGTTGTTTCTTCTGCAGGAGGTTCTCCGCAGTGGGGGTGGTTGCCCCTCCTGACGTGGGTGGTGACGGTGCTGGTGTGGGCCGTGGAATGGGGCTGGTATTGAAGAAGGATACTCGCCGTGGGGAGTCCCAGCCGGTGCCTGGGCGTGTGGATGTTTCGACGGAGGCCCCTGTGGTCTTGCCGCCTGCTGTGGTGTCTCCCGTGGCCAGAGACCCCCTCAGCCTTCTATGTGTTTTCTTCGGCTGAGTTGGGGGCTTCGGTGATGTCGTCGTGGAAGTGGCGTGCGGTTACTCGGGTGCAGTCAGTTGATGTTCCCACGCCCTATTTTACTCGTACCCGGCTCCCCCTCATGTGGGAGCGTGTGGCGCCGATTCCCATGGCTTGGGGTGCCATTTGGGTCCCGAGCTTACATGCCTTCGTGTCGGAGGTTCCGGGCTCTATGCCAGAAACACACAAGCCACGTCAACAATCGACGAGTGTCTACAAACCACAACGCACGCCGGGCAACTACTGGAGC
>WNGS01167840.1:28110719-28126864 GCA_020271785.1 Procambarus virginalis | reverse complement strand
CAAAGTCGTTCAATTCATACGGAAGGAACGGGAAAATCACACAAGAATTAATCCATACTGTCTTAGCACTTTATCCTCATAATTTATTTCCCTTGGCCTATTCAAGAGCCTAGAGTGGAAGGAAGGAACTATCAGGAGACAGCGCCAAGCCATTACGACTGTATAGCGCTTGGAAGAGATCAGGATAAGGATTTTTAGATGAACGGGGGATAAAAAGGGTGCCCAACCACTTGGATAGTTGGGGATTGAACGCCGACCTGCATGAAGCGAGACCGTCGCTCTCTACCGTCCACCCCAAGTGGTTGGGCGGAGCCCTGGTGTGGAGGTAACCCAAGAAATTCATAACTATTTTATTAACTATTTCAGCCAATTTTCGGTAAATGGTTAATCAAAATCATTAAGATATTTCGAAAACAATAGTTTTTTGTTTTATTAAGTCCATGTTCAGTTAATATTACTCCACTTCACACTCCTGTTCCACATGATGAAACCTCCTCTCCCCGTGACCCAGAAGACAAGCCCACTCCCTGTTCCACCAAAATAAAATATGACCTGATGCAAGCCTTCCTTGGAGTCCTCAAGAACCAAAGGGGGGAATATTGACCTTGTGGCTCATTTAGTGTTTAGACAAAGAGTCATTGGACTGCAGTTTATGTGAGGAAGGTGGGGCAGCACTCCTGGGGTCTCCCCCCAGTGTCTCTCGGTGGCGCTTCCTGCCATAGGGAGACATACAAGATTATAGTCATGCGTCAGAAGTAGTGTCTCTACACCATACCAGATCGTCACAAAATTCATTCAGTACCCACCCAGCCTCTGATCTCACCACCCCCCCATCGTTAACCTCACCACTTGCTCCACCATTAACCCATTATTCGCCCCACCGTTAACCCCACCACTCACCCAACTGTTTACCTTTTTTCGAACATCAACTTATTTAGCAATGCAAAGCTTGTATGTATGTAAACTATAGGACCTACAAAATGCTGACCTTGGTAAGCTTAATTGTGATTGGAGGAAATGTTGTAGACGTATCATAGGTGTCCATCCTTGCTCTCATTGAAACCTTAAACTGGCCATATGTCCACACTCACACTTAAAGGAATTATTCAAATGAATAACATATTTTAGCCTAAAAGGTATGTAGTGTAGAGTATGGTGTAGTGGATACACGTGCGTACCTGCAATTTTGATGGCCAGGGATCGATCTCCTAGTGGGTGTGTCAGTCTAAAGTTCTATACTTTAAACTTGTGGTTTAAAGCAAGTCAGTGCATTAAGCATGAACCCGTGTTCTTTCCTATATAACAGGGCATGATGGAAAATGTGAGTGATCCGTCACTGTCTCTAGTTGCCTGGAGAGGGGGGGGGGACATCTGGGGGTTAAATACCTCTGAATTCCCACCTCTTTATGGGCTCTGAGTATGGTTAGTGGATACAAGTGAATACCTGCCATCTTGATGGCCAGGGTTCCAGTCTCCCGGTGGGTGGGATATATGTATATATATATATAATATATAGAGAGAGAGAGAGAGAGAGAGAGAGAGAGAGAGAGAGAGAGAGAGAGAGAGAGAGAGAGAGAGAGAGAGAGGAGAGAAGAGAAGAGAGAGAGAGAGAGAGAGAGAGATTCCTTAACTCATCATACAACATGCTTCACATTTATTGGCAATTATGTTGAAAACCCCAAAATAGGCAAAGGTCTACATTAAGTACGAGCAGCTTTATGAACCGAGTCTAAAGACACAGCCTTATGTAAGGACAACAAATGACCAATGTTGGCTGGCTACTGAGACACTACACGGAGAATGTATGGGTGCTTACCGAAGCTGGTTCTGTTTGTTGATTGGCGTATCATATATTTTATTGTAGTAGTAAAGTGTTATGTCGCTTCTTTGTGCGAGAGAGTGTGTGTGTGTGTGTGTGTATTCACCTAGTTGTATTCATCTAGTTGTGCTTGCGAGGGTTGAGCTTTGGTCTTTCAGCCCGCCTCTCAACTGTCAATCAACTGTTACTAACTACTTTTTTTCCCACAGCACACACACACCCCAGGAAGCAGAGCGTGACAGGTGACTAACTCCCAGGTACCTATTTACGGCTAGGTAACAGGTGCATCAGGGTGAAAGAAACTCTGCCCATTTTTCTCGCCGGGCATCAAACCCGGGACCACAGGATCACGCGTCCAGCGTGCTGTTCGCTCAGCCACCGGCTCCCAAATACCCGGCTTTATGTGTGTGTGTACTCACCTATTTTAACTCACCTATTTGTGCTTGCGGGGGTTCAGCTTTGGCACTTTGGTCCCGCCTCTCAACTGTCAATCAACTGGTGTACAGATTCCTGAGCCTATTGGGCTGTGTCATATCTACATTTGAAACTGTGTATGGAGTCAGCCTCCACCACATCACTGCCCAATGCATTCCACCTGTTAACTACTCTAACTCTGAAAAAGTTCTTTCTAACGTCTCTGTGGCTCATCTGGGTACTAAGTTTCCACCTGTGTCCCCTTGTTCGTGTTCCACCCGTGCTAAAGAGTTTGTCTTTGTCCACCCTGTCAATTCCCCTGAGAATGTGTGTGTGTGTGTGTATGTGTGTGTGTGTGTGTGTGTGTGGTGTGTGTGTGTGTGTGTGTGTGTGTGTGTGTGTGTGTGTGTGTGTGTGTGTGTGTGTGTGTGTGTGTGTGCGCGCGCGTGCGTGAGCGCGCACCGATATTGATCAACCACCACCATCCTCAACCCTCTCCCTATTAACATTTTCAAACACCGCCTTGACCCTAATATTCCCAATGACCAACAATAACACTGCAACCAACACTACCATAACAACCCGCCCCTTGCTCTTACCACGATGGAGGAGTTCAAAACGGCGGCTTTCGCTCCAGCGACGGTAGTATGTTCAGTCCCTCGGCTGGTCAATGACCGGTGTCCGCCGCTGTAATAGGCAACTTCCTTCAGGCTATGGCTGTAAACACACCCTGGCGAGTGGCGAGGGAAGGGACAGAGCGCAAAGCAAAAACAGAACACAAAGGAAAACCAGCTGTATAGATCGCCCATACCCAGGCAAGAGAGGACTTAGTAGTGTTGCTGCCATAGAACCAGCTCTGTTGTTGTCACACTCACAACATCATGTCACTATTTCACAACAATACCTCTTTATTTAACGAGGTAAAATTTCCACAGAATCCCCCGTTGGTAGAGGAATTAAAAAAATAAATTATATTTGCTCTTCACTTGTTCTGTGTTGAAATAACAGAGCGAATGTGCGGCCGAATGTTGGTGATTTCATTACTGATCCGGTTAATGGTTATTTGTGAGTGTAGTTTATTGTTCTGTTAGCCGCGTTTTGCTGCATTCATGATGTATTTATGGTCGGTGTTAAAACCATGCATATTACATATATATATATATATATGTATCAGGATCAGTTTGTCTCCCACTCTTGCTCAGCTGCAAGGACAACTAGGTTAGTACGACTAGGTGAGTACACACGTAGACACGAAGACTGGCCTGTGTCGCAGTAGTTTAAATCATTAGTTCACAACCGATTATATCGGATTTAATCCCCGAGGTTGGACGAAAGCATTTGGGCAACGTTTCCTTTCAATTGATTCCTTTGTTAACCTGCAGTAGAATATGTACTTGAAAGTCCTGTTGTGAGCTTCATCCTGGGAATGGCAAATCGTTGGCCATGTCGAGTTATTACATAAGACAACCGGTGTTAGGATTGGCGGGGTCCAAGAGCAAACTGTTGAATCCTTCAGGAAAAATACATTGAATTCAAACATCCACGCATACGAATTGCTGTCGTATATAATTTTTTTTTTTTTTTATTTTTATTTTTACATACAAGCATGCGATTTAGTGCAATAAAACAGTCAAAATGCAAAACAAAACTAAACATAGCAAAACACAAAACACTGGCCTGAAGGGTCGACAACAAGACACAACATAAATGACAAGCACAATGCATGACAGATACAGTATACAACAATACAATAATACAACACAAAAGCACAATACAAAATTACAATACAAAACATACAAAACCCCAACCCAACAACCTAAGCACAGGAACAGGACAATGCATAACAAATCTACTGGCCCCATAATTAACAAATGGAGAGGCACTAGCACATAAAGACAATAAAACACACTACACACTACACTCAGCAGCCTGATGCCCCCAACAGGCCACACCGGAAACATGTATGTGACTGCCGGGCATAGTACACCCGGACTTAGTACCCCAGAAGTAGGACTGAGGACGGAATGTCCGACCTCAGGCGCATCCGCAGGGTAGGAATGTTTGTTTGCAGATCCTTAGACTTTCCCAAGGAAAGCAAATGCAGCCGCACACTGACAACAGCGCCAAACTGCTGGAAGTAACGCCGCAGCAAATCTTCGGGAAACTCCATGGGCGCCCCATGAACACTCACATATGTAAGGCCACCACTATGGTCCGTATTCGACACAACGCCGGCACCACCTGGCAGTGGCAAGGAACGCCCCTCGTAGCACCGGAGAAACTCACTGTACGCCCCTTCCCCCACAAACTTGATAATCACTTGGTGAGCAGTTACCAGTTCAACACCGTTAATTTCATCCACTGGGACATGGAGCATGTCACACATTACAAGTTCCACCTCAGGGTTACCAGCCCAGCCAGAAAGTTCCAGGCCTACTGAGTGCACCCTCACAACAGGGGAGTAGAGGGACCCCCATCACGGAGCGTCACTGACGATCACCCAAGCACTACTCGAGCCAGGCGACAACTGCAGGGAGGGCAGAGACACCCACACCCCTTGCCGTACAAATCGGCAATCTATCACCAACTACCGGAGAGGTCAGGCGACACGTCCACACCTCACGGTAGCCAGGGCGCAACCTCTGTCGTATATAATGGTAACTTCTGTCAGGAATGTGTCGTATCCACTCTGCTATTTTCAACGTTTTTGCCACAATAGCCGACACTCATATAACTGGTATTGTATTCTACAATACCCACTCATACTAGGATTACTGGCCAGCCACAACATTCACTCATACTTAGGTTTTACATTTGGATTATTAGTTAAAATAACCCGTCATAAGAGGATTGTAGACCACCACACCAATTATACAAAACCCGCAGGACGCAACACTCCCATAACTGGGACTGAAACACTCAGGCTGGGACTCGAGGCTACAAGATCTACTTACTACTGGCAGGGCTTCTACGCCTTCAACCAAAAACAACAAAGGACTTTCCTTTAAACAAGTTGGAAACAATTTATTAGTATAAAAATGATATTCCAATTACAGCGGATGCAGGTAATTGTTTACTGAGGTCCGGGGAGAGAGAGGGATTACAGATACACGGCCTGCCTCCTCTTGCTTTACTTCCACTCTCCTACCCTCCTCTCACCTCTCTCCCAGTATATTTCACTTCTCTCTGTCTCTGTCTCTGTCTCTCTCTCTCTCTCTCTCTCTCTCTCTCTCTCTCTCTCTCTCTCTCTCTCTCTCTCTCGCATTTCCTCAACTCTCGTCACAATCTGTCCCCCTATAAAAACAAAAATTCCTGTTCCCTGGCCTACCTTCGTCTTCTACTATTCGCTTTGATCAACAATTCTCTTTCGCTCTTTGGCAAAACATCACCGACAACACCAGGTGGATCTGAAGCTCGTGCCATCAATTTGTTAACTAAGAAGATACAGATAGGTGAACGTAGTACAATAATCTGATCTAAAGGTTTATATCCCTTGCTCGAACCTGACATCGAATGAATTCCATTTAGGGATTCATTCGGTCAATTCGGATTAAAGTGTTATCATGTTGTTATATCTCTCTTGTGTTTTTCTTATTTGAGATTAGCGAATGTGCAAATCGTGCTGCAAGGAATATGTGTGTTATGCAATGAAGGTTAATCACCAGCTAACAATACTTATTTCTTCTGTTAAATACAATATATTTTGTGGACAAATCAATTTGTGTTACTGAGTGAACTACATGTCTCTATTTATTATACATCACCTCAGCTATTAGTTTATTAATTGTCTGCCGCTCACTGTAAGCCGATTACATAACCAAGTTAGATTCTCGTTTAAAGGGTAATATGACGTTGCTCTACAGTGTCGGGAGGCTCGGCCTGCTTAATACCCTTGAAGGTCATGAACAACTATTTTGACTTTTCTAACAAATAAAACCATTGTAATGATTTGTCAACTTTGTATCTTCTTTTTTTTTTATTCATTCGAACACTTCAATCATAACACCATTTCCTCTTCATCTTACTAATGAATACAAGTTTAGATTTTCAATCTCCTCATAAGGGACCATGCAGCACTTGGGCTGGACGGTAGAGAGACGGTCTCGCTTCCTGCAGGTTGCCGTTCACTCCCCGACTGTCCAAGTGGTTGGGCACCATTCCTTCCCCCCCCCCGTCCCATCCTTATCCTAACCCCTTCCAAGTGCTATATAGTTGTAAGGGCTTGGCGCTTTCTACTGACAGTTTCTTTCCTTCCTTCCTCATAAGGGAAGTATCTAATTCCTGGGATTTCGTTTGTATTTTTTTCTGCATGAAGATTAAAACTTGACTGCATTATTTCAATAAGGTCTAATAGTCTGTCTTGTGTTGCCTAACACAGCCCCCTTTCTTCTCCTCCTACACATGCATTTGGAATGATAAATTACAAATACCATTATTAGACACAAAATATTTATTATTCAATAAATTGGACTAGTGTTTTGACTAATTTGTGAATATCAGACAATGCTGTCTCAAGCATAAATCACTTTTTCTAGTCAGTTACAGCGGTTGTCTTCCATTCTATGATCTAATAAATGTGTATAATAAACAGCTGTAAAATCCAATTTTAGATCACACAATATATCCTAATGTTAACTTATAACGAAATTTATATATTTAGTTCATTGTGAATAATTGTGTTGTGTAATACTTTTCGGTACTTGGAAAATAAATAAACTAAGTAAAATTTATCATTTTAGGACTTAAAACTATGAAGGGAAATTAACGTAAAAGATAAACGGAAAAAAGTTTTCGCGGTGGCGAATGTTGAGTGCGGGAAGGGAGAGAGAGAGAGAGAGAGAGAGAAAGAGAAATAGAGAGAGACAGAAAGACAGACAGAGAAATACAGCTCTCTTCCCCCACACACACACACCACTGAACACCGCGTAGAACCCTCTCGGCAGAGTGAACAATACAATCCAAAGACACACGCGATTGAACTCTGACATTCGTCCCCTAGCGAGCTGCCGGCCCCAGCATGCTGGTCTTGATAAGCCCTGCACAACACCAAATTCACTCCCAGATTGTTACTAAAATATTCCCATCACTTCTACGAACTGGAACCAAACCTTTCACATTGTTTTGGGACAAGAATGGAAGTCGCTTGCAGTGGAAATTTTTTCCAGATATCAGAGAGAGAGCGCAGAGATTACTAAGACTTGGGTTTTGTGTGTACTTGATAGCTATATCAACAGGTTAAATTTCCAGTGGCAAAATGGCTAGAACGCTGAGGCTAGATTACGGAGGCTACAAGGCAAGGAGAGAGCCCACTGGCCTCTTTAATTGAGCGACGCGCTGGCCTCCACTCTCCTGTTTTGCATGCAATTTGGGAGTGAGAATGGGCTTGCGAGAAGTGATGAATGGTTAGTTAACCTTCAGAGTATAACGAGTGTTGTATTTTTCGTTGTCATTTAAACTTAATTATGTTTGGGCTTGTGAGGGAGTTTATGTCCTCAAAATGTTTCACTTATAGAGTCGAGCTTCAGCTCTCAGGCTTCGCCCTTTGTGTTGTCAGTCACTTCATGCAATGGCTTTAGACCTTATAATTATTCCCCCAAACTGTGTAAATCACATGTCGTGATCATGTCTCCTCCATTTCTTCTTTAGTGTTGTGTTAGAAATTTGAGTCAAGAGTGACACTAGACCCTCTCCTCTCCCACTGTTATTCAACATTCTAGATGGCAATTACCTACCCAACTCGGCTGGTCGACGGTTTTGATTGTTCAGCTAGCTCTCTATACGTTTACAACGTGTTTCTGCGTTACCTCATTTAGAATGTCATGCTTCAACCAATGTGCAGTTCCACGTATTTGAAGATTTCGTTCCACAGAAAGAAAAAGTTGAAAGAGCTCAGAGGAAAAGAGAGAGAGAGAGATAGATAGAGAGAGAGAGAGAGAGAGAGAGAGAGAGAGAGAGAGAGAGAGAGAGAGAGAGAGAGAGAGAGAGAGAGAGAGAGAGAGAGAGAGAGAGAGAGTAAATTTACGATATCCAGAGTAAAAGTTCACATGTCCCTAGCTAATTGCCCACAAATCTTAAGGTTAGTTTTCATTTTATTTTCAGCTAAAATTACCATTCAGAAGCAGATTTATGCCTCCATGTATCCTTCACGGTCAATGGAAACTGAAATACAGGTTCCGGCAGCGAGAAAGAGAAGCCGGATATTGGGTCACGGGTTTTGTGTGTTTCCAGCGACTAGAGTACAAGACAAAGCGGGTGTTGGGTCCCTGTGTAGGTGCTGGCGATATGCCAGGTAGTGGGTATGGTTAGGCGAGGCAGGAGGTGGATAGAATAGGCGAGGCATGTAATGAATTCAGTGAAGCGAGGCAGAAGAGGGATACCGTGAGGCTGGGAAGGTGGATAAAATGGGGCTTGTCAGGTATATAATGAGTTGATAGTGTGGCTGTGAACTAGAGGGTGTGAAGCGGGAGCTATGGTGTGGTGGGCGAGTTGATAGTGTAGTTGTGAACTAGATGGTGTGGAGGGGAAGTTGTGGGTATGGAGGGTGACCAGGAGAGGAATGGGTTACCAGTGTCCCCCATCTCGACAAGTCCAGTGACACCCGTAGTACATGTATGTACCAGGGCGCTTCCCACCCTTCCAGCACTGGCTTTCCCTTTCCTCCTTCCCACTACTCATATCCCTCTCCCAGCACGTTCCTGTCACCTAACATCCTCTATTCACAAGTCGGTAATCACCTTACTAACCTCCTAATAACCTGAATAATGGGATTAGAGAGCTGTAGCTTAACCCAGAAAAGCTTATAGGATAAGCCCTATTATATGTACCTAATGTCCATCATCTCAGCTTAATCTTCCCATTAGATAAGTGTCATACAAAACCATTAGGCTTGGCTAGTGTTCCTTCAGTGGTCTAATACTCACCGACTACTTCATCAGCTTTCTGTATATCTGGAATATATAAACAAATATATATACCCCTGGATCGGTCTCGTCATAATGAGCTGTTCTCTTTCGTTCTTCGTTAAAAT
Organism: Procambarus virginalis; assembly: GCA_020271785.1. Lineage (NCBI taxonomy): Eukaryota > Metazoa > Arthropoda > Malacostraca > Decapoda > Cambaridae > Procambarus > Procambarus virginalis. Next base: position 28,117,604 of record WNGS01167840.1, on the reverse strand, counting down.
ATTTACATGAACATGATAAAAACGCTATTCATAACGTGGGACTTGTGCGCCTAACAAAATGTTGCAGGTCCTTCAACATTACGCTTCGTTCTCTGTCATAAATAAACATGAATGTTTACCGTTACAATACGCAAAATGTATCTTTATTATTATATTTAGGGCGCATGTGATAAACATTATACTCTAAGGGTTGATTCGTGACACCACACTACGAAAACAAAAATATAGAAGAAACCGGTGTTTGGCGTTAATGAAACATTTTGCTAATAAGATAGTTAACAGTTTTATTATTTTGTTTTAAATTTTAAGTAATTTAACAAGTTTTTTTTTACAAAGCGTTTGTGTTATGATAGCTGTAAGGTTCACGGTGACACCACATACTATTGAACATTACTGCTCGGAATGGTTGCATAAGAGAAGGACGAGGGACGGCGTTCTTCTCCGTCCCTCGTCCTTCGTCCGGCGTTCTTGCAGGGACGGCGTTCTATACCTGATGGTCCGAATGATTTTCTACCGTTTCAAAACTCAATCCTCATATCCATGCTCCGTGTCCTCATATCCATGCACATTGTCCTCATATCCATGCTCCTTGTCCTCATATCCATGATCCTCATCCTCATATCAATGCTCCCTGATCTGATATCCATACTCCTTACCCCTCATAGCCATGCTCCTTGTCCTCATAGACAGGTTCCCTGACCTCATATCCGTGCTCCCTGACCTCATATTCATGCTCCTGGTCCTCATATCCATGCTCCTAGTCCCCATAGCCATGCTCCTTGTCCTCATAGCCATGCTCCTTGTCGCAATATCTATGCTCCTTGTCCTCATATCCATGCTCCTTGTCCTCATATCCATGTTCCCTGACTTCATATCCACGCTCCTTGCCCTCAAAGCCATGCTCCTTGTCCTCATATCCATGCTCCTTGTCCTCATAACCATGCTCCTTGTCCTCATATCCATGCACTTTGTCCTCATAGACATGCTTCTTGTCCTCATATCCATGCTCCATGTCCTCGTATCAATGCTCCTTGTCAAATCTATGCTCCCTGACCTTATATCCATGCTCCTTGTCCTCATAGCTATGCTCCTTGTCGCAATATCAATGCTCCTTGTCCTCATATCCATGTTCTTTGTCCTCATAGCCAAGCTCCTTGTCCTCATAGCCATGCTCCTTCTCCTCATATCCATGCTCCTTGTCCTCATATCCATGCTCCATGTCCTCGTATCCATGCTCCTTGTTCTCTTATCCATGCTCCTTGTTCTCATACCCATGCTCCTTGTCCACATATCCATGCTCCTTGTCCACATATCCATGCTCCTTGTTTTCATATCTATGCTCCTTATCCTCATAGCAATGCTCCTTGTCGCAAAATCCATGCTCCTTGTCCTCATATCCATGCTTCTTGTCCTCATATCCATGCTCTTTGTCCTCATAGCTATGCTTCTTGTCGCAATATCTATGCTCTTTGTCCTCATATCCATGCTCCTTGTCCTCACATCCTTTTCAAATGCCATATAGTCATACTGGCTAAGTGCGTTCTCCTGAGTTTACCTTTCCCTACAAAAAAAACAGTATTTTGACGAGATGCTAATAAACTCACTAGTGGGGTGAAGCAGAGTACACGAGGACAAAGTAGACGTCAACAGAACAGTAGCGGGTGCCAGCTCCATTTGCTAGGAGACGGTGGCGCTGTGTATCCTGGGTGCTGCCTGAGATTATTCCGGTGAGTTCCTCTGTGTAATGACCGGACTATAAAAGGAATTTTATATGAGATTACGCACGGGCCGCAAAAGCATGCGGTAGGCGTGTTTTGTGAGGTAGGATGAACAATGCGTTCTTCCCAGTTGATGCCGAAAACGTGGTTTGTTCAGTAACATGAACAACATGTTCTTTTATGTGCAGGGAGAACACGGCACCTGCTAGTTATGCTAGGAGCTAAAACCTTCTAAAGCACTTTTTGCGTTTCTTGGATTCTCGGGGTATGGAAGGCATGCTGGACTACACGACATGTTTAAGATAATAATTGGTCGAGTAAGAGGTTTTATTATCTTAAACGTCAAGCGAATATGGTGTAATGTCTTTCTCAACGCGGCGAGCGGCCTTACCCTAGCTGACGAAATGCTCATTTGCTTATTTTTTTTTAATTTTGGGGCTGTGTTTTATTGTGTTTAGTGGAAATTAAAACCTCACCTAGGTATACGCGTGAGACAACAGCAAACAGTGAAACTGGTAGGAAGCAGGTTACTACAATTATAAAAGCCGTGTATCAATATAAAAACAAATTACATTGATTAATAATGCAGAAATATTCATTCATAATGTTTAGAAAAAATGTAACTATGTTTATCAAGTAACTACGTGATGTACATTAACATAGACATATTTATGAATAATCGTGCTTGGCTATAAATAAGAGCTGCCTCGAATGAGCCAATTCGTCTTTTGCTATTTTCTTCATCCTTATGTTATATTCTAATCTAATTACATTAAAGTATTGTTTCTAGTTAGTCTCTGACCCAAGTATTTTAGTGAGGCAAAAACACTTTGTAGAATAACATATAATATGCTCACAACATATAAAGTACAAAAGAGTATAAACACTAACATAACCATCCAGCAATACCTTTGCTACAGATGCATAGTTAACTTGTTAACATGCATAAAACTTGAAGATAAAATAATATTCAGTAATTATTCACATCGTCTTAATTAGTTATGCTATGAATTCTGAATATTCGTTTAAACCGAATACCTAATATAAATTTATTGTCCAAAGAAATCATGAAATTAACATCGAGAACTAATTAAGAAAGCAATAGTTACATTAAAAATGTGAACTTCACACGTAAATAACATCCAGAATTAATTACATACAGCAATATTTAGAGGTAAAATCTGCACTTCTAGAGTAAATTAACATCTAGAATTACCATCTACAGTTCACAATTTCACACGCCAGACAAATTACGGTTCCTGGGAAAAGTTGCTCACTTCGCCAGTATCACGAATGAGTTAGTTTACTGTACAGACTGCAGAGCCTCAGTCAATTATCTGATTATATTCCTCTTGAAATGCAGGGATGTATTTTTTGAAGTGTGAGGGGGAGACCACTTCGATAACGACTGATGTAAAGAAAGCAGATAAGAAAAACAAGTACGGGCATAACGAAAGGAGAAAATTAACAAATGGAGACCGGAGAGAAGATGAAACCAGGGCGGTAGAGGACGATGAAGCAGAAAAAATGGTAGACAGATAAAATGAGAGAAGAAAAAAAATGAAAAGTAACTAAAGAGAAGTAGATGATAAAAGAAGAAATTAAAAAAATAATTTGAAGAAGAAATGTGAACAGCTGTAAAGAAGAATAGAGAAGATAAACGATGAACACTCAGAAGACGTGAAATAGGCAAGTTGAAAAGACAAAGAAAGTCTGAAAATAACGAAAATAATAGTGGAGTAGAGAGCTGAGACCACAAAAAAACGTTGAATGGAAGATAATGTAAACAAACATCATAAAGAAGAGGTTTTTGAGTATTTAGTAAAGTCCTTGCTCAAGGATGATGAACCTTCGATACCACATAACATCGGCTTTCGGGATTTAATAAAAAATAACGTGTATAACACAAATATGGTCATGCATAATATTATTTGATATTTTTATATTTTCAAAGAATATTATCATACGAAGAAAATTATTTAAGATCCTCATTATAAATGACATCACATATGACGAGGAATTTGAAATATTTTGTTTTCTCTTGTCATTGTTCTCAGACGCGGGTAGGAAGGTTCCTCCTCCTCCTAGGGACGTATATAATTAGGATGCTGATGACTTCCAGAGATTCGAGAACGATGTGAAGCAGCTCGAATGCCGACGTTGGCAGGTAATGCACCTATCTTCTTAAGTCTGGCGGTGAGAGTGTTGACTTCAGCAAGCGATGGACGTGCCGATTTGACAGCATAGTGTTGATGTCTACTAATGGAGAGGGAGTAAATGTCTATTGAAGGAGGGTGTAGATTTTAATGTCTATTGAAGGAGGGGTGTAGTTTTTACTGTCTAATGAAGGAGGGTAAAGATTTTAATGTCTATTGAAGGAGGGTGAAGATTCTATTCAGTTTTCATGTTTATTTTTACTTTTATGATGAATTTGGCATCCTTAAAATTCAAGATTATATTTTTCATAGTGCCATTCGAGAGATGTTATTTGTAGTGCTTGTTGTGAACCCTGTTGTAATAGATACTGCATGAATACTTGGGAAAATCAGTTAGAGCCATGAGGGGGATTCGAACCCATGCGCTGGGTACGCATAGAGAGGTAACGCATAGCGAACTAACGCATACGTTCGAATCCTCCTTATGGCTTCAACTGATTTTCCCACTGACACATCAGTTTCATGTGATTTATAAGTTTATAAGTACTTGTTACGTTCGTAAATACTCATATCTAACTCTCTGAATGCGTTTAGAAATACTTTGTCACAATTACTGCCAGGAACTGTGTAAACTCCAACTGTGATTGGATTGGTATTGTAGTGATTGGGCTGGGAACAAGGTTGTTGTGAGATATGGCCTAATGAGTAACTTCCCCATTAGGCATCCAACTGATACAGTTGAAAAGTAAGGAAGTGACGACGTTTCAGTGTTTTTTTTCATGTATCTGGGTTTGGTCTCTAATTTTCAGTGCAGATATTCTGCCTTAATGTCTCCTATATTATATTTATTACTGGTTACACTATTGGTATTGTTTAGTTTGTCTCTTGTGTTAGTGTCGATGCTCGAATCCTCATGTCATGTTAAGCCGGAGCTTGGGTGGTGTACCGGCTCCAGTTCTCAAAGAACTGATGACAACATCTGAGAGCTCTGAGCCAGACTCAAATCACAATGATTCTTTGTGATTGTGATTTCACACTGTGTGTGTGTGTGACTTGTGAACACACACACACACACACACACACACACACACACACACACACACACACACACACAGTTGATTAGTCCAGTTGATTAACAGTTGAGAGGGGGGACCAAAGAGCCAGAGCTCATCCCCCGCAAGCACAAATAGGTGAGTACAAACATGTGAGTACACACACACACACACACACACATACACACTCACACACACAACAAAGCATCAACATGGGTTCAGGGATGGCAAATCCTGCCTCACATGATTAATTGAATTCTACGACCATGCAACAAAAATCAGGCAAGAAAGAGAGGGGTGGGCAGACTGCATATTTGGGATTTCCAGAAAGTCTTTGACGCAGTACCACACAAGAAGCTAGCGAAAAAGCTGGAGATGCAGGCAGGAGTGAAAGGGAAGATACTCCATTGGATAAGGGCGTACCTAAGCAACAGAAGACGACGAGTCACTGTGAGGGGTGAGGTCTCAGATTGCCGAGACGTCACCAGTGGGGTCCCGCAGGGTTCAGTCCTTGGACCCATACTGTTTCTGATATATGTGAATGATCTCCCAGAGGGTATACAATCGTTCATCTCACTGTTTGCTGATGGAGCAAAAATTATAAGGAGGATTAAAACAGAGGAAGATAGTAGGTTACAAGATGACCTAGACAGACTGAATGATTGGGCTGACAAATGGCTACTAAAGTTCAACCCGAGTAAATGCAAGGTAATGAAACTAGGCGGTGGAAACAGGAGGCCAGACACAAGATACCGAATGTGAGATGAAGTACATAATGAAACGGACAGAGAGAATGACCTAGCAGTTGACATCACATCAACCCTGTCTCCTGAAACCCACATCAAAAGAATAACATCTGCGGCGTATGCGAGGCTGGCTAACATCAAAACTGCCTTCAGGACCCTGTGTAAGGAATAATTCAGAACCTTGTATACCACATATGTAAGACCAATCCTGGAGTATGCGGCCCCAGCATGGAGCCCGTACCTTGTCAAGCACACAGTGAAACTTGAAAAAGTTCAGAGATATGCCAATAGGCTAGTCCCAGAACTAAGAGGCATGAGTTACGAAGAAAGGCTGCGAGAAATGCACCTCACGACACCAGAAGACAGAATAGTAAGGGGAGACATGATCACTACCTACAAAATACTCAGAGGAATTGACAGGGTAGATAAAGATAAACTGTTTAACACTGGTGGAACGCGAACAAGGAGACACAGGTGGAAACTGAGTTCCCACATTAGCCACAGGGACGTTAGACGAAACTTTTTCAGTGTCAGAGTAGTTAACGGATGGAATGCATTAGGCAGTGATGTGGTGGAGGCTGACCCCATACACAGTTTCAAATGTAGATATGATAGAACCCAGTAGGCTCAGGAATCTGTACACCTGTTGATTGACAGTTGAGAGGCGAGACCAAAGAGCCTATGCTCAACCCCGCCAGCACACAAATAGGTGAGTACACACATCACATCTGTATCTAATAGGAAAACTTCACATCTGAACGTCATCCTTATCAACTTTTACAGCGTGGCTGCCGTCACTCTAACTTCTGAGACGGTCGCCGAAACTCACTAAAACACGGATTATAACCTGAATGCGCAAAGTTATGCAATGAATGCCTATACATTATCTCCCGCGCAGATGAAGGTTTCCATTACTAGCGCGTCTGGTAATATTTTTCTCCTCCTTATCTTACAACGTTGTCCGCATCGTTTAGAGAAAGTTTCATCTAGTGCGGGACTTGGGTTCAACTTCTTCATTAACTCTCGCCAATTCTCGCTCTTTATCTCTTGGATTCGTGGGTGTGGGAACAGAGTGGTGTGTTGTGATGTGTGTTATCACAGGTAAAATATATTATTCTTGGTGTGTGTGTGTACGCACCTAAATGTGCTTGTAGGGTCGAGCGCTTTCTCTTCATCCCCGCCTTTCGTCCATGAGAATTAGTCCGTTCGTCCT
>WNGS01167840.1:28087124-28100633 GCA_020271785.1 Procambarus virginalis | reverse complement strand
ACATATAGCTATATATATATATATATATATAGAATATATTATATATATAGATAGAAGAGAGAGAGAGAGAGAGAGATAGGAGGCGATGGAGCTAGAGAGAAGGAGAGAGATAGAGAGATGCTGACAGAGAGAGAGAGAGAGAGAGAGACGAGAGGAGAGAAGAGAGGAGAGAGAGAAGGAGATAGTAGGATGAGGAGAGAGAGGATAAGGATGAGGAGAGGGAAGGATGAGAGAAGATGAATAGAGAGAGAGAGAGAGTCGAGAGAGAGAGAGAGTAGATAGAGAGATAGCGAGGTTAGTAGAGGATGAAGCGACTATAGATGAGAGAGTAGGACGATAGAGCTAGAGGAGAGAGCTAAGAGAGCTATATATATATATATATATATGTATATTATATATTATATATATATATATTATACTTATATAGGTATATTATATATATTATATATAATTATATAATTAATATACATATTTATATTATATAGATATAATATATATAATAAATATAAATATATATAATATATATATATAGATATTAATATAGATATATAATATTTTAATTGATATATATTGATTATTATATAGATATATTATATATACATATAATATATATATATATATATATATATATATATTATATAATATATATATATATATAAAGTCCGTGTTAGCATGATATATATAATCTATATATATATATATCTATATACTATCTATATATATATATACATATATACATGCATAATAGACAGAACCCAAGATGCAAGAAGATTCAAATTCTTGAAGCAATTACATAAGAACAGAACAACCTACCATGAACACCCAATCACGAACTATTTACTCTCCCACAATGAGAAAGGACAGGACCAGAACATAACGATGCCAACACAGAAGACAATGTTCAACATAACAGGCCAATTACACTGGATTAATCTTTGTATGTAGAGGCCAGCTGCCTCGTATGGGCCAATAGGCCTCTGCGGTTACCTCTATGTTTCACCCCATTATCCCCTATGTATCCCTAGTTTTCACCTTTATTGTTTTATCACCTGACCCAGTGCGGGTATATAATCAAACCACATTGTAACATTTCTCACTTGAAAATGACCATGGAGGTCGAAACGTCGTGCAAATGTTTAAATAAGTGTAATACATTTCATAGTATCCACATCTTTTCTTCACCCAGAATTACGAAAATGAGTTTGAGAATTTCTCCTATTTCAGCTAAGCCGTGATGCTAGAAAATAGTTAGAGGGATAGAAGCCCTAAATCAGAAGATAGTAATACAGAATATGCGGTCATATTCCAATGAGCAATGTTTAAAAGAAAACCTGCTCCCAGTATACACCAATATATATATATATTAATATATATATATATATATATATTATATATATATATATTATATATATATATATTATATATTATATATGACCGAAACGGGTAAGATTAAAGCTATCGCTACCGCCTGCTATCTATCATCGATAGATACAGCGATAGCAGGCGGCTTGACATCTGCGAGGCACTACACATCAAGAAGTCAACACCAGCAATCAACAGCCAATTAATGTACAACTATATTCTACCCACTTCAAGACTCCGTCCAATATAGAAGCATCAAGAAATATGGCCCAATTGGACCTGTGCAGTTACTTCCATTCTTACCTTCAATTTACCCAATTAATACCCATGTTTCGTGTGCTTCCTGTGTGAAAGTTTTGTTCACCTCATCCAAAACTATTGTAACATATCACCTCACCCAAATGCGGGTATAAAATAAACGCTGTTTAAATCATAGCATAGTAAGAACTCTGTTTAGTGTTTGCAGGTTATAGTTGTGTGTGTGTAAACTAAAAGTCTTGGAAATGTAATAAGTTATTACGAAACACGTTCAAGTGTCGCGTCAGACTAGAAATAAAACTAAATTTTGGAGAATTGATTTTTCAATTACCATCATCAGTGAAAAGAAAATAAGAAATATTGAGAAAAACTCGCGTTAGAATTTTAATATTACTTTTTCGGTCAAATTTAATTATATATCTACAGGAAAGACTGCTACCAAAATATACTATTATATTAGTATAAAAATCTAATTTAAAAAATTAGAATTTAATCATTTAAAGTATCATTGAATCATTTTAAAGTAAAAATTTAATCATTAAAGTATCAAGAAAAAATTACTTCCTCTGATTTACAAAAGACAATTACAGACCGTACCCATGGGCTCAGATGCAAGCCATCCTTGTTTGGAAGACGCCAACAATCCTCATTATAAACATTGGCATTTGTCACGAGCCTGCCACTTCCCCATTCATGGGTTAATTCAGCCTTGTCCGCTCACCAAGTCCACCTCTTTTGCGAGTTATAAGGATACCACAGTCAAGGTATAGTGACCATGATTCTTCGAATGAACCTGACCATTAAGGGCGCCTCTAACTTCGCATAACCTCGAAATGCGAAGCAAATATAGCAATGATACAGCAAGTTACAGCGGAAAAATATACAATGATAAAGCAAGTTATTACCATAAAGTTGCAAAAATATCACAAGTTAACCAAAAAACTTATTTAAAGTCACAAAAATTGATACTTTTTAATACTAAGAAGCTTGCGCAAGTAATAGTTAGCTATTTTATCAAGCTTTCTATAGCTAGCTATAGTTATCAAGAAGTAGTTTGTTCATAAAATAGTGTAAATTAGCCTATTTGGGTTTGAGTTATAGCTAGCTCATGCAAAGGATGGACAGAGGTAACATAGGCTTGTATGTGAGGATATAGGTGCTCATATTTATTAGTTTAGCTTTGCTAGGTTCAATTTGGTAAATTTGTGAAGTATTAGTAGAATTTTTGCTAGATATAGATAAATTTAGATACCAATAGGATGCATTTTGGTACGATATATTAAATTCACTTAAATTATTAATCTTTCTGGGAAAAAAACATAAAATATTCAATCTATTGGCCATGACCCGGTGTGTCCTGCTTAGTATTTCTGCTGTCTCATTGCTTTGAAAGGGAATTCTATGGGTTCCAACAAATAGTAAGTAGTCGTTTCGAACACGGCTCTAATCGTACACACACACACATTTATATATATATATTATATATATATATAATATATATATATATATATATATATATTATATATATATATATATATATATAATATATCGTTAGGTTGGGCAGGATTTGCTTGTCGTGTTAAGTAAATTTGATTAAAGTTTGCAATTCGTCTCGTGTTCGAGTGTCCTACATCCATCCTCCTAATTTTGTAGTTATAATTTTCACTGGAATAGAGAATCCTTGTTGAACGAGGTATTAACGTGACAAACGTGATCCGTCATGATCGACAGCGCTGGGAGCACCTGGTGATTAACCTAAGCTCTTGTCAGCATGCTGAACGTTCATATATTATGCTATTCATTAATTTTCCTGACGGAAACATGATTTAGGAACAAAATATTAATTGTTTGTGAAAGTCATAGCTGATTAAATACATGCATATAATTTATGATGCACGTTAAAATTGGAACATAAATTTGCTTGTAATGTTTATTCTTAGATAAAACATTGGGAACAGAGGAAGATAACTTTAATTGTTTGTGCCGGTAAACACGAAGCTGACTGATATTAATCAAACATTGCGAGACCTTACTAATTAATGGTGATTCGCGATGGATATTCATTAACAAAAATTATTTTTCTGAATAAATCATAAAGGAAGGTAGAGAATATAGCTCAGAGCTGTCACTGTTGAGTTATGGTGAATATTTAAATATTTATATTCATTCAAATTTCATTAATATATTCATAATTTTTCAGCTCTAGATTATAATAAATTTATCAATACATCATTAAAATAAACATCGGATGGATAACGTATTATTTCAGATAATCTACGTTTCGCCCTCTGTCTTTCTTTCCTTCCCTTTATCTCTCAGTTCAAGGTATTTACAGTGTTGTATATAATAAGATGAATGAAGGGAAATAGTGTCGACCACCAATTCAGTTTCTTGGATACACTTGTGTCCCAACTTCCACCCAGTGATGGGCCGCATCCCATCACCAATACTCGAAAATTTAGACAGACAATTTTCCCCGCGAAGTAATCCCTTCTATTGGGGCAACAAAACAAAAATAATTTCGAGTTTCATTTCCTGTAGGAGAAATTGTACTTGAGTTCATTTAAGATTCTGTCTCTTAGCTTTTCCATGAGGCATTCACTCTCTAATTCTGAAAAAACTTTTGGCACAGGTGATGGTGATGGCTGTAGTGGTAGTGGTGTGTGAGATAGTAATGGTTCTGGTAATGATGGTGGTGGCGGTGGTCTTTGTGATAATGTAGTGATGGTGGAGTGACCGTTTTGTGGTAATGGTGTGTGGTAGTGATGGTGGTGATGATTGTTTTTGAAATGGGGGGAAGTTGTGTGTAGTGACATGAAGGTAATTGTGACATGGAGGTGGTAGTGATGGTGATGGTGGGGAGACGGGTACCTACACGCCAGCCAGTCTTGGATCCTTGCGCCTCTCTACCAGGCCTTTCGGACCTGGTGCGGTTTAAAACTTTCTTAACGGTCGAGTTTTGTCGTGTATGACCTTGAAGTTATGGAGGAGATGGTACAGGTTATGATCATTGCATTACGCTTCCTCGAACTCTTGCATTTTCAGCTTTCACCTATTTTTCTAAATGTAAAAAGTCTGACTTTGTAAACGGCAGTGGTAGTCTGTTTGTGGTTCTGATGCTGGTGGTGCTGAATTACAGATGGTTCTAACGATGCTCCTGGTGCTAAGGTAAATTTAACCCAAAGAGGAATTGTTCGTAGTCTTTACACTGTAGATGAAGTGCTTTAATCTTTATTTGCTAAAGCAAAAGAGATGGCGGTATTTTTGTGTTTACACTAAGTCGTAAACAGAACTGCTGTGAGGGAGATACAAGCTTGGTTAAGGTGATTCTGCAGGTGGAAAAGGTTAGGGGTGAGAACTCTTGATAGCGAGGGGGAACTTGTGTGATCATTGCTTCAAAGAGGCACATTCTAACAGGCCTCGACTAGAGGTAATAGGTCTCAACAAAGACATGAGTGACCAGCATTTTGTTCACATTATCTGCTCAATATTAATTATTGCACTGTTCTCATTCGTCTCTGTTATAGATATAAATTTAGCACTGAGTTAGTAATGATTTTTATGGAAACCTAACAATTGAAAACTTTATTCAAAATTTGATTAATACAATATCAAAGATAGCTACTGAGTAATGTTTGAATATTATTAAGTTTTCTATTACGGCGTTTGAACATTATTTATATGAAGTAGTAATTAGTGAAGAACTGGGGCTGAGTTATGATTGTACATAAATTAGACTCCTATACACCTACTGTGTCCAGCCAGTATCGTACTGATTGAATAAGTTGTTTCGAATAAAGTTTCTTATTTTGATAATGGCAATGTTTATGTGCTACGTTCTTATTGTAACTTTTATGAAATAAATGTACTGTAAATTTTATCTAAACTTTACCAATTATATGTACAATCATTTCAGCATAATGGTTTTGATAATGGATGAGTGAGTAGGAAATGAAAATAGGTTTTTAGTAAAAAAATCACATTGAAGACAAGTAAACAACTTATACATTTTATAGGAAAGCCATCTCCTTAGAAGAGTTGTTTCTAAAGCGAGGACTACCAGTTGTGTAGAGTGGGGATGAGGGTGGCGGAATTACCTCTGAAACGTTCACTGGATGTTAATAAAAAGATTAAGGAAGACAAGGAGGAAATGGGAAGGGGGCGGGAGAGGTTGGAGGTTTAAGATGCCTTATTCCCTCATGAAACGTGTGACTATTGTGTAGCACTTTGAATTAATGTGCAGACAAGGAGCTGGAATATGAAGACGGAGTGAAGGACCGGTGCCCAACCGCTTGGACTATCGAGATCGAACGACGGCCGAGAAGATGGTGGGTACATGCACCTCTCTGGGATTATCCCTATCTGTGACTAAGTGCTTTTCCCTGATAATTTACTTCATAAAGTAATCAGATTTTTTCCACCAGATACTCAAAATCTCATGCATTACCTCACTCCACACAACCACCACCACAGGATTGTGTACGAGGCATCGCCAGGCGTTGCTTCGCCAGACTCTCATCCGCCTCTGGTACTGTTTTTACCACAAGTCTATATATCAGCGGAGATTAATCAACCACGGAGCGTAGTCCGGTCAAATTAATCTCTGACTGTAAAGGAAATTGAACTCGTTCGTCATCCTCTATGTAGTTGGGATGCCAGGTTGTTTTCTAGTTGTTTTGACTCTGATATTTATAGCAACCATTTGTGAAATTTTAATTATGGTCTACCTAGTATTGTTAATATTTCGCACACGTTTTATGCTAGTTATAGTTGGCTGTATTTGAGGGTCCTCCTGTTATCTCATCGGTAATATAGCAATTGGAATTTATTGAAAACCATATCATTTTTGTCCATTATGTTTATTATTATTATTATTATTATTATTATTATTATTATTATTATTATTATTATTATTATTATTATTATTATTATTATTATTATTATTATTTTAGGACAAAAATCCACACCAATGCATTTGTGTGATGTAAAGAAAGCCTTTCGTGCTCTCCTGATTGCACTATCAAGGTCCTGAGAAAGTGGTTAGGAGAAGGCTTACATCTCAATGACTAACACGGTCGCAATCCAGTGGCTGTTGTTGTTGTTTGTGATTCAGCTACTCGGAACAAAAAGTTCCAAGTAGTACAGGCTATGATGAGCCCGTAAGCGCTACCCAGAGTTCACACCTCATATTCTTCTTGATCTCCTGACCAGGTCACCTCTATTCCCGACTACCGATGTTCCTGTGAGGATGTCTTCCAGAGAGTTAAGACCACTTGTCCTTCCTGTCATCCTGATATTCTGAGAACTGGAGTTGTTGCTAATAAAGACATTCTTAAAGAAGGGGCTTTATTATTTAAAGCCCCTTCTTCTACCCTTCTCGTTCTAATATTTTTACTTCTATAGATTATTTCACATTTCTTAAAATCAATATTGTGATCCTTTTCCCAACTATGGTTAGCTACAGCACTGTTATCAGCCATGAGTCTACATGTTTTTTTTACGTTCTTCAATTCATATCTCAAGTCCCCCCCCCCCCCAACCTCTTTTCCCCACATGGACTTCGTCGCAATATCTAAAAAGAAATATATAAACACCTCCTGGATATGTATCGTATGTTAGTACGTGAAAAGAAATTACCCTTACTCATTATTATGATTATTATTATTAATATTTTATTTTTGCAGTTATTACTAATGGAAATACTACTGGTACTATTAAAGCTATTAACTATTGCTTTATTATTAGCAAAGAAAATTAAAAACAAGGAATAATGCGAATACTGATAATAGTAGTAGGCATCCATCAGTCATAAAAGATTATGGAGGTGCGCTCTGGTTGTTGGTATGGAGTGGCCTCTCCAGGGCGCAAAACCAGGGTGGGTTGATATGGAGGAGAAGCTATGGCCCAAGCAGCAGGTCTCCCCTCTCCACCGCGCCAAAAGTCTCCAGTGGAAAAGCAAACAACAATACGATTGGTTCCAGCGCCGTTGCAAGAACTGTCAGAACGAGGTTGAGGGCAACAACGAACTGCTCTAGGGGCTCCAGCTCCGGAGTTAACCTCGAAGTTGGTAAAAGAAGGCACAGGGACCCCAAACCCGGAGACCACCGTGATCGTGGCCGTAGAAGTACCCCCACTCTCTCAAGAAGGGCAAGAACGACCCCAGCCTCCTGAAGCAGAGCCTGGGCCGCACGACCCCCCGGAGGTGGACGTCCCGGTCCCGCACCTACAGGTTCCAGACAGAGATCGTCACAGCCTTCTTCCACCCGTGGCCGGCTTCCTTTACGACCAAGCAGAAGGAAGAGTGATAATTAGTAATTAAAACAATTATTATTAGAATTATTATTATATAATAATATAACTAAACTAATAATAATATTAATAATAAAACAGAAATAATAAGAAGACGAAGAAGAAGAAGAAGGAAACAAATTGATTATAATAATAATAATGTTATCTATATCAATAAAAATGGAAATGTTCGTTTGTGCATAACCGCTAATCTCCGAAAGTTCTTCACCATTGCATTGAAATTTTCACAACGTTCCATTCGCATCCGAGCAGGTTCTTACATACATATTATATAGATGTCACGTCTCTGACGGTAAAAAACATGCTTTTCTGAAAAACTGTGTTTTTCATGTGTTCTTCATGTGAGGGAAATCTTCGAAACCTCTTTATCGATTGCTTTGAAATTTTGGCTCAACGTTGTATTCGAATAGGCGCGTCTTTTTATATATATGTACTATATCCATGCCTCACCTGTGACAGGAAAAAAACATGCGTTTTTTAAACAACAGCGCCATCTATTGGACTTAAGAGCAACACACGCTGTACACCTTAGCAATCTAATGGGGATTACAAGCACACATTTATTCCATTGTGTTAAAAGTTACCATAAATAACTCGAGGTCAAATGTCTTCTTTCCAGTAATAGCTGACAGTCGAATGTAAGCTTGTTAAGAGTCGACACCGCCAGTTTGTCGTTGTATTTGTAACCGCCGAGCGCCGTCAGTTTGTTACCGTCGAGCATCGCCAATTGTCACTGTCGGGCACCCCCAATTGTCACTGTCGAGCACCACCAATTGTCACTGTCGAGCACAACCAATTGTCACTGTCGAGCACCACCAATTGTCACTGTCGAGCACCACCAATTGTCACTGTCGAGCACCACCAATTGTCACTGTCGAGCACCACCAATTGTCACTGTCGAGCACCACCAATTATCACTGTCGAGCACCACCAATTGTCACTGTCGAGCATCACCAATTGTCACTGTCGAGCACCACCAATTGTCACTGTCGAGCACCACCAATTATCACTGTCGAGCACCACCAATTATCACTGTCGATCATCACCATTGTCACTATCGAGCACCACCAATTGTCACTGTCGAGCACCACCAATTGTCACTGTCGAGCACCACCAATTGTCACTGTCGAGCACCACCAATTGTCACTGTCGAGCGCTGCCACTTGTCACCGTCGTGCACCGCCAGCTTGTCCCCGTGGAACATCGTCAACAGCATCAACACAGCGATCCGTTAACTTTCCGAAATGAGAATTAGAAAATCCTCTTAGGGAGGCATAGCAGTAAATTGGCGTCGGCGGAACAACAGGAAGGTCCAGGCTGACAAATGAGAGGCCCAGGAGGAGGACTTTGCCAGATTTAGTTCGCAATTACCAGTGGCATTACGGAGGAAATGAAACTAATTTGGAAATGAAACAGATAATCTAATGAAAGTTGGTATGTAATCTTATAGGAGCTGTGAGCCTCAGAATGGTTTTACTCTTTGGATCCAATTAAGAACTGAGAAAGGATATATATATATTATATATATATATATATATATATATATTATATATATATATATATAGATTATATATATATATATATATATATATATATATACATATATATATATATATATATATGTCGTACCTAGTAGCCAGAACGCACTTCTCAGCCTACCCTACTATGCAAGGCCCGATTTGCCTAATAGCCAAGTTTAATGAATTAATTGTTTTTCGACTACCTACCTACCTAACCTAACCTAACCTAACTTTTTCGGCTACCTAACCTTAACCTAACCTATAAAGGTAGGTAGGTTAGGTTAGGTAGGGTTGGTTAGGTTCGGTCATATATCTACGTTAATTTTAACTCCAATAAAAAAAATTTACCTCATACATAATGAAATGGTAGCTTTATCATTCATAAGAAAAAAAATTGAGAAAATATATTAATTCTGGAAAACTTGGCTTATTAGGCAAATCGGGCCTTGCATAGTAGGCCAAAAAGTGAGTTCTGGGTACTAGGTACGACATATATATATATATATATATATATATATATATATATATATATATATATATATATATATATATATATATATATAATATATATATATATATATATATATACATATATATATATATATATATATATATATATATATATATATATATATATATGTCGTAACCTAGTACCCGAAACTCACTTTTTGGCCTACTATGCAAGGCCGATTTGCCTAATAAGCCAAGTTTTCCAGAATTAATATATTTCTCAATTTTTTTCTTATGAAATATAAAGCTACCCATTTCATTATGTATGAGGTAAATTTTTTTTATTGCAGTTAAAATTAACGTAGATATATGACCGAACCTAACCAACCCTACCTAACCTAGTCTACCTATACCTACTTTATAGGTTAGGTTAGGTAAAATTAGGTAGCCGAAAAAGTTAGGTTAGGTTAGGTTTAGGTAGGTTAGGTAGTCGAAAAACAATTAATTCATTAAAACTTGGCTTATTAGGCAAATCGGGCCTTGCATAGTAGGGTAGGCTGAGAAGTGCGTTCTGGCTACTAGGTACGACATAATATATATATAATATATATAGTATATATATATATATATATATATATTATATATAATATATATATATATATATATAGATATATATATATATATATATATATATATATAATATACCTTTCTCAGTTCTTAATTGGATCCAAAGAGTAAAACCATTCTGAGGCTCACAGCTCCTATAAGATTACATACCAACTTTCATTAAGATTATCTGTTTCATTTCCAAATTAGTTTCATTTCCTCCGTAATGCCACTGGTAATTGCGAACTAAATCTGGCAAAGTCCTCCTCCTGGGCCTCTCATTTGTCAGCCTGGACCTTCCTGTTGTTCCGCCGACGCCAATTTACTGCTATGCCTCCCTAAGAGGATTTTCTAATTCTCATTTCGGAAAGTTAACGGATCGCTGTGTTGATGCTGTTGACGATGTTCCACGGGGACAAGCTGGCGGTGCACGACGGTGACAAGTGGCAGCGCTCGACAGTGACAATTGGTGGTGCTCGACAGTGACAATTGTGGTGCTCGACAGTGACAATTGGTGGTGCTCGACAGTGACAATTGTGGCTCGACAGTGACATTGGTGGTGCTCGATAGTGACAATTGGTGATGCTCGACAGTGATAATTGGTGGTGCTCGACAGTGATAATTGGTGGTGCTCGACAGTGATAATTGGTGATGCTCGACAGTGACAATTGGTTTGCTCGACAGTGACAATTGGTGGTGCTCGACAGTGACAATTGGTGGTGCTCGACAGTGACAATTGGTGGTGCTCGACAGTGACAATTGGTGGTGCCTCGACAGTGACAATTGGGGGTGCCCGACAGTGACAATTGGCGATGCTCGACGGTAACAAACTGACGGCGCTCGGCGGTTACAATACAACGACAAACTGGCGGTGTCGACTCTAACAAGCTTACATTCGACTGTCAGCTATTACTGGAAAGAAGACATTTGACCTCGAGTTATTTATGGTACTTTTACACAATGGAATAAATGTGTGCTTGTAATCCCCATTAGATTGCTAAGGTGTACAGCGTGTGTTGCTCTTAAGTCCAATAGATGGCGCTGTTGTTTAAAAACGCGTGTTTTTTCCTGTCACAGGTGAGGCATGGATATAGTACATATATATAAAAAGACGCGCCTATTCGAATACAACGTTGAGCCAAAATTTCAAAGCAATCGATAAAGAGGTTTCGAAGATTTCCCTCACATGAAGAACACATGAAAAACACAGTTTTTCAGAAAAAAGCATGTTTTTTACCGTCAGAGACGTGACATCTATATAATATGTATGTAAGAACCTGCTCGGATGCGAATGGAACGTTGTGTGAAAATTCAATGCAATTGGTGAAGAACTTTCGAGATAGCGGTTATGCACAAACGAACATTCCATTTTATTGATATAGATAACATTATTATTATTATAACAATTTGTTTCCTTCTTCTTCTTCTTCGTCTTCTTATTATTTCTGTTTTATATTAATATTATTATTAGTTTAGTTATTTATTATTATAATAATATTCTAATAATAATTGTTTTAATTACTAATTATCACTCTTCCTTCTGCTTGGTCGTAAAGGAAGCCGGCCACGGGTGGAAGAAGGCTGTGACGATCTCTGTCTGGAACCTGTAGGTGCGGGACCGGGACGTCCACCTCCCGGGGTCGTGCGGCCCAGGCTCTGCTTCAGGAGGCTGGGGTCGTTCTTGCCCTTCTTGAGAGAGTGGGGGTACTTCTACGGCCACGATCCACGGTGGTCTCCGGGTTGGGTCCCTGTGCTTCTTTTACCAACTTCGAGGTTAACCCGGAGCTGGAGCCCTAGAGCAGTTCGTTGTTGCCCTCAACTCGTTCGACAGTTCTTGCAACGGCGCGGAACCAATCGTATTGTTGTTTGCTTTTCCACTGGAGACTTTTGGCGCGGTGGAGAGGGGAGACCTGCTGCTTGGCCATAGCTTCTCCTCCATATCAACCCACCCGGTTTTGCGCCCTGGAGAGGCCACTCCATACCACAACCAGAGCGCACCTCCATAATCTTTTAGACTGATGGATGCCTACTACTATTATCAGTATTCGCATTATTCCTTGTTTTTAATTTCTTTGCTAATAATAAAGCAATAGTTAATAGCTTTAATAGTACCAGTAGTATTTCCATTAGTAATAACTGCAAAAATAAAATATTAATAATAATACATCATAATAATGAGTAAGGGTAATTTCTTTTCACGTACTAACATACGATACATATCCAGGAGGCGTTTATATATTTCTTTTTAGATATTGCGACGAAGTCCATGTGGGGAAAAGAGGTTGGGGGGGGGGGGACTTGAGATATGAATTGAAGAACGTAAAAAAAACATGTAGCATGGCTGATAACATTGCTGTAGCTAACCATAGTTGGGAAAAGGATCACAATATTGATTTTAAGAAATGTGAAATAATCTATAGAAGTAAAAATATTAGAACGAGAAGGGTAGAAGAAGGAAGAAGGGCTTTAAATAATAAGCCCCTCTTTAAGATGTCTTTAGTTAGCAACAACTCCAGTTTCTCGAGATATCAGGATGACAGGAAGGACAAGTGGTCTTAACTCTCGTGGACAGACCATCCTCACAGGACACATCGGTATGTCGGGAATAGAGGTGACCTGGTCAGGGATCAAGAGAATATGCGAGTGTGACTCTGGGTAGCGCTTACGGGGCTCACATCAAGCCTGTTACTACTTGGAGACTTTTGTTCCGAGTAGCTGAATCACAAACAACAACAAAGCCACTGATTGCGACCGTGTTTAGTCATTGAGATGTAAGCCTTCTCCTAACCACTTTCTCAGGACCTTGATAGTGCAATCAGGAGAGCACGAAAGGCTTCTTTACATCACACATGCATTGGTGTGGTATTTTGTCCTAAATAATAATAATAATAATAATAATAATAATACTAAATAATAATAATAATAATAAGAATAATAATATAATAATATAATAATAATAATAATACAACATATGGACAAAAATGATATGGTTTTCAATACATTC
>WNGS01167840.1:28065024-28078031 GCA_020271785.1 Procambarus virginalis | reverse complement strand
AAGACGCGGCTGCAACACACATGCAACAATTCCCTGCAGCTTGTATTATGAAGATGCAAATTTTCCATCTGCGCCCTCACTGAGACTCTCCCACCAACACCCATAACTCACAAACTTACAGAATTTTAGTACGAGGCTGAAGATTTTTTTTAGACTTGTATGAATTTAGAGATTTATGTAAATTGTGTGTGCTTTGCATTTATAAATACGTGTTTTCGTATACATACATCCACATACATTGACTTAGGATAATACTAAAGCCCAGATCTTACTGTGTGTAACATATATTATACAGGGTGGTCCAAAAGTAGGTGGACAGTATGTGGAATAATTGTGATGGGGAAACAGTTTGAGCACCTGGGATGATGAAATTTAAGGGCTTTTGTATTATTGTTCAAAATAAAATGTAATTGACAATGTAATAATTGTGTTAATAAGTATAATTGTATGTATACGTAATCGCAGCATAAATGTTACCATGTACTGTCCACCTACTTTTGGACCACCCTGTATATTGTAGTGTACTCAACCAGTACTCACCTAGTTGTGTGTACTCACCTAGTAGTGCTTGCCTGGGTTGAGCTCTGGCTGTTGGTCCCTCCTCTGACGAGACAGGACTCTCTCTCTCTCTCTCTCTCTCTCTCTCTCTCTCTCTCTCTCTCTCTCTCTCTCTCTCTCTCTCTCTCTCTCTCTCTCTCTCTCTCTCAACACCACACCGCACCAGAAGCGGTGTGTGTGTGTGTGTGTGTGTGTGTGTGTGTGTGTGTGTGTGTGTGTGTGTGTGTGTGTGTGTGTGTGTGTGTGTGTGTGTGTGTGTGTGTGTTTCTTTATTATGCTCACATATCTGCGTTGCAAGATTATGAGTTTCAACTCTTGGATGTTGCCTGATCTTGATACTCACGGTATTGCTCAACTATTCTCGACCTTTTGGTTCTCTATCGTATCTACTGTTAAAACTTCGGGTTGTTAGCCTCCATTGTTTACCACTACTCAACTTGTTTACCATTAGTACACTGAGTATTTCCGGGGCGTTGTGAGACGGTGCCACACAGCGCCAGCACCCCGACAACACCCACAAAAACTGGACGTGTGCTGTACGTCAACAATGGGGCTCGAGTACGTGTTTCTGTTGCTGCTGGTGTTGCTGGTGTTGCTACAATCAATACGGCTGCTTCTGTTGCTGCAATTTATATGATTGCTCCTACTGTTGTTACTGTTATTCCCACCGCCCATACCGTTGTTCCCGCTGCTCTTAGTGCTGATGCCTTGACTGATGCCTCTGTGGATGCTGTTAAATCTGCCGCTGCTGTGCTTTCCACTGCTGCTTTTTCTGTTGTGGAGGCGGTTTCTGCGTAACTTTCTCATTCATTTACTCACAAGGCTCAGACTCTGCTGGGTTGTAACCCATGCGGCTTCCTAACGAGACAAACTGGGGCTGTGTTGACAAGACAGCTTATGCTCCTAAATTATAAAGTACTTATAGTAAGTATTTGGTGGAACGTACCAAGATGATGTGATGGTGCAACAGACTGTAAATTTTATTTTTATTTAATTTGGTCAAACTGGAAGCTTTTTTTTTTAATCAGGAATATATATATATATATATATATATATATATATATATATATATATATATATATATATATATATATATATATATATATATATATATATATTTATATTATATTATATGTATATATATATATATATAAAGTGTGTGTGTGTGTGAAGACTTAATCTAACCTCTACTAACAATCCTAGGCCAAATACACTCTATTATAGGCCTAATATAGAACATATATGTCGCTGTACTATCCCGAGGAATATTTAAGTTTGGTTCCTAACTTTGTTTTTTCCAACCCGTATAAAATAAATTGTACAGCATTCTACTATCTGCTGGTCCTTCAGGTCATCTTGAAGCTTACAACCCACTAGTTAGCAAAGAACTATCATATCTGGAGAATAGCTGGTAGTTTGTTGTCTTGATTTGCCACAACGGACAAAATACAATGTGCTAACCTAACGACAGACGCACGGAGCTACGCACGCACCTAACCTAACCTAACCTAACTTAACCTAACCTAACCTAACATAACCTAACATAACCTAACCTAATCATGTATAAAAAAAAATGTGAATATTTGTGAGCCGCTACTTTTCATAGTTATTTTGTATTTCCTAAGCTGGGGAGCATAGCGTTCAAAATGAGATTTATTAGTAGAGAGGACGGGTTGGTACCTGTATAAATTAAACAAAATTCGAAATACACTGACAAACTTTTGTTGATTCTTTATACATAATGCATATGTATATAATACTTAAGTATAAATATTTAATCAAATAAATCACGTATATTCCTAACATTTCAGATTATTCTTTAATCACCGAAATGTAGCTAATGTATTTAAACTGACGGTCAACAACATTAGGTGCAGCACACACACAGGATTAATAACATCCTGTGTGTACAGGTGAGCGGGTACGAGAGGGCTCAGCTGCTCCTGTCTATGACACTGTCTAAACATTGGTTTATCACTTCTCAACTCCCTCGAGAAGTAGGTATGAGACCTCATGACAGGGATTCCAGATCAACTTAAGCGGTTCCGAAACCTATTGGCATACACGACACGCATAAACACAATAAAGCACCTAAACCAGAAGGACTGTTTCAAAGCTCTCGAAACGTATTCTCTAAAAAAGGAGCCTATAGCGAGGTATCTCCGTCCTTGTGTTCGTTAGTCTTTAAGGTGGACCAAACCACTTCATCTTCAGATGCGTGGTGTGGTCATCGTATTCGTTAGTCTTTAACGCGGCATTCTAACCACACGTTAACCCCAAGGAAGACTATAAAACTATAAAGACTTACAAGGACAAGAAGAATGGCGAGAGAAAACGCAGTAAGAAGAAGCGAGAGAGAGTGAAGAGGAGGCATTAGTAGCCAATACCATTAAGTCAAGATTGGAGGAGAAGCCAAGGCTTTTAAAAGACTTCACTGATGTACGACTTCCTCCTCGCCTTGAGAGTCTCCCCAGTGAATCTGAGGCGAGCAAAGGAGGCTATACATCACGCCAAAGGGAGACTTACAACTGATCAACAAAAAAGAGGAGTTTTATAGTCATAGAGAGTAAAGAGGACTTCTCACTAAGACTCTGGAAGCTGCTGTGTGCTAGGGGGCTAAGTCTTCGATGCTCCAAGGTATAATCCCAAGGATGATGCTCGCTGAAGGGATTTATATACAGACTCTTACAGTAAACTTTTGACGATAGTTCTATTTTGAGGATAGATAGGTGTAATGTTCTTTTGCAAGTGTATCGGAGATACAGGAGGCTCGTCGTACATGAAGGAGACATTTCCTCCTCTAGCCGTGTCTATGAGCCCCTCCTCGTCCTCCACCCGTGTCTACGAGCCCCTCCTCGTCCTCCACCCGTGTCTACGAGCCCCTCCTCGTCCTCCACCCGTGTCTATGAGCCCCTCCTCGTCCTCCACTCGTGTCTATGAGTCCCTCCTCGTCCTCCACCCATGTCCGAGAGCCCCTCCTCGTCCTCCATCCGTGTCCGAGAGCCCCTCCTCGTTCTCCACCCGTGTCTATGAGCCCCTCCTCGTCCTCCACCCGTGTCTATGAGCCCCTCCTCGTCCTCCACCCGTGTCTATGAGCCCCTCCTCGTCCTCCACCCGTGACAGAGCCTTTTTCTCTTCTCCCTACTACTGTAATGAGTAAACAATTTCAAAGGCATCCTAAAAACTACTGGATATACATGCCGTCTCCACTCTCTAATATGCATCTCTTTGCTTTAAATTTACAGCATCTCTTCTCTCGCAGACAGACACACAAACCTAGAATGACAGGATCTATCATGGCGAGATTTACGGTCATTCGAGAACTTGAGAGAAAAGAACAATTTGTTGAAAATGGAACAGGAAAGTAATGAGAGAAGAGGATAAATAGACTGCCACTTGGCAGGTCGTGTTCAACTCATGTTCATGGTCATGAGGATACATGGTCATGAGGATACATTGTCATGAGGATACATGGTCATGAGGATACATGGTCATGAGGATACATGGTCATGAGGATACATGGTCATGAAGATACATTGTCATGAGGATACATGGTCATGAGGATACATGGTCATGAGAATACATTGTCATGAGGATACATGATCATGTGGATACATGGTCATGAGGAAACACGTCATGAGGATACATGATCATGAGGATACTTGATCATGAAGATACATGGTCATGTGGATACATGGTCATGAGGATACATGTCATGAGGATACATGTCATGAGGATACATGTCATGAGGATACATGATCATGAGGATACTTTATCATGAAGATACATGGCCATGAGGATAAACGTCATGTGGATACATGGTCATGAGGATACATGGTTATGAGGATACATGGTCATGAGGATACATATGGTCATGAGGATATTGTCATGAAGAACATAAGAACACAGGTAACTGCAGAAGTCCTATTGGTCCATACGAGGCAGCTCCTATTTATAACCACCCAATCCCAATCATATTCATGTCCAACCCACGCTTGAAATAATCAAAGGACCCCCCCTCCACCACACCACGAGACAACTGGTTCCACAAATCAACAACCCTGTTACAGAACCAGTATTTACCCAAGTCTTTTCGAAATCTAAACTTATCCTGTTTAAACTAAAACTTATCCATTGTTTCGTGTTCTGTCCTGTGTTGATACTTTTAATACCCTATTAATATCCCCTTTGTTATATCCATTCATCCACTTGTAAACCTCCATCATGTCATTAAAAAGTCTTCGCCTTTCTAGTGAATGCAATTTAAGGTTTGTTAATCTTTCTTCATATGACAGGTTTCTGATTTGGGGAATTAGATTTGTCATCCTTCGCTGGACACGTTCATGGGAATTTATATCCATTCTATTGTACGGCGACCAAAACTGAACGCTATAACTGCTTTACACACGTACTTCAAATATAAATAATCTCCAACATAACCTAAACAACTAATCAAACCTAACCTATGTCAAACTATACATAGAAATTTATTATATAATAATATTAACTTATATATGAAAAGAAACCAATTTTTAATACACAGTATGTTAAAATTGATGAATGCTTCTGGGGAGGAAGTGGGGGGGGGGGGCCTTCATCTAATGAGCCTGGTCTGGGTGTGGAAGACGTATCTCATAACAGAACGAGTATGTTACGGTGGATGATTTTATGTTAGCCACTCTACTCAGTTTGTCTTTTGAATAACTCATTTGGGTTATAACACACCACAGACATTTCTACAAATAGAATAACAAATAACACTGATTTGGCCAAGAATTTGCCTATTTCACAGCCTAGAAAAAATATATTTTCTTTACCTTCTTTACTGTATACATTTTTTGGAGATATATTCACTCGCCTTCGAATTTTATTTTAGCCATTCGCAGAATCCCAATAGAAACTGCTTCTCCATAGACTGAGACCCCTACTGCCATATGCTGGCAGGTTGTGCAAGATTCTCCTTCTTCGACGAAGACAAAAACTGAACTTGGTGGACGTTAAATTTGTGCGAGAATCAAAATACCGTTTTACTAAATTTTCAAAGACTAGAGAGATTTATAGAGAAAATAAAGGCACATAGTATTGAAGGGAACATACTAATTTGTATCAATATATTATTACCTCCATGTTCGACATGGTTATTGTATTTTAGAGCTTTCTCTTATTAACTAACTTTGCTTTACTATCGAAGAGACCTTAACAAACCATTTAGGTTAAAAAATAACTTACTAAATAAACAGATAAATACGGAACCGAGACATTTGAGCGTTAGATGATGCTTGACCAGTCATGCTTGACCAGTCAGGTTAAGTATCGGTGGGCATGGTTAAAAACTGGATGGGGGAACCGCACGGACACATACCCACCCTTCATAAATAAATTATCAGTAATTCACGGTGCGCTCGTTGGCCTCACACAGGTGACAATGAACAGTAGTTTCATATCCCAGAATTACCAACTATTGTATGGAAGGAAATTAATATATTACTTAGCTAATAAATAAATACATTTTAAAATAGTTATTGAGGGATGTAATAGTTAAGTGTATTTTATAACTTGATGAAGTTAGATATATGCCACTTGAGCCCTGGAAATTCATCACCCCGAAGCACTATCATAATATCCCATTTTCACCCAGGCTGCGCCACTGACGGCTAAGTGCCCACTCTCTTAATACTTTCCATAAGTTAACACTTGACACGAGGAAAATATATCTATGAAAATATTAATAGATATTCATGGAGGTGTCTTACCTTCGTGTTAAGCCTTTTAGGTAGGAAAATGGTTAAGTATTTTTACCTTGTGTTAGCGATAGTGGGAATTAGTGGGACGCTTTAGGATACGGGATAAAGGATAATAGGTGATTGAGGAAGGGATATTGAATCTCCGAGAATATCGACAAAGAATCACTTGTTGTAACGCCCCACATATTGCTGTGTTAACATACTTGCAAGACTTTGTTATGATAAAATGTAATATCTAATAAAGGAAAACTTTAGCAAGGCTCTAAAATCAAGAATGTAAGAGACGGAAATTGCTATATATCGATGTATAAGTGTCATTTGCGACAGATTCTTAGAGGAATAAGTCACTTTGAAATTAATTGTATAATTGTTAGTATTTTATGTTTTCAAGGTTGAACACTTACAGTTCTCGAAAATATTATTGCTTTTAAGGTCAAGGAAAGACCCAGTACATGTGTAAGTGTATTAAGACCAAAATTTTGGATGAAACCAACATTCTTTCTCAAGGTGGGATAAACAATGTTCTCAACATTGTTTATACCATCTTGATAAACGGTGTAGGTTACATCCAAAAATTTGCTAATAGTACACTTATACTTGTAATGAGTCTTTCCTTCATCTTCATTCAAGCACTACAGCATCGTAGTTTGTTTTTCCATTATTATTATTATTATTATATTATTATTATTATTATTATTATTATTATTATT
The DNA here is from genome assembly GCA_020271785.1 of Procambarus virginalis. Lineage (NCBI taxonomy): Eukaryota > Metazoa > Arthropoda > Malacostraca > Decapoda > Cambaridae > Procambarus > Procambarus virginalis. The sequence continues at coordinate 28,071,019 of WNGS01167840.1, read as the reverse complement.
ATTATATTATTATTATTATTATTATCATCATCATTGTTTTGTTCGTTGCAGTAGCATTGCTACTATAATCATTACTGCTGTTGTTATATTATGTGTTGCAATAATTAATATTATTTATTTTAACTTAGTTTATAAATATGTTAACAGCAGTTGCAACTGGTACCTTAAATCAAGCAACTATACATATGTTATAGATAGATTCTTAAATAATGCAGAAATAGCTTGAAAATTTCAAAAGTAAACATAATTATAATAATAACACAAATAATAGTTTAAATTTTTCAAAATAACTCAAAGTAGTGTTCAATAAAACTATAGAATCTCCACATTGAAGCAGGTAACTGTTCAGAAAAAAATAACAATAATAAATAATATTAATAAACCTTTAATTATAAAGTAGGTTAAAATAATCTGAACAGTTTTTAATAACAATATAATTTTGTATAATATCTCAAATATCAGAGAGAGAGATGTCAACTAGAAGGGGGGGGGGGGTAATTATAGATTCCATATGACAGCAATGGCCAACAAATCCTTAAGTAAATTACATAGGATCAACCGCAATATTGTTCTTTATAAAATGAAATTAATCAATTTAACGCATATCAATGTAGACCTTGTGAGGTTAAGATTGGGAATAACGTTCCTGCGATTCCCGGCCCACAGTTCCCAGGAAGCACTACATGTGATCAATCATAAGAAGTTCCAGCATCCCTATCGGGTCCCTGGGGGTCCCTGGGGGTCCCTAGGAGTCCCTGGGAAGCATAATAATAACGACGTCCAATGATGGACGCCATGGGAGGCGATCTGACACCTTTATAAACACATGCATCTAGAATTTTTGTTCAGGATATTGTTTTATACCACCTTGATAAAGGATGTTGGTTTCATCCGAAACTTTGTTAAATAATAATACACTTACACATATATTGTTTCTTTCCTTCACCTTCATTTAAACCACGAAAGTGTAGTAAGTTTCTCAATAATAATGAAAATATTATATTGATAATTTCATCTCTCGTATTACTCAAAATTTACAAAATTATTTAATTCATTTCCGTAGCAGGATGGCACCAAAACATACCCACTTCAGCAATTAAATCACAAAGAGTAAAGGTTAAGGAAAGGTAATGATATATAAAGAATACCAGGAATAGTTCCACTTACCTTGCGCAATATCTAACAAGCGCTATGTTGAAATTAAATACCAATAATAAAAATAACCACAACTAATATTATGAATCGTAATAGGTGTAACCATCACGATAACATAAATTAGAACTAGCAAATGAAGAACAACAGCACACATGAATGAAAAAAAATATAAATTAATGAACAACAACATCTTTCATACAACATAAAAGAAGGAGGAAGAGAAAACTGAAAAAAATACATTATATATGAATAAAGATGAATGAAAAATACTGCTATGAAAAACAGGTGTAAGAGAAACGAGTAGTAAGATAAAATAAATATAATAAGGCTACAGTACAAAACTTCGAAGCGTGTTGGAAGTCGCACCGAAATTCCTTCAGGACAAAAACGTAATAGAGACATACAAACAACTCCAACAGTTTCCTGGAAGGCTGAGTTGAAAAGAACTTTATGTCAACAGTGAAAAATACCTGAAAAGTGGAGCGTGTTGGTGAGAGAGAGAGAGAGAGAGAGAGAGAGAGAGAGAGAGAGAGAGAGAGAGAGAGAGAGAGAGAGAGAGAGAGAGAGAGAGAGAGAGAGAGAGAGAGAGAGAGAGAGAGAGAGAGAGAGAGAGAGAGAGACTGTGCATGAGGATGGTAGAGGACAAAACGAAGGTTCCAACTTGCAATTATGCAAATAAATGACTATTACCGTACAAGAAAGTTGAGGATAGAGGGGAGACAATGTTTAGCAACGGGACCCGCGAAGCCGGAAGGAAACTATTCGAGGGGTTTTAAGGCTCGGGAGGATGGACCAATTTCGGAGAGAAGAATTTCTGGAAAAGACAAAGGCAGTCACATTCACACACACAATACTCATGATTAAAGTCTCCAGTTCTCTTTCATGCACACTGACGCCAGACATCATGCAGATTGCACCTTATTTGTGAGCATTATTTAACAGCTTAGTAAGCATAAACGACGGATAAAAAAGTTTTGTGAATTTCATGGTAATATAATAAAGGAAATGTCTTGGTGATGAAATACATCATGGAGATGTAATGAAGAAAATGTCATGGAATGTATTAAGAAAAATGTAATGGGAATGTATTAAGAAAAATGTCATAGAGATGTAATAAAGGGTGTAAAGGTAGCAAAGAATTAGCACAGAAATAGTCTTTTATGAATGATCTTTCATTAATAGAGACTGTGGGCACGACTAACTTTTTTAAACCTTTTTTTCAATGTAGACCTTAACATTTTAGAATTGTTTCTGGTTGCCAGAGTGAGACTTGAATTTAACTAATCCGTCATCGACTCTGTTATTTTCACAGTTAAATCTGCAAGTGGGTTGTTAGGTCTTTATATTTCAGTAAAATATCTCTTATTATTAATTTTAATTGCATTTACACAGTTGACTGAATTTTATCTTGCACAATAACTTCGTTTTGTCGTACCAAAACACGGAGGTGAGAATCCTGATATATTTAATCAACAGAAACATGATCCCTATCAATACTGACCATAAGAGAAGAACTGTAGACATTTGCATACCACAGAGTCTGTCACAGATTAAGAAAGTAATTCGAAACAGAGCAATGCAAAAGTTGTACAGTGACCACAACTCAGCTGTTGCAACATCACGATCTGCGGGTTGGTACAGGAATTCAACCAACTACGAACCACTTATGTTAATGAAGGGGAGCAGTAGAGCAACAGAAGTACACTTACATCGCATCAGGCTTGGATACCCATGTGCATGGGAAATAGGCTTACAGGTTCCGGAAGATGAGAGGAAATGTCAACACTGTGGAGAAATGCCCGACAGACCACTGGAACATTATCTAACACAGTGCACAGTTACAAACCCATTAAGATTTCAACTTCGATTCAACAGAGCAGAAGACGTTGTTAAACACATATGGCAACATCTTACTGAAGCGACCATACGAGTAATAAATACTCATACTCCGCCCAAGTAAGACAGCAACAAGCAACACTTAGTGGGCCAGCCAGAGGCTTAGGGCCCGCACAGGGATATCCCTGCAAAAAAAAAAAAATACTGACCAGAAGAGACAGTTCGCCATATACTATAGGATAAAGTAGACCACCAACTTGCTCATGAAGAATTCTCACGACACCAAATGGAACACCTTGAAGGAGATGAATGTCGTCTTTGCCTTCAAATGTCCACTTGAAGACTGTCAGCCCGAACAATATCTGTATATAGGCAAGACAACAACATTTTCATGGAGCAAGACAATACCCAAACAGCAATGCTCCATCAAGGAACGTAAGGTCTCTACCCACAACCAGATCATTACCAGAGAAATCATGACAAGCAATAAAATAATCGACAGATACAACGACAATAGAGGATTGGACATCTGGGGACCATTCAAGCTTGTTCGCATTTGTGTTCTCCACGTGTACCCCAAAGAATGAGGTGATTTGATAAAATACCATGCCCAAGATTACCATCAGAGTGTCGGCGGGCTGATAGACAAATAGCCTCGGCTACCATCAGTTTTTTGTCCGGTCGTGATGGTCGAATGGATAAGGTGCCCTGTACACACCAGTTGCATTGTGCTCCTGGCAGTATGGGCTCCAGTCACTTCTGGGGTGTAAGTTTACAGTTAATATATATATATATATATATATTATATAAGCCTACCATGAAAGGTCGCTATGCTGGTAAGTTCTGCCAGCAGATGATGAACAAAATCAGAGTCAGGTCATATTTCCACTACCAATCCCAGATACATCAGACTTCACCCACCTAATATACAGCTTCACCAACTTCCTAAGCCACTCTCATCACTGTAAAGGCTCCGTAAAATAAGGAATTAAAACTTTCCCTTCATGGCCATCCTTGCTAGTGATCGGGTAGAGCTCCTTTGAAGGAGAAAGTTGAGGGAAAGTCACAGTAATGAAGATCTGTTGACGGAGGATTAGTGGCTAAATATGATGTACTACTGTCTGGTACTTCTGACATTCTTCCTTATACTGTGGGTGGTAAGACAATGGTCGTACATGATGTAAAAAGAGATTAGTGGCTATTATAGTATGGTGGCGGTTATGGTAATGACGGAAGTGATGATTGTAGTGGTCATAATGGTAGTGGTGGTGACGAGTTGATTAAGGTGATGATGGAGTTAGTGCAAGTTTTGGTAGCGATGGTGACAATGCAAGTGGTAGTCTGCATTCGTACCAGTCGTGTTACGATGGTGATTGTTCTGGCGGTAGTAAACAGCGGGCATGTTTGTAGTTGTGGTTGTGAACGTGGTTATGATTGTTGTAAATGTTGTGACGGTGGAAAGTAGTGAAAGAGGTGGTAACGGTAGAGGAGATGCAAGTAGTGGAAGTGGGTTTATTATGCTGGTTGAAATGATGGAGGCTGTTATGTTTGAGGGTGAAGAACGGTGGGGTGCACATGGATGTATTTTTGGGGTGCACATGGATGTATTGGTGGGGTGCACCTGGATTTATTGGTGGGGTGCACCTGGATGTATTGGTGGGGTGCACCTGGATGTATTGGTGGGGTGCACATGGATGTATTGGTGGGGTGTGGCCCCGAAAGCCTCCTTGTTTAGATTCTTAATGACCTTTACGTGTTTGGTAACCTGGAGGAGCTGTTGATATTATCCTGCTCACATGAACTTATGGTTTTACTGTTGGGATGATGTCTATTCCCAGTCCCTTTTCTTTGATTGATTTTGGATGGGATGCTTATATTGTAGTAATGGTGATGAGTGATGCTGCTGATGAAGTTGTAAAGTGGTGAGGTGGTTATGAATGATGCGAGATGGTGCAATTGATCCTTACACTCTAAGGTCCTGGCTAGCCTCCGTCTTAAACCACGAAGGGAGTTTATCTCCAGTACTTTTATCTCTAAGGTGTTACATTCCTTTATTAACCTTACACTGAAAATTATAGGACCTTGGTAAGGATATGCAAAGAAGGACAATCTTCGTACCTTCAGTAGACATCATTTGTACGTCTGTTGACGGGCGAGTATTGTGACTACTGTGAGGTCTGACCAGTGGGCCGCGTACTGTGTCACTGACTACTGTGGGGTCTGACCAGTGGGCGGCGTACTGTGTCACTGACTACTGTGAGGTCTGACCAGTGGGCCGCGTACTGTGTCACTGACTACTGTGAGGTCTGACCAGTGGGCGGCGTACTGTGTCACTGACTACTGTGGGGTCTGACCAGTGGGCGGCGTACTGTGTCACTGACTACTGTGAGGTCTGACCAGTGGGCGGCGTACTGTGTCACTGACTACTGTGGGGTCTGCCTAGTGGGCGGCGTACTGTGTCACTGACTACTGTGGAGTTTGACCACTTAGGCGCAAAGCTGTCGGACGATAACAATATTCCATCTTTTCTGCTTAAGTTTAGAAGTGATGCAGACAGATATTCATCTTTACTACGTGAAACTGAGAAATAAAGCTCGCAATTAAAGCAGAGGAATGCAAGGTGGTTATATCTCTAATATCGTAATTATCTTTGAAGCCGAGGCGACTTAATCGCATCTAATTTGCAGAGTTCGCGCGAAGATTCATCTTAAATATTTACCACAACGGTTATGTGTGTGTACTTACCTAGTTGTACTTGCGGGGGTTGAGCTCTGGCTCATTGGTCTGCCTCTCAACTGTCAATCAACTAATGTACAGGTTATTGAGCGTACCGGGCTCTATCATATCTACTCATGAAGCTGTGGGTGCTTGGTCAGACCTGTGGGTGCTTCTTCAGACATGTGGGTGCTTGGTCAGACCTGTGGGTGCTTCTTCAGACCTGTGGGTGCTTCTTCAAACCTGTGGGTGCTTCTTCAGACCTGTGGGTGCTTGGGCAGACCTGTGG
>WNGS01167840.1:28054741-28064924 GCA_020271785.1 Procambarus virginalis | reverse complement strand
TGCTCATGTACCTGTGTGCTGTGTACCTGTGTGTGTTATTGGAGAAATATATGTATTAGACATAATAGAAGGAAAATAGAATTATTAGAAAGGCGGAGTCCAAGAGTTAATATCTCGATTCTGCTGGCACAAACAGTAAACACACACACACACACACACACACACACACACACACACACACACACACACACACCACACACACACACACAACACACACACACACACACACAACACACACACCGCATATATACAAAAATGCTAAAATAATATAAAAGTTTACCACAACCTTCCATACGTTTTCTCTAATAACCCCACAATTTATTTCATGCCTAAACCACTGAATAAATCAATCGATATTGTTATGGATTACCTCCTTTAAATGCAGTTTTATTATCATATAACGTTTAAGATGATATTCCCACACTCTGTTGATTTTTATGTTAGAATGAATATAAAGTTACATTGACAAAATGCAAGAAAATATTATGCATCAATAAAGTTGAGAGGCGGGACCAAAAAGCCGTAGCTCAAGCTTCGCAAGCACAACTAGGTGAGTATAGCATGCATTATCAGACTTTAAGAATTATATATTTAAGTATTTTTATGTTGTTTAATTGAATAACAATATAAAATATTGCAAATAAAAGAACACGAATTTTACACAACACTGATATATCCTCCGAGTGGAAAAGTGAAGTGGCTATTCAGCTGTACAAGGCTCTGGTGCACTGCCATTTGGACTACTGTATCCAAGCGTGGAGACCTTACCTTCAAAAGGACATTCCTGCCTTGAAGAAATTTCAACACAGTGACAGTAATCATCAGAGAACTAAATCCACACTCACACCTGAACCGGTTGAGGAGCTCAAACTAACAACACCACAAAGAAGACACTACAGAGCTGTTGTCATCAAGACCTCATAAATGCTGGTTAGTGAAAGATATTAATGCAGATCATTTCTTTATAAAAGCCAGCGTAACTCACACACGGGATGCAGCGTCTAGCTTTACAAGCCACATGTAAAACAGAAAGCTAGAGAATCTTTTTAATCAAACTGACAACGAACCTATTAAATCGGCCGTCAGTGAACTCGTAAAGGCCAAAATATTTCTTTATTTTGAAATTCAACTAGAAAAAATCCTCAGGATTTCCTGTTCCCTTCAAGGCCAATGGAGATGGTGACATTAAGGTAAATTAAGAACACTTACGTTCTGTCTAGATGCAACCACAATAATTCATGTAACTATTTTTGTTTCAAATTTATTGAGCTTTTAGTCTCAACAATGATTGCTGGAATATGTGCACTCGTCAACTATCTTAATTCCAAGGCAATATTTTCCTATATAATTTTTTCAATTGGAATTTAACCAATTTATGACCAATGTTACGAGTTATTACTTGGTGTGGAAATTGCTAGACCTTGTTTATTTTACAACTATAAGGCCCTGTCATCTACGTTTAGATTTAAATATCTGCCCTTGTCCTATGTTTCCCAAGAGATGCAATTTTAGGTCACTTGGCTTTTAACCTTATGATAGATTATTAACACTGGAAATTAACTTTATCATTTTACAATGAATGTTTTCGAGACAATTCTTGCCTACTCTGTAATATGGTGACCAAAATTAAGTGTAACAATGCTAATATATAAGATATAATTGATGGCTAATAAAGGCGTTTATATTACTAACGCGTTTAGATTTAATTCTAAATATCTTATTTTCGTTACTTTGTGTGTGGATATATTGATGTCTTAGATTTAGGATTTGTTAACCATTACCTTTGGTTCGGATATTCATTAACCATATCATAATAATAAATATATTACAAATCCACTATTTGAGCCAAACATGGGAATTTATATTTATAGTGTGGATCAGCATCAGCCGTTTATATCTAATATGCAAGTTATCCAAGTCTCTGCAAATACAACAGAATCTTCTGTTGCATTTAATGTATTCCTTGACCAATACAGAGCTCTGAAACACACTTATAGTGATATTGCCTCCAATCTGTATTACACCATTGATGGTTTTATGCGTTTTCTGTTCTTCATTTAAGCCCAAATTAATTTAATTTGTTACGTTTCCCCAAAGGCCTAAGGCTTCAATTTTCTCTTATGGGAACAGTATCAAAAGCATTACTTAGGTCAAGAGAAACGGCATTATATTATGCCAAGCTTGGATATGAAATGAGCTGTTGTAAGGAGCTTTGAGCTTAAAGGAATACTAAGTTAGACTCTATAGTTACTACTGTATCCTCTAGGGTTAGTTTGTAAGCAAATAAATTTTCACAGGGGAACAAACACAGCGTCACTTGTATTCCTATTTTTGTGTTTTTCTTTCTTTCAGTGAACTGTTGAGGAGATTTCTAAGGAGCGCTTGCGAAGCCCCGTTAGGTTCATTATCCAAGAAATAGTGAAGGCGGCAGTAGGCGATATCCTCTCTCAGCTTGTACACCGGATTGTTTATAACATGAAAATATTCAGCCGCAATTTAGCAGTGAACAACCTGTAAGGCTTGGAAGCGCCCAAGTCTCTTCTAACATCGTTAGCAAACTCAGAAACCCAGAAAGGTGTAGAGCTTATTGTTAAAACCATAAGCACCTCTCTTTCCTAGTCAATCATGCTCTGTATTTTTTCAATTCTTCATATTATACATATTTTAATTTAGTTAGAGGTTGCGTATGAGATAGTTAATAAATTCTTAAAGACGTGTGTAAACCCTATCATAAAACCTTTTTTTTAATTTATTTATTTTGAATTAAACCAAGCTTATTCAGCTTAAATGGCTGATAATGACTATCCATCTCCTGAATATAGAATAGTTTTTTTTGTATTAATATGTGAGGTACATCTGCATTAGTGCAGCTACCCTAGACTATATGAAGTGGAGTACAGTGTGTCAAAAAGCTAACTAGGTGATGCAAAAAATCCCCATCACACAGGATGGTTAGTCATACAGAGGCATGTGATAAGCAGTCTGCACTGGCAGACTCCGGATGCATTAGTATATTTCGTTAGTTGAATCATGTCTACGTTTCCTCATCTCCTCTTTTCAGCATACTTTCGACCGACAGAAAAGTAATCGGGTCTTGGAGCTTGAGTTCACTCACCCTCCTCTCATTTCAACCGACTTACTCATGAAATTTTATAAATGAATGAGGAAGGGAAACCTGACGACTGGAGTCCGACAAACACAATATCTAACCCTTTATCACTTCTTAAAATACAGGAAAAAAATCATTAAGGCTATATTTGTTACATGCAAACACACACACGCATAAACACCCACGCTCAATCACAAATGCACACAAACACATGCACTCACACTTAAAAACATGCACTCACACGCACTTATACCCAAAACACACTCTAACAAGAAGACAATAATCCCGCAGGAAGAGAAGGCTCTGCTGACTAAATACGACTGGATTGTCAGAAACCTTCGTCAGTGTTTAGCAAAAAGGTTTCTATAAAAGCTTGAGGAGCGAGGGGAAGTAAATGGTGTTGAGCTTGGAGAGAAAAAATATCATTGCAACAAGAAGCAAATTGTATTAGTGAGAGGGAAGAGGTTAGAAAGGAAGGGGGGCAATAAACAAATATCTCGGGATCAGTATAAGGTCTCATACTTTTCCTGTTATACGTCAAATTATTAACTAAGGATGTTGTATCCATGACGTTACTGTTTACATACGAGGTAAAACTATAAAATATAATAAAAAATGACATATATATTGCAGCTTGCCACAGGAGTATGTAAATCAACAAGAATATGAAAGTTGTTTGGGAATTTAATCAAAGAAAATACAAAGTAATGAATCTAGTTATTAGAATGACGAGGCCTCAGAGAAAATAGACAATGGGAGGACAGATTTTTGACTAAGAAAAGAGGAAGTGTCGTGGAGAAGACATTAGAGTAAATGAACAAAGGAACGTTATCGTTTTCCTCATATTTTATAATGTCAGTTTTTAAAGGTAGCTGCAATATTTGCCTTATTTAGCTGACAACATATTTCACTCGTCCAATATCTTAACATATTTGGCAACATCAGTCACCATGTTGCCAAACCAGTACTTCCCAAATCCTTCATGAATCTAAGCCTCTCCATCAATTGTTACGCGTTTTGACCTGGCCTGATAGTTTTAGGTTCAGAGTTGAGATGTTTAGATACATCGTGCATACAAGCAATTCTGTGCATTATACGAATATTCTAACGAAAATTAGTTCGCCTGCCATACATATCATTTATTATATATATATATATATATATATATATATATAATATATATATATATATATATATATTATATATATATATATATATATATATATATTATATATATATATATATATATATATATTAATATATATATATATATATATATATATATATATATTATATATATATATATATATGAACATTTGAGCAGTCTTGTTCAAAGGACTGTCATTATGTTCTGCCATGGTAATACTAGAACATTACTTTGTAACTTACTTCTCTTTGTTTACAGTCTTACTGTGATATCCGATTTATACTTTCTCTCGATGTTCTTTCTCTCAGTACTAAATAAGAAGTAGAGTGATAGCGAAGGCTGATGGTAAAGCCATGAAATGGCTGTGAAACAAAGAGAGTTTACATAAAGACTAATAGGATGCTTATAGATGTAGGGAGATAAAAAGATATATCGCTAATGCTTCGCTATTTGATTATAAAAGATTAGTAATTTCGAAACATTTCCCGGAACATAGTGAACATTTCCTTGGGGGTGCGGAATTATATCTTTTTCGTAAAGTGGAATCACTAACAGATGAAATGAAACTATATACTCAAAGGAGAAATTTGATTGTAAAGAAGAACCTCTTCAGGGTAAGATTAATAAGCAAGTGGATTGATTGTTTTAGTATGACTAGATGGCAAAGTGCCGAAAGCTACTGCAATATGCAAAAGCGACAACTGCTCGGTGGAGATTCAAAAGAAATAAATTGTTAACAAATCGAAGAGGATGCGTGTGTATGACAAATAAGCAATGAGGTTGATACGGACTTCGATTATTGTTAGCACGCTGGACGCTGAAGTCCGTATCAACCTCATTTGCTATTTGTCATACACACGCATCCTCTTCGATTTGTTAACAATTTATTTCTTTTGAATTCTCCACCGAGCAGTTGTCGCTTTTGCATATTGCAGTAGCTTTCGGCACTTTGCCATCTAGTCATACTAAAACAATCAATCCACTTGCTTATAATCTTACCCTGAAGAGGTTCTTCTTTACAATCAAATTTCTCCTTTGAGTATATAGTTTCATTTCATCTGTTAGTGATTCCACTTTACGAAAAAGATATAATTCCGCACCCCCAAGAAATGTTCACTATGTTCCGGGAAATGTTTCGAAATTTACTAATCTTTTATAATCAAATAGCGAAGCATTAGCGATATATCTTTTTATCTCCCTACATCTATAAGCATCCTATTAGTCTTTATGTAAACTCTCTTTGTTTCACAGCCATTTCATGCTTTAACCATCAGCCTTCGCTATCACTCTACTTCTTATTTAGTACTGAGAGAAAGAACATCGAGAGAAAGTATAAATCGGATATCACAGTAAGACTGTAAACAAAGAGAAGTAAGTTACAAAGTAATGTTCTAGTATTACCATGGCAGAACATAATGACAGTCCTTTGAACAAGACTGCTCAAATGTTCATATATATATCTATAATATATATATATATATATATATATATATATATATATATATTATATATATATATATATATATATATATATAATATGTATATATATATATATATATATATATATTATATATATATATAGATATTTATATATATATATATATATATATATATATATATATATATATATATGTATGGCAGGCGAACTAATTTTCGTTAGAATATTCGTATAATGCACAGAATTGCTTGTATGCACGATGTATCTAAACATCTCAACTCTGAACCTAAAACTATCAGGCCAGGTCAAAACGCGTAACAATTGATGGAGAGGCTTAGATTCATGAAGGATTTGGGAAGTACTGGTTTGGCAACATGGTGACTGATGTTGCCAAATATGTTAAGATATTGGACGAGTGAAATATGTTGTCAGCTAAATAAGGCAAATATTGCAGCTACCTTTAAAAACTGACATTATTAAAATATGAGGAAAACGATAACGTTCCTTTGTTCATTTACTCTAATGTCTTCTCCACGACACTTCCTCTTTTCTTAGTCAAAAATCTGTCCTCCCATTGTCTATTTTCTCTGAGGCCTCGTCATTCTAATAACTAGATTCATTACTTTGTATTTTCTTTGATTAAATTCCCAAACAACTTTCATATTCTTGTTGATTTACATACTCCTGTGGCAAGCTGCAATATATATGTCATTTTTTATTATATTTTATAGTTTTACCTCGTATGTAAACAGTAACGTCATGGATACAACATCCTTAGTTAATAATTAGACGTATAACAGGAAAAGTATGAGACCTTATACTGATCCCGAGATAATTTGTTTATTGCCCCCTTCCTTTCTAACCTCTTCCCTCTCACTAATACAATTTGCTTCTTGTTGCAATGATATTTTTTCTCTCCAAGCTCAACACCATTTACTTCCCCTCGCTCCTCAAGCTTTTATATAAACCTTTTTGCTAAACACTGACGAAGGTTTCTGACAATCCAGTCGTATTTAGTCAGCAGAGCCTTCTCTTCCCTGCGGGATTATTGTCTTCTTGTTAGAGTGTGTTTTGGGTATAAGTGCGTGTGAGTGCATGTTTTTAAGTGTGAGTGCATGTGTATGTGTGCATTTGTGATTGAGCGTGGGTGTTTATGCGTGTGTGTGTGTTTGCATGTAACAAATATAGCCTTAATGATTTTTTTCCTGTATTTTAAGAAGTGATAAAGGGTTAGATATTGTGTTTGTCGGACTCCAGTCATCAGGTTTCCCTTCCTCATTCATTTATAAAATTTCATGAGTAAGTCGGTGAAATGAGAGGAGGGTGAGTGAACTCAAGCTCCAAGACCCGATTACTTTTCTGTCGGTCGAAAATATGCTGAAAAGAGGAGATGAGGAAACGTAGACATGATTCAACTAACGAAATATACTAATGCATCCGGAGTCTGCCAGTGCAGACTGCTTATCACATGCCTCTGTATGACTAACCATCCTGTGTGATGGGGATTTTTTAGCATCACCTAGTTAGCTTTTTTGACACACTGTACTCCACTTCATATAGTCTAGGGTAGCTGCACTAATGCAGATGTACCTCATATATTAATACAAAAAAAAAACTATTCTATATTCAGGAGATGGATAGTCATTATCAGCCATTTAAGCTGAATAAGCTTGGTTTAATTCAAAATAAATAAATTAAAAAAAAGGTTTTATGATAGGGTTTACACACGTCTTTAAGAATTTATTAACTATCTCATACGCAACCTCTAACTAAATTAAAACATGTATAATATGAAGAAATTGAAAAAATACAGAGCATGATTGACTAGGAAAGAGAGGTGCTTATGGTTTTAACAATAAGCTCTACACCTTTCTGGGTTTCTGAGTTTGCTAACGATGTTAGAAGAGACTTGGGCGCTTCCAAGCCTTACAGGTTGTTCACTGCTAAATTGCGGCTGAATATTTTCATGTTATAAACAATCCGGTGTACAAGCTGAGAGAGGATATCGCTTACTGCCGCCTTCACTATTTCTTGGATAATGAACCTAACGGGACTTCGCAAGCGCTCCTGAGAAATCTCAACAATTCACTGAAAGAAAGAAAAACACAAAAATAGGAATACAAGTGACGCTGTGTTTGTTCCCTTGTGAAAATTTATTTTGCTTACAAACTAACCCTGGAGGATACAGTAGTAACTATAGAGTCTAACTTAGTATTCCTTCAAGCTCAAAGCTCCTTACAACAGCTCATTTCATATCCAAGCTTGGCATAATATAATGCTGTTTATCTTGACCTAAGTAATGCTTTTGATACTGTTCCCATAAGAGAAAATTGAAGCCTTAGGCCTTTGGGGAAACGTAACAAATTAAATTAATTTGGGCTTAAATGAAGAACAGAAAACGCATAATAACCATCAATGGTGTAATAACAGATTGGAGGCAATATCACTATAAGTGTGTTTCAGAGCTCTGTATTGGTCAAGGAATACATTAAATGCAACAGAAGATTCTGTTGTATTTGCAGAGACTTGGATAACTTGCAAATTAGATATAAAACGGCTGATGCTGATCCACACTATAAATATAAATTCCCATGTTTTGGCTCAAATAGTGGATTTGTAATATATTTATTATTATGATATTGGTTAATGAATATCCGAACCAAAGGTAATGGTTAACAAATCCTAAATCTAAGACATCAATATATCCACACACAAAGTAACGAAAATAAGATATTTAGAATTAAATCTAAACGCGTTAGTAATATAAACGCCTTTATTAGTCATCAATTATATCTTATATTAGCATTGTTACACTTAATTTTGGTCACCATATTACAGAGTAGGCAAAAATTGTCTCGAAAACATTCATTGTAAAATGATAAAGTTAATTTCCAGTGTTAATAATCTATCATAAGGTTAAAAGCCAAGTGACCTAAAATTGCATCTCTTGGGAAACATAGGACAAGGGCAGATATTTAAATCTAAACGTAGATGACAGGGCCTTATAGTTGTAAAATAAACAAGGTCTAGCAATTTCCACACCAAGTAATAACTCGTAACATTGGTCATAAATTGGTTAAATTCCAATTGAAAAAATTATATAGGAAAATATTTCCTTGGAATTAAGATAGTTGACGAGTGCACATATTGCAGCAATCATTGTTGAGACTAAAAGCTCAATAAATTTGAAACAAAAATAGTTACATGAATTATTGTGGTTGCATCTAGACAGAACGTAAGTGTTCTTAATTTACCTTAATGTCACCATCTCCATTGGCCTTGAAGGGAACAGGAAATCCTGAGGATTTTTTCTAGTTAAATTTCAAAATAAAGAAATATTTTGGCCTTTACGAGTTCACTGACGGCCGATTTAATAGGTTCGTTGTCAGTTTGATTAAAAAGAGTCTCTAGCTTTCTGTTTTACATTGTGGCTTGTAAAGCTAGACGCTGCATCCCCGTGTGTGAGTTACGCTGGCTTTTATAAAGAAATGATCTGCATTAATATCTTTCACTAACCAGCATTTATGAGGTCTTGATGACAACAGCCCTGTAGTGTCTTCTTTGTGGTGTTGTTAGTTTTGAGCTCCTCAACCGGTTCAGGTGTGAGTGTGGATTTAGTTCTCTGATGATTACTGTCACTGTGTTGAAATTTCTTCAAGGCAGGAATGTCCTTTTGAAGGTAAGGTCTCCACGCTTGGATACAGTAGTCCAAATGGCAGTGCACCAGAGCCTTGTACAGCTGAATAGCCACTTCACTTTTCCACTCGGAGGATATATCAGTGTTGTGTAAAATTCGTGTTCTTTTATTTGCAATATTTTATATTGTTATTCAATTAAACAACATAAAAATACTTAAATATATAATTCTTAAAGTCTGATAATGCATGCTATACTCACCTAGTTGTGCTTGCGAAGCTTGAGCTACGGCTTTTTGGTCCCGCCTCTCAACTTTATTGATGCATAATATTTTCTTGCATTTTGTCAATGTAACTTTATATTCATTCTAACATAAAAATCAACAGAGTGTGGGAATATCATCTTAAACGTTATATGATAATAAACTGCATTTAAAGGAGGTAATCCATAACAATATCGATTGATTTATTCAGTGGTTTAGGCATGAAATAAATTGTGGGGTTATTAGAGAAAACGTATGGAAGGTTGTGGTAAACTTTTATATTATTTTAGCATTTTTGTATATATGCGTGTGTGTGTGTGTGTGTGTGTGGTGTGTGTGTGTGTGTGGTGGTGTGTGTGTGTGTGTGTGTGTGTGTGTGTGTGTGTGTGTGTGTGTGTGTGTGTGTTTACTGTTTGTGCCAGCAGAATCGAGATATTAACTCTTGGACTCCGCCTTTCTAATAATTCTATTTTCCTTCTATTATGTCTAATACTATATTTCTCCAATACACACACACACACACACACATCCCCAGGAAGCTGCTCGTACAGCTGTCTAACTCACAGGTACCTATTTACTGCTTGGTGAGCA
>WNGS01167840.1:27990968-28034778 GCA_020271785.1 Procambarus virginalis | reverse complement strand
AGGATCACAGACAATCAATATCAGGCTCAAAGATGGAATGCATTAGGCAGTGATGTGATGGAGGCTGACTCCATACACAGTTTTAAGTGTAGATATGATAGAGCCCAGTAGGCTCAGGAATCTGTACACCAGTTGATTGACAGTTGAGAGGCGGGACCAAAGAGCCAGAGCTCAACCCCCGCAAGCACAAATAGGTGAGTACAATTTTTATAAACACACAATTTTTTAGGGGGTCTGGTAGCTGAAAGGACAGCACGCAGGACTCGTATTTTGTGGCCCGGGTTCGATTCCCGGAACAGGCAAAAATAAATGGGCAAAGTTTCTTTCACCCTGATGACCTGCTACCTAGCAGTAAATAGGTAACTGGGAGTTAGACAGCTGTTACGGAGCTGCTTCCTTTGGGGGGGGGGGGGGAATTAGTTAATAGTTAGTTACAGTTGATTGCTTGACAGTTGAGAGGCGGGTCGAAAGAGCAGAGCTCAACCCTGCAAGAACAAGTAGGTGTATACAACTAGGTGAATACTTCACAGAGTCTAACCTATAAATTTAAATTATGACTCTTCCGCAGAAGACAAATTTAATGCATAGTAACAACTCAAGAGACGGAACTGGTAATATGATCATATATAACTATGGTAAACAAATGCTTAGAGTTTTACGTGATTTTTATGGTAAAACGAAGATTTATCTTCATTAATACAATTTTAAAGGGAGAAACTCCTTTTAAGAAAACCTTGGCGGACAATATTAATGAAACCAACATATATTCCGAGATATTTGCATCAGGATCTAAAGAACTGCGCCAAACATAGCCTGTTTGGAATAGAGGCTCCAAAAACACCACATATGATATTCTGCCGAACTTGTTCAATGCTCTTTGGGCTGGACGGTAGAGCGACGCTTCATGCAGGTCGACGTTCAATCCCCTACAGTCCAAGTGGTTGGGCACCATTCCTTCCTCCCCCTTGTCCCATCCTAAATCCTTATCCTGACCCCTTCCAAGTGCTATATAGTGGTAATGGCTTGGCGCCTACTCTTGATAGTTCCCTTTTATGCTCGTACTGAATGTACGTCCAATAACAGCGGGCTAGCGCTTTTAGCTCTTATATTAGCCTCAATTAGTAGTAATCGTCACTCTGGAACCACCTGTTCATTTTCGCCACCGAACACTCAACAAGGGCCAAATGAACAGCATTAACAGCATTCCATAAAATTCTTTATTGTCCAGTTTATCACATTATGAAACTAGATACTAACGTGTGAGTTTTATGAATTACAACCTGGCTAGTGTTTTTATTAGATTTAAATTTTAATAAATGTTGATCTAAACTCTAAACATCAACTGGCTTACAGGTAAACAATATCAGGCTCACGGACAAACAATATCAGGCTCACAGACTAACAATATCAGGCTCACAATCAATAAATATCAGGCTCACAGACAATTAATATCAGGTTCACAATCAATATCAGCCTCACAGACTAGCAATATTAGGCTCACAGACTAACAATATCAGGCTCAGAGTCTAACACTATCAGCCTCTCAGACTTACAATATGAGGCTCACTGGCTAACAATATCATGCTCACAGACAAACAATATCAGGCTCATGGACGAGCTCATCAGGGAACTGAACTACTCTTTTCGTTAAGGTCTTCCATAGCTAGTCTTCAAGCGATTAGAGTTTGGTCATAATTTCGGATCATTGTTTTTTATAGGGTCTCTTTCTCTCTCGCTCTCTCTCTCTCTCTCTCTCTCTCTCTCTCTCTCTCTCTCTCTCTCTCTCTCTCTCTCTCTCTCTCTCTCTCTCGCTGTCTCTAACTCTTGTTCTCCCTCTTCTCTCTTTCTTTTCCTATCTCTGTATGTATCAAAGGAACTTGCTGTATTGACTGAAACGGAAGCTGAATCACAATAAGGTAATTCATTTCCAACCATTGCACATTATTAATGGAATCGCTGAGTCGTCGGTATTGTATTATTTAACACATATAATATATTGATCTTCAAAAATACATTTATATATAAGATAAGGCAAGATAGATTTTGGATCTCACACCGGCTCACCTCTGGTACAAGTATAGCTACGTATATTGTGCTTTCTCCATCATTATTTTATGTATTTTTCAGAGGTTGGCAGAAGATTTACAGCCTTTCCTAGACCTGTGAGCACAGAAGAAATGCAGCCCTTCCTAGGCTTGTGAACACAGAAGAGATAGAGCTTTCCTAGCCCTGTGATCACAGAAGAGATACAGCCTCTTTAGACCTTCTCCGCGCATAGAAAAGGTACAGCCCAGTCTAGACCTTCCCTGAGCACAGGAAAGACTGATCACAAGCTAAGAATTAAAACTGACTGACCTTTATTTGGCGAAGAGAGAGAGAGAGAGAGGTAAACAAGAAACCCTCGGAAGCATTAAGTGAGCCCAATATGGTCAGTGTCTTTCAGCTTTATTCTCTATTGTATTGGTCATTTCCACAACATTTTCACTAAATAATTATTTTCCGCATTGAATTATATAAAAATTTTTTAACCATTGCCAAATTTAAAATATCAATAATAATGTGTTCATTATTTAAAATTTAAATATATAAATACAATTTAATCGAGTATAGGTAAAGTAAATATATTAACAATACAGTTAAATAGTTCATAAAGAGCCTCCTTACACCGAAAAACCGAAGAAGTATTAAGCCGTGGCTGGCCGACACGCACGGATCAACACAATGGGAGCAATCTAGCAGCTGTGACCACACTTGCAATTCTAGTAGCCCAGAGATGTTGGTAAGTGAATTGTTGATAATAATCAATATTTCTTGCATAATTTTGGAATTACTGTCATGATCGAGATTTTGTTTATGATATAGATGCTTCTAAGTATTGTACTTTTTCATATGGGTCGCTCATTAAAATTGAAAAACCCTTAAACTTTAGTTCGCCCCTAACTTGGGATTTACTAAGGTGCCAAAACAGGGCACAAAACAAGGTGTCAGCCATAAAAATGTTTCTCTGTTATTTTTGTTTTAAGTTAAAACGGCGAGTCCATCACAACAAAGAAGCGAAAGTGTTGGGATCTCGTGCCAGATACTTTGTTCTCTGACACTGAAGATACTGAGGCTTCAAGCACACAAATCAAGAGTACATAGCGTCATCAAATACAGTGGTTTTGTTTGCATGTTGTCTTGAAGGCCTCGCCAGCTGCAGCCACCACTGCACTATACTAACTAATTGCACTCATCCAGAACTTGATGGACATTGTTCCGTAGCAATTTAACAGCGGAATACGGTCTTCAAATCATGAGCAGCAGCCGCTCTCTGCGACTGACCATTCTCTATATATATATTTACCAGAAACAATGTATTGAATAACCTACATAATTTAAACCCAGTTTCTATAAAATGTTTGTGATGAAATGTCATTATCAAACGCTGAGAGTTCCCTTATTTCTTGCTACAATGATATGTCTCCTTCATTTCAAATTGAGCTTTCGATCCAAGAGAGTGAATATACTAACCTCACTCGGGTCATCTAGGATTCAAACTTGGGCCTGGAAATTACAAGACTATTGTCCAAGTTATTCTTGAATGCAGCATATACGTGTTGCATATTAGCTGTAAGGCCATTCAAGCTTGTTTGCATATTATATATATAATATATATATATATATATATATATATATATATATATATATATATATATATATATATATATGCGAACAAGCCTGAATGGTCCCCAGGACTATATGGTTTTGTTTTTTTTGGTTTTGGTAGGGGCTTTTTGGCTTTTTTTGTATGTTTTTTTTTGCTTTTTTGGTTTTGGTAGGGACGCGAGTCTTATTTTCCTCGGCGTCACCCCTTTTATATGAAAGGAACCATCGTGAGTTTTCATTCATATATATATAACTATATATATATATATATATATATATATATATATATATATATATATATATATATATATATATATATATATATATATGGACCCACAGCCTCAGAGAAGGGAACACAGAGCATTCAGGGAAAAACTTGCCATTTAACTCTGAATACATGAGGGTGTTCGCTTCTCCTACCACCCCCCTTTTTTATGGTGTACACTTTATTAAGCAAGGTTATACAGTTACATATCTGATTGTATACAAAAATATATATATATATATATATATATATATATATATATATATATATATATATATATATATATATATATATATATATACACACTTTAGGCTTGAATCAAGGTCCCCTTAATGTTTAATTACTGACCGTCCTCAGTATGCAGCCCTACAACAGTTGCGTAACTCCTATTTACTGCCCCAAATACTAGATGAACTGTTGCATTAGGTGAAAGGAAACTTGCACACTGATTATTATCCTTACGCTGGATTCGAAATGTGATATCCAAAATGTGTCTCGAGAGCGAACCCAACTGTACTACCGAGACCCCATCGAGATTCATAATTAAATGTTGAATAATAATATAATTGCAGAATAGTCTGAAGTGTCATATCACGTATTCAATATAACATATTGAATGTGTTATTTGTTATTTACGGTTCAGCAACTACATCTGTTATTACCTATGAATGATTGTGGTAATAATTCTACAACCATAATTTGATTACCTATAAATAATTGTGACAATTAGAAATTACAAATTACAGTGACTGTATTTGTCACAGTGCTTATGACACGGTCACTGAGGTGCCATATGACACGGTCGCCAAGGTGCCAGATGACACGGTCGCCGAGGTGCCATATTCCGTCCATGGTGTACGTGTCGCTGACCATGTCGCACCTTCCCTCCTCTCCTGGTTTTATTTGACTGATTTCTCCGCAACAAAAGAAAATGCTTAGCAAATACGTGGTCATTGTCAGCAATGATTCACTACTTCTAAAAGCTCGGCACACATATATATAATAATTTTCCTGATATTATTGTTGTGGACTGTACTATAATTCTGGTTCTGATCGCTAAGAAAATGTACAGGAAAAGCATTAGGCACTTATGTATGTTTATATCTTGTATAATCTATGACAGAGGGGGGTCTCAGAATTCCACTTGCCCAATACCACCCCCCACCCATGACAGGTTCCTGGAGCCCCTCCTGTCTTCTGTCACTCTTTTCACCCATGACTGAGGTTCCCCAAAGCTCCTCCGGTCTCTGAGAGGTATTGTGTGTAAAGCGCTGGAGAGAGTAATCAGGATGAGATTAATGGAGCACCTTGAGAGGATAAACTTTGTAACACAAGCCCAACGTGGATTTAGAAGGGAAAAGTCGCGCCTGACAAACTTCATCAAGTTAGATGACAAGGTTACTAAAATACGACTCGAAAACGATGGCTGGGTAGATTACATTTGCCATTGCCAAAAAACATTGGACACTGTTCCTCACGAAAGACGTGCTCAGAAGGGAGAAGCAAGATGAGATAATTGGGAAGGCACTGAACTATGTTAGGGAGTATCTGAAGGACAGAAGACAAAACATTACAATCAGAGGAGAGGACTCGAGTTGAAGGAATGTAAGCAAGTGGGGTCCCCCAAGGCTCAGTCTTTGGACCGCTACTGTTCCTAATTTACGTGAATGATCTACCTGAAGGAGTGAGCTCGTATATATGTCAATGTATACAGACGATGCAAAGCTAATGAGGAATATAAGAACCGAGAAAGAATATAGAAAGTTTCAGGAAGTACTTTGACAAACTCACAACAAATTGTAGCTGGAGTTCATTTCCAATAAGTGTAAGGTAATGAAGACGATGAAGGGAAAAAGAATACAAGAAGGTTTCTACGCCATAAATAGAAGACAAGAAAAAGAATCTTGCTTCAGGAATCGGAGAGAGAAAGTGATTTTTGGAGTAGATATAATTCTAACGCTAACATCAGAAGCACACATTGGCAGGGTGACATACGCAGCATATGGGATGGTCACAAAGATTAGAACGCTGTTAAGAAACCGAAATCAGGACTTTTTCGAGACAATCTACACAGCTTATGTTAGAATAGAATTTGCAACAACAGCCTGGAATCCATATTTTGTGAGGAAAAAAACTACAATCGAAACAAATCTGAGGTTTGCAACAATATAAGTGTCAGAGCTATTAGGGTCAATCTATGAGAATATATTGAAGGAAGTGGCGGACAGTAGAAATAGAGATATAATAAAAAAAATACAAGGTACTGACGTGACTAGACAAGTTTGGACAAGACAAATCTTTATATTAAGAGAGAGTAGGACAAAACGACACAGGTGGAAGCTGGATACCCAAATGAGTCAAAGAAATTTAAGGAAATGCTCATACCGTGATCGGGAGGTCAACAAGTGGAGGTCACTCCATCCACAACTTTAAGGCCAGACTCGACCAAGAATTTGAACATTAGAATAGTTAAACAATAAAGCAACAGGTACAACAAGGCTAGGGCGGTGTATAATGAGCTAGACTTTACTTCCACGTCATCACCGATAGATAAACACTGATAGGTAAGCACCCTATAAGAGAGGTTCCTTGGAACCTCACCAGTCTGGCGTCACTAATAACTTGTGATAAAGCTGGCCGTGAGTTATGGTCAGCGTCTGTTCTCACTCTTTGTTTTATCTCGTTGACGACTAACTTATCCTAGTTAGGCTTCACACTGATGAACATAATATGAATTCAAGTAATTATTCCAGTCGAATTTAGATGTTTTCTAAGCTTAATTACAAAACATAACATAAAACTACCATCCATTATTAAAACACCTTTAAGACACACGGACACACACCCACGTACACACGCCGGAAGGCTACAGAAACCTCATTGGAAAACATGTAAGTTGAGTAAAAATAATTGAATTTACGAGTCAACGTTCACTAATCACCTGCCAAATAATCTTTCGTTTCGCACTGGTAACATAATCATGAAGGTAACGCTTCAGCTCTCTGGAGGCGCTGACGGTGACCCTGATGGCACAATGACAGCGAGATATATAAGGGGGCGAGACCTGGCGGTGGCTACACTCCCTGGCGGCTCACGGTAGGTGTTGGTTTTTCCTGATGGGTGAGGGAGTTTCATTGGTGGGGTGTTCTGATGAGCGTGGAGTGTTCGTGTAACTAGTACATTCTCTTGGTGCTCGTCAGAGCGTTCTCCTGATAGGCCTGAAAGAGTTCTTTTGTTGGGCATGATAGTGAGTGTGATAATGTTCTGGTGGTCATGATCTTATTCTGGTGAGCGTGGCAGCACTTTGATGAGGGTGTGTGTTCTGTGTGGAATTTTTAATGTTATGAAGGCCGTGAGTATTTTACTGGTATTCGTGAATGGGTTTTATTATGCGTGACAATGTTTGGATGCGTGTGACAGTGTTGCTCTTGTAACTACGGTATTGTTCACCACATTAGCGCTACTTCATTCCGGGAAATTTCACATGTGAATGACCAATGAAGGACTTGGTAAAGTGAATGCTGAGAAATATGTTGGGGTAATTATAATGAAATGTCCCCTAAAACACAACACTGTAATATGTAGCTAAGTGGTCTACACGCCATCCTCACGTGTCGAGAAGTAATTGCACACCTACGTGTTGCAGATGAAGGCTGTGTTGATTCTCAGTGTTGCTGTTGTGGCGACGGCCGAATATTTTGGCCCCTACGCCGGCGGACGTGGTGGAGCTGGATTTGGCGGAGGTTTTGCTCATGGTGGCGGCTTTGGTGGAGGCGGCGGCGTCCATGGTGGCGGCTATAGTGGTGGTGGTGGTGGTGGGGGCTACAAACTGGTGAGTTCTTAACTACCATAAAATATGGTAGATAACAAAGTAATTATATACTGAATAGTTGAAAACAGTCCTTGACGAATTAAGTTCATTGGATACATAAGAGAATATATTTTAACAATCCGTATGTCTAAGGCAGTAAACTATATCAAGATAAGTATTAGTTTCCTTTTAATTTTGAGCCGACTGTTGCAATATTGCAGGTTGATCTGAGTGCTGGTGGAAGCGACTACCACTTCTCATGGCGTCACGATGGAGGCAAGAAGTACGACTGGCACAGTGCCAA
The DNA here is from genome assembly GCA_020271785.1 of Procambarus virginalis. Classification (NCBI taxonomy): domain Eukaryota; kingdom Metazoa; phylum Arthropoda; class Malacostraca; order Decapoda; family Cambaridae; genus Procambarus; species Procambarus virginalis. Next base: position 28,026,753 of record WNGS01167840.1, on the reverse strand, counting down.
CTATTACTGCTCCAGTCTTGGCAAGGGATGGCAGGGTGTCAGCATCGAGAGTCATGAAGAGGACAAAATCATCTCAAACGTCATCTACCAAGGTCAGGAACGTTTACTTGTTTTTCCAATATTACCATACGTTTTGCTTTACCCAGTTCATCTTAAATAACTCAGTTACTAATCATAAAACCTTCGATTAAAATAAATTGATTATCATTTGTATCATGAAATCTGTAGTATGAAATCTTTGTAATTATTCACACTGTTTAGAGACGAGCATAAAGTAATGATCCCATTTGTTTGTTGTGCTTCTGTTATTGTCGCCTGCGTCTCTCACATTCGATTGTTACCAGTTATGAGCATAATTACTTGCGTCCCTCCCCCAGACAAGCTGGAGTACATCTGGACGGGAGGTTACCGTAGCGGCTACGACTTCGCATGGCCCTCTGGCTACCCATTCTACGGCCTCAACTGGTCTCACACTGGAGGGTAAGTGCTGCACTTGTGGTTTAGTTCATACTGGTTTGTTCCACACTGGCTTGAGAAACTTTATATTACTGCATCTGCATGGCACACGTTTTGAAAATGATTTATTCATTTATGCATGAAAACTATTGAAGTTAAATAACACCAAAAGTTCAATAATACTTAGAAGGTAATTAATTCAAGCTTGAATTGAATTAATTATATATATATATAATTATATATAAAATATATATAAGAAAATCTAATATCGAATTTGTAAGTCAATTTGACCACATAAACTTTTCTTAACGTTGCCAGTGAGGGGCGTCCCCAGCCTGACAACCGTGAGAACGGGAAGGAGTTCTGTTTGGCAGTGCTCAACAACTTCTATAAAGACGGCATCAGATGGCACGACGTCGCCTGCCACCACGAGAAGGCCATCGTCTGTGAGCGCCGCCGCGGGGGCCACTATGGCTGACCTGTAACACACTTCCTGCCATCTTGCTGACGTCGACAGAAAATGTTTTTTATCAGAACTGTAAACTATTTCTTATAAACTCATGAATGCAAAACTTATTTCCTTTTAGAGTATAATAAAAAAAAGAGATTCATATTTTATCTTGCTATTAATTTACCTCAGAGGTTTATGAACAAACTTTGCACAAACGCAAACACACACATATATACACACACACACACCATCATTGTGTGTACCATCATGGTCGAGTCGGTTAAGACAAGTCTGGGATTCATCAGAACGCGAGTTCAAGTCCTCCATTGGCTCAAAGTGATTTTATCTTATATAACAATGAATGCTGGGAAGACGGGACACCACGAGCATCTGCTTGATACCTGGTTGATGCGGTTCTGGGAGTTCTTCTACTCCCCAAGCCCGGCCCGAGGCCAGGCTTCACTTGTGAGAGTTTGGTCCACCAGGCTGTTGCTTGGAGCGGCCCGCTGGCCCACATACTCACCACAGCCCGGTTGGTCCGGAACTTCTTTTAGAAAACAGACTAGTTTTCTCTTGAAGATGTCCACGGTTGTTCCGGCAATATTTCTTGTAGTTGCTGGGAGGACGTTTGTGTTCTCTGATTATGGCTATGGCAACTCTGCTCTTCATTGATTCTATCCTGCATTTTCTTCCATAGCGTTCACTCCAGTACTTTGTTATTTTGCACTCCAGTACGTTGTTGCTTCTAGCGTAGCTCTCATCCTGTAACTACACTTAGGTAATTCCACTTCGGTAATTACACACCCATAAGAGCCTATGGTTTAGTTGTGAAAAAAACTCAACACACAGTCGAGAGTTCGGGTTTCAATTCCTGGTAGGGACATAACCTTTTTGGACACCATTTCATGTAACCTGATGCCTCTGTTCACCTACCAGTATATTGGCAACGGGTGGTATTCAGACATCTATTGCGGGCGGCATCGTTGGGATGTGTGCGTGTTTAAAAAAAAAAAATGAAGAAGGAAAAAAGAGCGGAGTCCGTACCTTTAGACAGCCGACAATAGGAAGCTATAGTTCTGCATTGTTCACAAGTATATTCAGAAAGGTCCTACGTAAATTAATCTGCCAGCTAGTGATACAACAGATAAATTTAGTAAAAGGTTCAACATAAAGTGATAGAAGGAAAGTCTAGTCTCACAAACATGGCACAGTCTGATGACAAGTCTCAATGGTAACACATGGAAGGTAAGAATTGACCGAATCCATCTTCTCGGTAGCTAGACAGCCTTCGACATACACGTATAAAAACACTAGAATAACTGAGAAAATCATTTGGAGCAATGCGAGGATTTGAACCAGCGTTCTTGTGACTTTCAGACACCTACTTTAACCAAATCAACCACAATAGGTCAAAAAATATTTACCCAGAACTCTACCAAATCCATATGGGGAGCCTAGAAGGCCCCAACTGGTGCCATAACCTGGTTTTACGAATAGCCCGCCTACACTGTAGCCTGTGAGTAATGGTGTCTCCACTATACGCTCCACTTTGTGTTCCTTTAGAATACAAAGAATTTACAATGACATGAGACAATTTTCGCTTTTTGAGTTATCATGCTATTGTGATTTCCTTGCGCACTTGAATAACTAGATGTCGGTTGATCTGAGTTACATAATACCTTTCTAACAGGAAGAAAAACATAGCAATGAGATTTAAGAGATTGATTTGAAGATAATATTAACTGGCGTACCTCAAAGATCAGTACCAGTATCCTATTATGTTTATATATATGTAAGTGACAAACTGATGAAGCTGGATCTACTATGAAAGTGTTTCCAAATTTAGCAAAAAATTAAGGTGCTCATTTTTTAAATGTCTTAGTTTACAAGATTTAATCTGTACTAACAATTCTTAGTATTATGAGTTTTCAAAAAGTCATAAAAACGTGATTTAAAACAGAAGGAAACAGAAGTTACCCTTATGATGGAACGTTTCCATTTTACGGAGACGTTTCTTCTTCAAGGTAAGTAGATTGTTTAATGAAGACGCTTTGAAGCTCTCGCCCACTATTTTGTAGTTTTACACACAAATAAAATACATTTTACATATTTTTTTAGATTAAAAAAGCTCAATTTTTTCGAGAAAATCACACAATTATATATCTGTGCTGATAAAGTTCTGTGACATCCACGAGTACAACGAGTTAAAAGCATCGACTGGATATATGCCATGGTTGGACTTGACTTCGCCTCGCCAGGTCTGCCTGACATCATGTGGAGACCCACATGTCTTGGGTCGCCAGTGCCATAAGACAGGAGCAACGGTGCCGCCACCCGTCTGGAGTCGCCGTGTGACAGAAGGGCAAGGTACCCCACGTGCTTGGTGTTACAAGCATCGCGTGACAAAAGGCGCCTCAGAGTCCCCAAATGTCTTGCGTCGCAAATACTTTGTTACAACATTTGACCGTGAGACGTGGTCAACTTTGTTCTCACTCGCTTTGTTTGTCCTCAATTTCGATTAATTAGTTCTCGTTACTCTGTTCTAATGAATAAAAATGTACTTGATGAATTTTTGCAATTGATTTAAAAGTTGCTTAAAGAGTAACACACTTTAATTGCTGACTGACATAAATAAATGATTAAAATCAGTCTTTCCCTTATAAACGGTCCATAAAAAAGTCATGGACTCTAAGTGTCTCACAAGGAAAGGAACGACCATCATTACATTACTCAAGTATCCACAACAAGATGAACGACCGTCATTGTATGAAATTTAGACGCATAAAGTAAATTAAAATTATTCAAATTAATGAGTCATCATTCATTACCCAGCTGTCAATATTCTTCCATGTCGCTATGGTATGTTCTCATGGAGGTGACGTTGCTGTTGTTGTTGTTTTTGATTCAGCTACTCTGAACAAAATGTTCATGTAGCACGGGCTATAGTGAGCCCGTAATTGAGATTGGTTATTTACGATAACCTTGTTACTATGATATCTGGGTCAAAAGTTTTTAATGAAGGTAGAGGTTTTTTTCGCACTGATTTAATCTTTTGGTTTAATACCGTTATCTTGGTGGCGGATATATATGCACAATGTTCACTAGTTTGTCACATTTTTCAACTGCTATTTTAACCATTGTAGTCACTGTGGCATTTGCATTTAATGCAGTTGCTTTTGTTGGCTGAATGTTGAGTTTGATGCGCAGGGCTTCAGTGCCTTCCCATTCCAATATAAAATGTAACCGTGACATCTGTTCCACAGATATGACACTTTTAAAGTTTTGGATTTATTACCCCCAGCAGCACTTGTAGCCAAGTCAGAGTCTGTGTATGGCTACCATGATGTTACCTTGAGATAGTTTCTGGGCTTTGCGTCCCCGCGGTCCGGTCCTCGACTAGGCCTCCTCGTTGTTGAACTGGTCAACCAGGCTGTTGGATGCGGCTGCACGCAGCCTGACGTATGAGTCACAGCCTGGTTGACCAGGTATCCTTAGGAGGTGCTTATCAAATTCTCTCTTGAACACTCTGAGGGGTCGGGCAGTTATGTCCCTTATGTGTAGTTAAAGCGTATTGAACAGTCTCGTTCAACACGCTACTACTACGCTAGTAAGCTACTATTACGCCAAGCTACTACACGCTACTATTATGCTGCGCTTACTACTCCTTCTTCAACACTACTACTATAAAGCTGGCTATTGCAATGTCTCTGGATAGGTTTTTGCCAGGCTAGATAGAGGAGTACCCAGTGGTTTGTGGTGGTGACGCTTCAGCTGATATATTTCTAATAAGTTGGAGGCGCTGACGATGACCCTGAAGGTACAATGACGGCGAGGTATATAAGGCGGGGAGACCTGCCGATGGCTACACTCCCTGGCTGCTCACGGTAGGTGTTGGCTTTTCCTGATGGACGTGTTACACTGTGGTTATCGAGGTGTTCTGGTAGCCATGATAAAGTCTCCTGGTGTACGTGAGATAGTCGTAGTGAGCGAGAGTGTTCTGGAACGCCTGAGTGTTCTAGTGCAGAAGGATAATGTTCTTCTGATACCTTAAAGGATTGTGGTACCGCGTGAGTGTTGTTCCTGCAGCTGAGGACATGTTTCACAGACAAATGATACTTTGTTGCGAGGAATTTTGCTTGTGATTGAACGAAGGACCGACAAGGCAAGGTGATACTAAGATTTATTACCCGTGAGTGCGTAATTACTGTGGTAAGGGTCTGACAACTGAATGGACAGCGCTTCGGATTCGTAGTCGTGAGGTTCCGGGTTCGATCCCCGGTGGAGGCGGAAACAAATGGGCAGAGTTTCTTTCGCCCTGAAGTACCTGTTCATCTAGCAGAATTAGGTACCTGGGAGTTAGACAGCTGCTTCGGACTGCTTCCTGGGGGGGGGGGAGGGTAACAAAAAGAAGGCCTGGTTGAGGACCTGGCCGCGGGAAAGCTATTCCTCGAAATCATCTCAAGATAACTTCAAGATATCAGCTACAGTAATGTAGCCTTCGTTCGAATCCATACTGATTTCCTCAATGAAATATGTAGCTCTTTATTCTACACGCCCTCCTCACGTGCACAGAAGTAACTGCACACCTCCGTGTTGCAGATGAAGGCTGTGTTGATTCTCAGTGTTGCTGTTGTGGCAACGGCCGAGTATTTTGGCCCCTACGCCGGCGGACGTGGTGGAGCTGGATTTGGCGGAGGTTTTGCTCATGGTGGCGGCTTCGGTGGAGGCGGCAGCGTCCATGGTGGTGGCTATAGTGGAGGTGGTGGTGGTGGTGGCTACAAACTGGTGAGTGTTTTAAAAATATGGTAATTATTGATGAATTAAGTTCATTGGATACATATGAGAATATACTTTAATAATCCGTATGTCTAAGGCAGTAAAATACATCAAGATGAGTATTAGTTTCATTTTAATTTTGAGCCGACTATTGCAATATTGCAGGTTGATCTGAGTGCTGGTGGAAGCGACTACCACTTCTCGTGGCGTCACGATGGAGGCAAGAAGTACGACTGGCACAGTGCCAATTATTACTGCTCCAGTCTTGGCAAGGGATGGCAGGGTGTCAGCATCGAGAGTCATGAAGAGGACAAAATCATCTCAAACATCATCTACCAAGGTCAGGAACGTTTACTTGTTTTTCCAATATTACCATACGTTTTGCTTTACCCAGTTCACCTTAAATAACTCAGTTACCAATAATAAACCCTTCGATTAAAATAAACCGTTATCATATTTATCATGAAATCTGTAGCATGAAATCTTTGTATTTATACACACTGTTTAGAGGTGAGCATAAAGTAATGATCCCATTTGTTTGTTGTGCTTCTGTTATTGTCGCCTGCGTCTCTCATGTCTATTGTTACCAGTTATGAGCATAATTACTTGCGTCCCTCCCCCAGACAAGCTGGAGTACATCTGGACGGGAGGTTACCGTAGCGGCTACGACTTCGCCTGGCCCTCTGGCTACCCATTCTACGGCCTCAACTGGTCTCACACTGGAGGGTAAGTGCTGCACTTGTGGTTTAGTTCATACTGGTTTGTTCCACACTGGCTTGAGAAACTTTATATTACTGCATCTACATGGCACACGTATTGAAAATGTTTTATTCATTTACGATTGAAAACTACAAGAGTTCAATAACACCAAAAGTTCTCTACGACTTTGAAGGTATTTAATGCATGCATTGAACTGACTGGAAAAATCAAGGAAAATCTAATATATATATTGTAAGTATATTTGACCACTTAAACTTCTCTTCCTTTGCCAGTGAGGGACGTCCCCAGCCTGACAACCGTGAGAACGGGAAAGAGTTCTGTTTGGCAGTGCTCAACAACTTCTATAAAGACGGCATCAGATGGCACGACGTCGCCTGCCACCACGAGAAGGCCATCGTCTGTGAGCGCCGCCGCGGGGGCCACTATGGCTGAAAAGCTCCGCACTTCCTGCCATCTGTGGGCCCCGCCGCGGAAGATATTACTGCTAATGTGAAAACATTCTTGGTGACGTCGACAGATTATGATGTTTGCAAAACTGTAAAATATTTCTTATAAACTCATGAATGCAAAACTTATTTACTTATAGAGTATAATAAAAAACAGATATTTATATTTTATCTTGATATTAATTTACCTCAGTGGTTTATGAGCAAATTTTGCACAAACGCAAAGACAAATACACACACAACATCATTGTGTGTACCATCATGGTCCAGTCGGTTAAGACAAGTCTGGGAATCATCAGAACGCGAGTTCAAATCCCTCCATTTCCTCAAATAGATTTTATTTTATATGACAAGGAATGCTGGGAAGACGGGACACCACGAGCGTCTAGGGTAGTTCTCATCGTGTAACTACACTTGGGTAATTCCACTTAGGTAATTACACACTCATAAGAGCCTATGGTTTAGTTGTGGAAAGCAAGACACACAATCGAGAGTCCTGGTTTTAATTCCTGGTAGGGACATAAACTTTTTGGACAGCATTTCATGTAACCTAATGCTTCTGTTTACCTGACAGTATATGGGCAACGGGTGGTATTCAGACATCTATTGCCGGCTGCATCCTGAGGACGTGTGTGTTTAAAAATACAAAAAAATTATGAAGGAAAAAAAGAAGCGGAGTCAGTACATTAGACAACCGACAATGGGAAGCAGTAGTTCTGCATTGTTGACAAGTATATTCAGAAAGGTTCTACATAAATTAATCTGCAAGCTAGTGATACAACAAACCAATTTAGCTAAAGGTTCAACATAAACTGACAGAAGGAAATTCTAGTCTCACAAACATGTCACAGTCTGATGACATGGTCTCAATGGTAACACAAGGAAGGTAAGAATTGACCGAATCCATCTTCACTGTAGCTAGACAGCCTTCGACATAAACGTAAAAAATCACAAGAATAACTGAGAAAATCATTTGGAGCAATGCGAGGATTTGAACCAGTGTTCTTGTGACTTTCATAAACTTGCCTTAACTGATTCAGCCACGATAGGTCAAAAAATATTTTACTCGGAACTCTACGGAATCCACTATGGGAAGACTTGAAGCCCCAACTGGTGTCATAACCATATTTTACGAATAGCCCGCCTACACTGTGGCCTGTGAATAATAGTGTCTGCACTATATGCCCCTACTTTAGAACACAAAGGAATCACAATAGCGTAAGAAAAATATTTTTTGTTGATTTTTCGTGATATTGTGATCTTTACGTGCTTGAATCACTGGATGTCAGATGATATGCGTTACATAATATCTTTCTAACAGGAAGAAAACCATAGCAATGTGATTTGAGAGATTGATTTGAAGATAATATTAACTGGAGTACCCCAAAGATCAGTACCAGTATTCATTATGTTTATATATGTCAGAGACAAACTGATGAAGCTTGATCTACTATGAAAGTGTTTTCAAATTCAACAAAAACTTAAGGTGCTCATTTTTTAAGTCTTAGACAGTTCAGCTAGTCAATTGAACAGACCATTTAACTCAACCTGCTAACAGGAGTCAGAAGTCGTGAGTTTCTGTGCCTAATTGGGTATAACAAAGTAGGGAAAGAATGAAATGACATTTCAGCCCGTACTGGATCTTCATCGAGTCGAAACGGGGACATAAAGGTGAAGGAAGCCATTCTTTCCACAGTGAAAGAAAGGGGGAGGGAAGGCATGAGGAATATTAGGCTACATTGACTGACTACATTAGTCATAGGAGACTATGGAGTTCCGCGCTGGTTGTCGGTCTGGAATGGCCTCCCCAGGGCGCAAAGCCAGGGTAGGTTGATATGGAGGAGAAGCTGTCAGGTCACATCAGGTCCCCCCCCCTCCCTCCATGGTGCCGAAAGTCTCCAATTGAAAAACAAACGCCAGTACGATTGGTTCCAATGCCGTCGCATGAACTGTCAGAACGAGGTTGAGGTCAACAACGAACTTCCCTAGGGACTCCAGTTTCGGCGTTAACCTAGAAGTTAATAAAATAAGTCAGAGTGACTCCAAATCTGGAGACCCCCGTGGTCGTGGCCGGAGAAGAACCACCCCAGCAAGGGCAAGAACTACCCCAGCCACCAGAAGCAGAGGTTGGGCCACACGAGGTGGACTTCCGAGCCCTACACCTACGGGTTCCAGGCAGAGGTATAAGTAGATAAGTAAAGAACGAAAAACGGAGCTAGAAGCAATTGTCTATATGCAAGAAGAGACTTAACAAAGAAATCAGGGAAATGTTTCAGAGTAAACGCAAACAATAATTACCGGCCAGACAACATCTCTTCCAAGGCGGCTGAAAATGCACAAACAATGAGGCTCCATCAAAGAACATATAATTTCTACACACATTTAGATAATCACCAGACGATCCCAACGCCGATCTAATTGAGAGGTGTAATGGCATCAGTCGATTAGATATCGGCGACGAACTACATATCAAGCCGGCCCAACCAACTATTACCAGCTTCCTCACACTGAGGTTCATTCTACCACAGCCATCATGAAAACATGGTAAGTATGGAAATTGTAGAAGACCTCTTAGACCATACGATACCTTGCTTCACATCAGCTTTCTTGGCGATATATTCGGTTACTCAAGTTGTATACAATTCACCTCTGGCTTTGAAAATGTTGACATTTTCACGAAACGCGTCAGGCCAAATAAAACTGTAAAAGAAACTTTGGAGAACTAATTGTTCACCTTCCTTAAGTGAAGGAGAAAGCAATATATGTAGAAGATTTGTGTTAGAATCATCGATCTAACTCTTTCTGTCATATATTAAAATAGGAAAATAACAGATTTTTTCCAGAAGAATAAATTAGTGAGGTTATTAATGACAGAAAATTTATCTTAACACATTCTGTTAGCTAATATACTCTGTTAAAGACTTATGGCAAGTATGAAGTAGCTTGGGACTAACGTGTTTACTCAGTGCTTCAGCAAAGCACCAGTGAAGAATCGACCAGTAATAATCTACTGCGTTTCCGTAATACTGTCTATTATTAACTCACTTCTTCCCTCAGAACAGAGGACAACATCTTACTAACTTCTCATTCTTTTGAAAGAGTTTGCAGAATTGCAAGTTTAATATTCATTTTGGAATGGGCCAATTGTGGACTGTCCTCAAATGAATCTCCCAATCACCATTTTACTACATGTAACTAGGATTCTTTAATTGCTGAATTGTCAGTTATTCATGCCCCTAAAAAAGTGGTTAATATTACGGAGACGTTCCTTCTTTAGGGGTAACAAGATTGTTTAATGAATACCCTTAAGCTCGCTCACTACTTCTAAGTTTTACACACAAATAAAACACTTACACAAGCATTATTTTTTCCGAGAAAATCACACATTTATACATCTGTGCTGAAACGTAACACAATGAAGTTGTGTGACATCCACGAGTTGAACAAGTCAAAAGCATCAAATGGACATATGCCAGGGTTGGACATGACCTCACCTTGCCAGGTCTGCCTGACATCATGTGGAGACCCACATGTCTTCGGTCGCCAGTGGCATGAGACAGGAGTACGGTGCCCCCACCCGTCTGGAGTCACCGTGTGACAGAAGGGCTAGGTACCCCTCCATTGCCAGTGCATATTACATTGCTATGTATTGCGTCATTAACACTTTGTGATAACGTTTGACCGTGAGATGTGGTCAACTTTTGTTCTCACTCGTTTTGTTTGGCCTCAATTTCGATTAATTAATTCTCGTTACTCTGTGCACTAACAAATAAAAATATAATTGATTTAAAATTTGCTTAAAGAGTAACACATTTTTATTGCTGTCTGATATAAATAAATGATAAAATCAGTTTTTCCCTTATAAACGTTCCATAAAAAATTCGAGGAATCAAGTATCTCACAAGGAAAGGAACGACCATCATTACATTACTCAAGTATCCACAACAGAATGAACAACCGTCATTGTATGAAATTTAGACGCATAAAGTAAATTAAAATTATTCGAATTAATTAATCATCATTCATTACCCGGCTGTCAATATTCTTCCGTGTCGCTATGGTACGTTCTCCTGGAGGTGACATTGCTGTTTTTTGTTTTGTTTTAGATTCAGCTACGCTGAACAAAATGTTCATATAGCACGGGCTATAGTGAGCCCGTAATTGAGTTCCTTAATTCACGATAACCTTGTTACTGTTAAATCTGGGTCAAAGTTTTTTTATGAAGGTAGAGATTCCTTCTTTTCGCACTGATTTAATCTTTGTTTTTTTTTAACGTTATCGTGGTGGCGGATATTCATGCAGAATGTTTACTAGTTTGTCCCATTCTTCAACTGTTTTCTTAACCATCGTAGTCGCTGTGAATGTTGCATTCAATGCAGTTGCTCTTCTTGGTTGAATGTTGAGCTTGATGCGCAGGGCTTCATTTTCTTCCGATTCCAGTAAGTAATGAAATCGTGGCCTTCCTGCGTCTGTTTCATAGATGTGGCACTCTTTAAGTTTTGGATTTATTACCTCCCAGCAGCACTTGTAGCCAAGTCAGAGTCTGAATGGCTACCTTGAGGTTACCTTGAGATGGGTTCGGGTCTTAGCGTTCCCGGGGCCTGCCTCCTAGTTGCTGGAGTGGTCAATCAGGCTGTTGGACGCGGCTGCTCGCAGTCTAACAAATGAGTCAGCCTGGTCGATCATGTATCCCTTGGAGGTGCTAATCAAGTTCTCTCTTGAACACTCTGAGGGGTCGGCCAGTTTTGCCCTTTGTGTGTAGTAGAAGTGTATTGGACCGTCTCGTTCAACACGCTGCTACTACTACGCTACTATGTTACTACTACCCTATGCTACTACTACTACTACTCGTTCAACACTACTACAACTTCGCTGCCTTCTGCTATGTCTCTGGATAGGTTTTAGCCAGGCTTGAAAGAGGAGTACCCAGTGGTTTGTGGAGGTGACGCTTCATCTCTCTGATATATTTCTAATGAGGTGGAGGCGCTGACGATGACCCTGAAGGTACAATGACGGAGAGGTATATAAGGCGGGGAGACCTGCCGATGGCTACACTCCCTGGCTGCTCACGGTAGGTGTTGGCTTTTCCTGATGGACGTGTTACACTGTGGTTATCGAGGTGTTCTGGTAGCCATGATAAAGTCTCCTGGTGTACGTGAGATAGTCGTAGTGAGCGAGAGTGTTCTGGGACGCCTGAGTGTTCTAGTGCACAGGATAATGTTCTTCCGTTGCTTTGAAGGAATGTGGTACCGCGTGAGTGTTGTTCCTGCAGCTGAGGACATGTTTCACAGACAAATGATACTTTGTTACGAAGAATTTTGCTTGTGGGTGAACAAAGAACCGACAAGGGAAGGTGATACTAAGGTTTATTACCCACGAGTGCGTAATTTCTGTGGTAGGGGTTAGGGAGCTGAGTGGACAACACTTCGGATTCGTAGTCCTGAGGATCCAGGTTAGATCCCCGGTGGAGGTGGAAACAAATGGGTCGAGTTTTTTTTCACCCTGATGTACCTTGTTCACATAGCAATATATAGGTACCTGGGAGTTAGACAGCTGATACGGACTGCTTCCTGGGTGTGTGTAACAAAAAGGAGGCCTGGTCCAGGATCGGGCCGCAGGGACGTTAAACCCCGAGATCATCTCATGATTTCCTCAAGATATCAGCTACAGCAATATAGCATTCGTTCGAATCCATACTGATTTCCTCAATGTAATATGCAGCTCTCAATTCTACACGCCCTCCTCACGTGCACAGAAGTAACTGCACACCTCCGTGTTGCAGATGAAGGCTGTGTTGATTCTCAGTGTTGCTGTTGTGGCAACGGCCGAGTATTTGGGCCCCTACGCCGGCGGACGTGGTGGAGCTGGATTTGGCGGAGGTTTTGCTCATGGTGGCGGCTTCGGTGGAGGCGGCGGCGTCCATGGTGGCGGCTATAGTGGAGGTGGTGGTGGTGGGAGCTACAAATTGGTAAGTGTTTTAAAAAATGGTAGTTAAGAAAGTAATTACATAATGAATAATTGAAAACTAGTCCTTGACGAATTCAGCTGACTGGATACATATGAGAATATACTTTAATAATCCGTATGTCTAAGGCAGTAAACTATATCAAGATAAGTATTAGTTTCCTTTTACTTTTGAGCCGACTATTGCAATATTGCAGGTTGATCTGAGTGCTGGTGGAAGCGACTACCACTTCTCATGGCGTCATGATGGAGGCAAGAAGTACGACTGGCACAGTGCCAATTATTACTGCTCCAGTCTTGGCAAGGGATGGCAGGGTGTCAGCATCGAGAGTCATGAAGAGGACAAAATCATCTCAAACGTCATCTACCAAGGTCAGGAACGTTTACTTGTTTTTCCAATATTACCATGAGTTTTGCTTTACCCAGTTCATCTTAAATAACTCAGTTACCAATCATAAAACCTTCGATTAAAATAAACTGTTATCATATTTATCATGAAATCTGTAGCATGAAATCTTTGTATTTATACACACTGTTTAGAGACGAGCATAAAGTAATGATCTCAGTTGTTTGTTGTGCTTCTGTTATTGTCGCCTGCGTCTCTCACGTGGGATTGTTACCAGTTATGAGCATAATTAATTGCGTCCCTCCCCCAGACAAGCTGGAGTACATCTGGACGGGAGGTTACCGTAGCGGCTACGACTTCGCCTGGCCCTCTGGCTACCCATTCTACGGCCTCAACTGGTCTCACACTGGAGGGTAAGTGCTGCACTTGTGGTTTAGTTCAAACTGGTTTGTTCCACACTGGCTTGAGAAACTTTATATTACTGCATCTACATGGCACACGTATTGAAAATGTTTTATTCATTTACGATTGAAAACTACAAGAGTTCAATAACACCAAAAGTTCTCTACGACTTTGAAGGTATTTAATGCATGCATTGAACTGACTGGAAAAATCAAGGAAAATCTAATATATATATATTGTAAGTATATTTGACCACTTAAACTTCTCTTCCTTTGCCAGTGAGGGACGTCCCCAGCCTGACAACCGTGAGAACGGGAAGGAGTTCTGTTTGGCAGTGCTCAACAACTTCTATAAAGACGGCATCAGATGGCACGACGTCGCCTGCCACCACGAGAAGGCCATCGTCTGTGAGCGCCGCCGCGGGGGCCACTATGGCTGAACAGCACCACACTTCCTGCCATCTGTGAGCTCCGCGCTGGAAAGCTATTTTTCAGCTACTATAGTCACTACCTATCATTGACCTATTATGCTCAGTTGTTCACAGCTAAAAAAAATAATTCCTACATGGTTAATTATACACAATAAACTTCCTACAAGATTCTAATGAATTAAAAGTGCAAACTCTGTTATTTTACCTTACATTTATTATTAGTTTCTAACAAGATTTTCGATGGAAATGTTCAGAAATATGCTTGCAGCGCTGTCGTGAAAATATTGATTTGAAATTAATTATACAGCGAATCACCAATAATATAATACATGCATTGGTAACAAATCTTAATCTATGAGCTGAAAAGTTAATTTAAATAATTACCTCTAATTAATTTTTAATTCTCACTAAATGCAACAATTACTACTGCAATGATGTTTATAGGCAGTTTTAGTTTACTTAATTATTTGTAAGATTTTAATTGGCGATAATAAGACCGTGTTAAATTTCCTCGAGAGATTAAACTTCTGATCAATCAGCATACAGTGTCGTTTTGTTTATTTAGAATAAATTAGGAAACATTTTATGGCACAAGTACTTAGATGAAAATAATTGACAGAAATGAAACGAACTTCATCACAGTTCCGGTGTTGACTAACTTGCAGGATTATTTTTGTTGGATTGCAATACATTTTCAGCGGCAGGATTTATTCTGACTCCTGTTCAGAAATGTAGCTTTCCTGTAAAAATAAACTTACATAAAAGTCTCCTATTGTTTCACAGGCAGCACGTTAAAATAACGACGAATATTGACAATACACAAGTAATATTACTTTCACAGGGATTTTTTTCCTCACAGCTGCAACACTGTATGTAGTACGTAATTATTCTACTAAAGTCAACGGATAAATAATCTATAGTGAAAATATTATTCCAAATTTTTCCACTAAGTGTATTTCCTTTAACATATAACCTAAAAGAACTAAGAATGACTAAACAATCATAACGATTCAACCAGCGACTGAACAGTCATTCAGCTAGCGACTGACCAATCATTCAGTCAGCGATTGACCAGACATTTATCCAGTGATTGTCCAGTCTTTCAGCTAGCGATTGACCAGTCATTCAGCTAGCGATTGACCAGTCATTCAGCTAGCGATTGACTAGTCATTCAGCTAGCGATTGATCAGTCATTCAGCCAGCGATTGACCAGTCATTCAGCTAGCGATTGACCAGTCATTCAGCCAGCGATTGACCAGTCATTCAGCCATTCTTCTAGTGACTGGCAGCAATCATATAATAATGATATAGTCAGACTTTATCGCTAATAAGAGTTTTCAAAGCACATTTGTCGAGATCCACATAAAAACTATGTTGTGGGGTTTCTCTGGCAAGAGGTCGGTCCACCCTGTCATGACGGCAGCACTGTCATGTCACGGGCCTTCAGAAGAGCCCGGAACAGCACGGCACGGATCATACCGTGAATTGGTCACTCTCGTTCTATTGTTTAAAGTCTTGAGCGGCACAGTTTTTCTATGATCTCTGACCATTGTATTAGCAGCGAAGGTTTCTTCGTCACATTACGTAAGAGATTTTATATATATTACGTAAGAGATTTTATATATATATATATATATATATATATATATATATATATATATATATTATATATATATATATATATATATATATATATATATATATATATATATATATATATATATATATATATATATATAAATTCTATAACCACGAAGGAAAAATTAAACACGAAATTCCTTAAGCACTTTCGTCTTAATAAACACATCAGAAGTATGAACGGTACAATTCCGTGGAGGGATTTATATGGGCAGTAAAAAGGAATGATACATGCGAGGTGGAAACAATGTCTATGTAATATTTCTTCACCAACAAGAGGAAACTGCAGAATGACCATGAGAGTTCCCGGAAGCGACATCAGTAATGGGATAGCTGTGTATTAATGATTCTATTAAGATTTTTTGTTTAATTGATCAATTAAAAATTGACCCAAATTTTACAAAGTATTACTAATATTTATGTTGTATGGCTTCGTAATTTGTATTAATGCAGATTCAATAACATTTGCATGAGAAATGCTTTTGCAATTTGTTATTCAAGAAGACCTCTCCCATTCAATTTGGCGAGAATTTTCTGACAAATGAACAGAGCGATAGATTTTGTTTTATTTATCTTCGTGGTTATAGAGTTGCGCATTGTTCATCTCACTAAAAAAATGGTTGGGAAAGCACAGAAATACTTGATACTGCAACTGTCGACAGTTTACAAAGTCGAAAAGCAATCCTCATCAAGGAAAAAAAAGAGCTAATATAAACCAACCCGTCCTCGCAAATTCGTATAGTCAATATTGACTTATTAAATAAGTGCATAGGTGACATACTTAACATAATAGTTTCCCTTGAAAAGCTTCATAGAAAACACCAACCTTGCCTAACCTACTTAGTATGTTAAGATAAGCATCTTATTGCTTCGTAATTACAATTATTACCTAACCTATACCTATAAAAGGTTAAGTAACAATTGTAATTACGAAGCTATAAGATGCTTATTTTAACATACTAGGTAGGTTAGGTACGGTCGGTGTTTTCTATGAAGCTTTTCAAGGGAAACTATTATGTTTAGTATGTCTCCTTTGCACGTAACTAATAAGTCAATATTGACTATACGAATTTGCGAGGACGGGTTGTATAAACATGCAAAAACCATGACTTTGCCTCACTACGAACAATGAGCCCTAGACCACAACCCACTGAAAATGGAGTCACAGCTGAGTAAACTCCGCCCCTTCGCTGGCACCTGAGCCCTGCGGTTCGACTCACTAAATCTCTACCTCTATTCGAGTATATATCCTCCTTACCATGCATGCTACACGGGCTATTCATGCCCGTGCCACCTCTTGGGTGGCATAATCTTCATCAATCAATCATGTTTCACACCATTTCTTACCTGAAGATGTTCCAGACAGGATCGAAACGTTGTTCACACAATACATCATATAGTCTTTCCCAAAATGTTTCAGTTAAAACGAGTTGTACAAGTACGTTTATTAAGACAATTAAATGCATCTCAAAGGGATAGATTAGCTAAGGCCACTTCTACCCTCGGTAATTGTACATATAGATACCGTATATTGGGTGTATGTGTACTTAACACGCCTCTGTGGCTCCTC
The DNA here is from genome assembly GCA_020271785.1 of Procambarus virginalis. NCBI lineage: Eukaryota > Metazoa > Arthropoda > Malacostraca > Decapoda > Cambaridae > Procambarus > Procambarus virginalis. Next base: position 28,009,554 of record WNGS01167840.1, on the reverse strand, counting down.
TTTATTTATTAACAACATTGTCAGTATCCAAGTGACTGTCATTATGTTATCTTAACGGCTTATGAACTGGTCTATTAACCCCTCCCCCCCACATACATTGATGACGACCCCTCCCTCACACACACATTGATGACGACCCCTCCCTCACACACACATTGATGACGACCCCTCCCTCACACACATTGATTATACGACCCTCCTCCTCTTACACACATTGATGACGACCCCTCCCTCACACACACATTGATGACGACCCCTCCCTCACACACATTGATTATACGACCCTCCTCCTCTTACACACATTGATGACGACCCCCCTCCTCACACACACATTAATGATAACCCCAAACACAAACATTGTTATATATCTAAATATATTATATATACATATATATATATATATATATATATATATATATATATATATATATATATATATATATATATATATATATATATATATATATATATATATATATCGACTTATACTAAACGAACTCTTTTTGAGGACAGGAGTACCAGTCTCATTTTCTAAATAGGTAATACCAAATCACTTCCACACATGTAATCTCTTGGGAAGTATTAAACTATAAAATTACGATCCGTCCGACGAAAATTTACAAGTTTATAAGAAGGCTGAATTATATGACTTACCTGTATCGCTCACCGAAAAGACCAGGGGTCACATTCACGAAGCAGTTACGCAGGTACTCACGAACGTGTACATCTTTCCTCACTCTTTGACTGCTTTGGTTACATTCATTAAACAGTTTACAGGCATGAAAACTTCCCAATCAACTGTTGTTATTGTTATAAACAGCCTCCTTGTGCTTCGGAGGTCATTAACTGTTAAATAATTGTAAACAAAGCCGGCAAAGATTCAGAAAAGATGGACAGGTTCGTAAGTGCTTCCGAAACTGCTTCGTGAATCCAGGCCCAGATTGTTTTCTCGGCTCCCGTCGTATAAAAAATGTCAGATAACAAACAATTAATGAGTCCCTAATTATGTTAGGACATTGCCCAGTAGGACAATGACAATTAAGACGTATTAACACTTACCTTGACAGCTGGCCAGGTATCTCGAGGTCAGTCGCATATATCTGACAACATTACTGAACAGAAAAATAACGAGCGTCCACTCAGTCATTTAAACCTTCTGCCTCGGACAACCCATATGCAGTCTTCTGACTGTTACTCCTGTTGGCGATTCCAAGTCTTGTAATTTCTCAGTGAATTGTTGTTGTTTTGCCGTCTACTGTACCGCCAAGACATTGATTAAACAGATCAATTGCAACATCCGTTGACATAAAGCGATTTATCATATTGCAACCTTTCTGTTCTTAATTTTATACGAGTACTAATTTACAAGGGAGATGCTTGATGCAACATTTACTCACCAGAGGTCACTGCGTGTTCAGTCATCCCTTCAATGGCGAACTATTGCGGCTCTCGTTTTCTATTTGAGCTCGCCGACTAGCCGTGGAGTACCTAAAGATTTTTTTATTTTCCCGACGTTCGATATATTTTTTGTTTACATTTGGCCTGGAAATTATAGATGATGGTAACCTCAATGACTTCTTTATTCAGTTCATACCACTTGCTGACAAGCCGTATAGGGTACGAATATTTCCTTTCCTTTACCTCATTTCCGTTACCTTCGAGGTAAGGGAAATTTCCTTCATTTCCTTCTTATCTTTTATTCCCTCACTTTACACGAGTCTGTCTTCGTTCACCATATTATCCCGAGTATCTTGTATGTAATGATGATATTCCCATTTGCAAATTCCCACCTTAGTCCTCTCCATATGTTATTTGTATATTCGGTTCAGAAATATAAGAATAAAAGTAACTGTAGTAGGCCTATTGGCCCATACGAGGCAGCTGTTATTTATATGAACATAAGAATAATTTATTTTCGTGATTTACACACATAGGAATAAAGTAACTTCAAAAAGTTACATAAGTTACTGAAGTTACTCTTCATGAAGAAGAGTAACTTCAGAAGGCCTATTAGCCCATACGAGGCAAATACATCTAGGCTATATATCTAGGTTATTGACCTCAGCTCCTGTAAATCCAACGTCAATGAAATAGTATTACTCAACTCTATGATGCATGGTTCTCTGACATTTTAATTAATGTAACTTCCATACTGGCAATTCCAAATGCAAAATTAAATATTTTCACATGATTTATGAAAGGCATGTGTTGATTACATGCCAGCCAGGTGAATGACATCGTAGGCTTGTGGAGTCCTGTAACACAAGCAAGATTTTTAAGTACTGTGTCACAAGCAAGATTTACATGTCCTTTGTCTTGACACGTAAAGGCAAGACTTACATGTCCTGTGCCACACGCAAGATGTACAAGAGTACTATGTCATAAGCTTAGTGTTATGTGTCTGACGTATGATTTATACAAAAATATCTAGTCACGTGCAAGATTTGTCAATCACATGATTTACAAAGGTCCTTTGTCATGACACATGCATGGGTTATATAAACCATAATATATAAAAGAATATAAAAACTACATTAGACCAATGGTTTTATAGTCACTAAGTTTAAGCAAAAATCGAAACTTACTGTGACCTCAAAAGCGAAGAGACGCATTCCTAGTTATGCGTACTTACAGGGACGCTCTCAGGAAGGCTGTGATGATTAGTTACCTGAATATAGCAACCCGTCCTCGACTCAAGTCCATTACATTCAGCGGTCAACCCCACAGACGCATTCATAAATTTTAACATGCTGTTCATTCAAAACGGGAATTTTCTCAAGTATAAATTAATATTATAATATATTAGCATATTGTGTATAAATAGGCATAGGTTAGGTTAGGTCAGGTGTTTAGGTTCTGCTGGCGATTATTTGTATTTGTAGTACGTGGGTGAAGCATTTACAGCGTTGTGGTTCGAACAAAATTCGTCAGTGAAGCACTTGTTCCGGAAATGTTCGAATGTCACCAGTTGTGAGTCGTGTGTAAACTGCTTTTCATTCATAAACAGGGGGTTTGGCGGGTGCATGGAATCACTTTTGGATCTTTATTTGGAGGACGGGCTGGAATATAGTCCAGATAACGACATTATATTTTTCTCGAAACGCTGAGCGTGTTTCGCAGCATTTTGAAAACATTGCAGTACTGAACCATGTATGTGAAATATCCAACCCATCCTCGACTCAAGTCCATTACATTCAGCGGTCGACCCCACAGACGCATTCATAAATTTTAACATGCGTGGTAAAGCATTTACGTGGGTAAAGTACGTGGGTAAAGCATTTACAGCGTTGTTGTTCGAACAAAATTCGTCAGTGAAGCACTTGTTCCGGAAGTGTTCGAACGTCAACTGTTGTGAGTCGTGTGTAAACCGTTTTTCATTCATAAAAAGGGGGTTTGACTGGTGCAAGGAATGGGCTTTGGGTCTTTGTTTGGAAGACGGACTGGAAATATTATAGTCAATGACATGCAGCTACTCAGCTTCTTTACGCTGAAAGTTTGTTTGAGACCTTGGACTATGTTCAAGACTAAAGTATTCTTGCTGGTTGGTCAGTAAGGTACTTTGGTGGTCTTAATTACCCTCCCTGGATGATGGACCTAATTATTATTATTATTATTATTATTATTATTATTGAAGGTGAAGGAAAGACCAATATATGTATAAATATATTAAAATCCTAATTTTCGGATGAAACCTACATCTTTCTCAAGGTACTGTATACATTGTTGTCAGAACATTCTTCACTGTCATTCAAGCAGTCCGGCATTGTAGTAAGTTTCTCCATTATTGTTATTGTTAATATTATTATGATTATTATTAGTAGTCATACATCAGTCTCAGTAGACTGTCGAGTTGCACTATGGTTGTCAGTCTGGAGAGTCTCCAGGGCGCAAAGCCAGGTTCGGTTGATACGTGGGAGAAGCTGTCACGCATGCAGCAAGCCCCTGCTCTCCACAGCGCCGAAAGTCTCCAATGGAAAAGCAAACGCCAATACGATTAGTTCCAGCTCCGTCGCAGGAACTGTCAAAACGAGGTTGAAGGCAACAACGAATTGCCCTTGGGGGCTCTAGTTCTGGAGTTTACCGCCAAGTTGGTGAAAAAAGGCACAGGGACTCCAAACCCAAAGACCGGAGTGGTCGGGGCCGGAGAAGAACCACCCCAGCATGAGCAAGAACGACCCCAGCCTCCTGAAGCAGATGCAGGCGATGAGTCACAATAACGTGGCTAAAGTATGTTGACCAGACCACACACTAGAAGGTGAAGGGACAACGACGTTTCGGTTCGTCCTGGACCATTCTCAAGTCGATTGAGAATGGTCCAGGACGGACCGAAACGTCCTGAAGCAGAGCCTGGGGGCCAGATTCACGAAAACACTTACGCAAGCACTTACGAACGTGTACATCTTTCCTCAATCTTTGACGGCTTTGGTTACATTTATTTAACAGTTTACAAGTATGAAAACTTCCCATCCAACTATTGTTGTTGTTATAAACATCCTCCTGGTGCTTCGGAGCTCATTAACTGTTTAATAATTGGAAACAAAGCCGACAAAGATTGAGAAAAGATGTACAGGTTCGTAAGTGCTTTCGCGAATCTGGCCCCTAGACCACACGACTCCTAGGAGGTGGACGACCGCGCCCCGCACCTACGGGTTCCAGATAGATATCGTCACAGCCCTCTTTCACCCGAGGCCGGCTTCCTTCATGACCCAGCAGAAGGAAGAGTAATAATTATTAACAAAATTATTATTAAAATTATTATAATGATAATGCAGTTAATTAATAAGTATTACTCTTCCTTCTGCTGGGTCATTATTAATTACTAATTATAACTCTTCCCTCTTCTTCTTCATCTTATTATTATTATTATTATTATTATTATTATTATTATTATTATTATTATTATTATTATTATTATAAAAGGGAATATTAGTCATTCCAATTTTAGCTTGTTCAATTCCAATGGCTCCTGTAGCAGAGGGTAGACCATACAAGATGCTCATATGTGTAATGGACTTGTTCTTGAGCCCCGACCCTCTAAGATTGCAAGCCGTGTAATCGACTGCTCTCAAACTAGTATAGGAATATCTCACTTCGCCTGATTATATTAGGACACAATTATGCAACTTTTGCAGGTAATTGAAATATATTTACTCTTTTGTTGTATTCGACTATCTGAAAACTCAGAGTAGAATGTGCTATTCATAATTAAATTGGCTGCACTAATTGCAAGGAGTAACACTTCTAGTAAGTAGTAATACCATGCAACCTATACATTGCTGGTAGTTTGAAGTTGCTGTACTTCCTGAGATATCAGTGTTTAGGCCTACCACAACTTTTTGCAGCAAATTAAATTATGTATATTTTCATTGTAAATATCTAGCTCTTTTTAGCCTTTTCATGCTAGTTCAGTATGTACAATGAATTATAACATAAAAACATCCTGTCAGGAATATTTTTCTGCACTTTCCCTCTTTTGTGTAAATTTACATTTTTCCAGAAGTAAAAACTGGGTAATTATACAGCAGTGCAGCAGGCATGTTGGCTCATGCAAGGCGGTTCCCGTTTAACCCTACCCTCTTACCCATATATATAACCAATATATTGGTTTCATGTTAAACTAGCTTGTCGCCAAAATACTGGATAGTAACCCATTCACCTATTGCATAATACAATAATTACTTCATATGTAGGATAAGGAGTAATTGGCAAAAAGCTTTCAAGACGAAAATCGCACATTCATAGTCGGTCGGTGAAACTATCCAGCATTACACAGCGGGTTTATTATGTAAACAGAAGGTGTGACGGCCAATATTACGGTGACCCCGCTCCGGACCGACGAGAGCCGGCGATTGACAGGCCAATTTGATCCTAAATTTTTGGCTCGAAGCAGTCACCCTTGTGATTTGCAAATTTAAATGTAGCACGCAATGTTTGCTGCATTCCTTTTTTTTTTTTTTTTTTTTTTTTTTTTTTTTTGTGTGTGTGTGTGTGTGTGTGTGTGTGTGTACTCACCTATTTTTACTCACCTATTTGTGCTTGCAGGGATTGAGCTTTGTCTCTTTGGTCCTGCCTCTCAACTAGTGTACAGATTCCCGAGCTGTGTGTGCGTGTGTGTGTGTTTGTATTTACAATTTACAACTTCCTGTACTAAGCTTGGAGAATAGTCACGTGTATAACAGACAATTTCCTCCCTGGCAATGAGATGTGGTTAACACTGGCAAAGTCACCGTTAAGTTCCTGTCGACCTTGCCTTTGCTTTTATCCAGTAACTGGCACCCTTCACTTATTTTTTTTTATAGCAAATTGAAAAACTTTGTAATAATTTTTCTCTGCATGATGCCACTGTCTCTCCAATTCGAAAAATATCGTGGAAAGTGTAGACTTTACGTACGGTGAGGAAAATTGTTTGGTTATGTATTGTTTGGTTTTGTATTGTTTGGTAGTATATTATTTGGTGTTGTATTGTTTGGTGTTGTATTGTTTGGTATTGTATTGTATTGTTTGGTAGTGTATTGTTTGGTGTTGTATTGTTTGGTGTTGCATTGTTTGGTATTGTATTGTTTGGTGTTGAATTGTTTGGTATTGTCTGACAAATTACAGACTTCTTCATTCTAATAAGGATTTTGTTTATATATTTTTTATATTACTTCACTATATGTTGAAATTGAACGCCTTCTACATTTTTACGTATATCGATCAGCATTACATATAGTTTGATTACAGTTCCCTGCAACCTTTCTATCTCTCAACATTCCAACACCGATATCTCTTAACGAGAACGGCCTCTTCTTACACCGTGTATACCGAGGTATGGGTTAAAAAACCATTCTATATAAGCGCCAGAACAATCGTTTTGTACAATAGGCTCAAGGCTGCAACAGTGCAAATAAATTTAAAGATAATCATAAGATCAGCGTGCAGACAAATCTTGCTATTCTACAAATATCTTCCAAACAGCGAAAAACCGAGCAAGGGTTACACAAGTCCTGCACAAGGGCCGAGCAAGGCCTGCACAAGGGCCGAGCAAGGCCTGCACAAGGGCCGAGCAGGGTCTGCACAATGGCCGAGCAAGGCCTGCACAAGGGCCGAGCAAGGCCTGCACAAGGGCCGAGCAAGGCCTGCACAAGGGCCGAGCAAGGCCTGCACAAGGGCCGAGCAAGGGCTGCACAAGGGCCGAGCAAGGGCTGCACAAGGGCCGAGCAAGGGCTACACAAGGGCCGAGCAAGGCCTGAACAAGGGCTACACAAGGGTCGAGGAAGGGCTACTCGCGGCGAAAGTTACTGCCGTGTCATTTACCTCAAGCTAAAAACTTGCGGATTCGGTGTTGGAGGTTCTGGTTGAGAATTACGTTTTATATTTTTCACGTCTCGTTAGACATTGTTGCTAACCTTCACCTTCATGTTACTGCGCTCAGTCAAGATCAGCAAGTTTTAAAGCCGTTAAATATTTCAGTCTGATAGCACTAACTTTAATATTCAATCATTTAACTATCCGACGTATTAATATAATATTTATATTAATATAATTGTTGTGCTTAATATATTAATAGAGTGGGTATATTGCTTATCTAATAACCTTTAATATTCCGAATTTTGATCGGATAGGTAGTCGTAATTAATATACAAAGAGCCACAGCCCCATCAATTTGTTGTAAAAACATAAATGATAATTACATAGTGAATCCAAACCCAGAATAGTGCTCATTCACGCATAGTGTTCTGACCCTTTGACCTTTGAGTGAGTGACTTAACTTTGGGCACCGTCCATACAAAAAAAAATCATCATGTTGAGCTGGTATTAACAGGAGGGTTCTAAAAACCCGGAGACGTAGTTGTTGACCATGAGGATGAACTGGAGAGGAACTATATAAGGAGGGGAAACCTGACCGCGCAAGCTCTCACTCCCCGGGCACGGTAGGTGTCAAGTGTTCCTCTGCGTACCAGAGTGCTCTGGCCGCGTTACATGTTTTTTTTTCTTCATATGTGTGATAACTCTAGCGTGTGTGATTAGTGTTCTTTTGAAGTGAGTAATATTGATGTCCAGTGAGGCGCTTATCTGCTCAGTGAAATAGCTAATTACCAGAGCGGTTTGCGCACGATCAGCATAACTGGGCAAAGATCGGTGTACGGAATGATAAAACACGCCAGAAGACTAAGAATGGTCTGTCACGTATCAAATTTGTGTATTAAACTTGACTACCCTAAACAAGTACTGTATTATGAAGCTTTTTTCCCAGTAAATTTGTAAAAAATGCGATAATTTTAAACGTTGGTGTTGCAGATGAAAGCTGTGTGGTTGCTCACCGTGGCGGCCGCGGCGACGGCCCAAAACTACAAGTTTTACCCGCGTAATGGAGGTGGTCCCATTTTAGGAGGTGGTATCATTGGAAGAGTTGGTCACCTCGGAGGAGGCGTTGGTCATCTCGGAGGAGGCGTTGGTCACCTCGGAGGAGGCGTTGGTCACCTCGGAGGAGGCGTTGGTCACCTCGGAGGAGGCGTTGGTCACCTCGGAGGAGGCGTTGGTCACCTCGGAGGAGGCGTTGGTCACCTCGGAGGAGGCGTTGGTCATCTCGGAGGAGGCGTTGGTCACCTTGGAGGAGGCGTCGGTCACCTCGGAGGAGGCGTTGGTCACCTTGGAGGAGGCATCGGTCACCTTGGAGGAGGCATCGGTCACCTTGGAGGAGGAGGTGGTCACCTTGGAGGAGGCGTTGGTCACCTCGGAGGAGGCGTTGGTCACCTCGGAGTAGGCGTTGGTCACCTCGGAGGAGGCGTTGGTCACCATGGAGGAGGCGTCGGTCACCTTGGAGGAGGAGGTGGTGGTCTCATCAAAGGAGGTGGTCCCATCAAAGGAGGTGGTCCCATCAAAGGAGGTGGTCCCATCAAAGGAGGTGGTCTTGTCGGAACTGGTAGCGTTGGAGGTGGTCTTGGCGATATTGCCGGGGGCGCCGCCAGTGGCGTAATTGTTGGTCATATTGATGTTGCAACCGAAAAGGTGAGTCTCTTCATATATTTTTTAATTTAAGGAACCACATATATATGAACATTCCTGATTGACAGAACATAAATTATATACCGATAATTATAAGGAAACAATGAACAAATATACGAGCCAAACTCTTGAGTGGCTCGTATATTTTTGTCCCAGGAGATTAGAGCATTTAAATGTCATTCACCAAGATAATGAGAGACATGCTTCATTTGTTTGTAGTTTGTGTGAAGGACATAAAGTTGATGCGTGATTACGTTAAAATGCCAACCAAATGTGGTCTTTTTCCCAGGTGGACCTAAAATTTGGTGGCAGTGAGTACCACTTCTCATGGCGTCACGACGATGGCCAGAAATATGACGGATATCGTGCTAACTATTACTGCTCCAATATGGGCAAGGGATGGCAGGGCGTAAGCATTGAGACTCCAGAAGAGGACGAAATAATTTCTAAAATCATCTCCCGAGGTGAGATGACGTTATTTGAGCTGCCCTAAAGTCTTAGACGTGGATGGAGTAAATAGTCACATAGATTTTCAAAATAACATGAACATTATTTATCGAGTCAATATCTTTTATAAAGAATTTCAATTATCCCGTAAGCTCATACAGTCACTCTGTTGTCTGAGCAAACATTTGATCCCCAATGGCCCAAGATGTTGGCCACCGTTCCTTTACCCCTTCCTCATATGCCACCTCCATGTTCTCATATCCTTTCCAACTGCTATATATTCATTCTGGCTTGTCACTTAATCCTAAAAATTATATTACCTTACCTCACCAATCTAATAATTAGTTACATGCATGATTAAATACGTTTTTCCCGCAGAGAACTTGGAGTACATCTGGACGAGCGGTTTCCGTACTGCCAAGGGCTTTATCTGGGGCTCTGGCGCTCCCTTCTACGGTCTTAACTGGTCCCACACCGGAAGGTGAGTCTTGCCATTGAGGGTTCCTGCCTCCTGGTCCTTGTGCTGTCACAACCGTAGCTTAAATATTGGCCAAAGATAAAGTTAACATTTTCTTTCAAGAGCAATTTCAATGAGGAATTCAAATATTTTATTTGTCATTCTGATAATCACTAGGATATGCAGTTAAGTTTTAAAGAGAAACTTTGAATATTGCCAAATGTAACTATGAAACGAAAAATCTAAGCTCTAGCTCTCTACGGAACTTTACACTGAACTTATAGTAGGTATTTGGCAATATGGAGGCTCGTGTATAGTGCCACTCTACAGGTCGCCATTCTTCCAGTGAAATATGGTGACCCCATGTGGACGTTTCTGAGTGTCATTATGCCTGCATAGTTGTGACTAGCTTTGTGCTTGTCAGAGGACTGTGATGGGGATCATCTTGATGATCTCGGTTACTTCTTCATGTCTATGCAACCTTTCCAATTGATTTACCACATATCAGACTGTGGGGTCGTCTGCCTATACACTTTCACTGATGCACCTGTGGTCGGTGAGGACAGAGTTCCGGAAGACAAAAACCTTCACCAATACCATGAGCATATTGGGCAAGGCAAGTTTTCAGGGTGAGGTTGTGACGCCGGATAATCATTCCCCAGCACAAGGAATTTTCAATGCTAGCGGGTTTTGCTTATATCATGTATTTCCTAGCAATGTTGATGCTATTTTTTTCCATTATGGGACTGTCCCAGTGAGCTTTGTATTTTTAGGATAGTGGTTGGAGTGAAGTGTATATAACAATGTCTCATTGGCTGGATGCTACAATACATTTATGACCCAGAGTCGAAATCAAGTCTATTTAGCGCTCTGGTAGGATCTTTCCATCTATGTTGTAGTGAACGACGATAAGAATACCTCTAGAACTACCTGCGTTATCTTGTGAATATATCTGATCTGATAAGTCTGATCAGTGGAGTTTGTTGACCACACTGTCTGTCTTCTAAGTCAAGATTGATTGTCTTCCTGGTTATTGATTTCACGAGCTCTTCATATCAAGAAAGTTATGAGCTGTCGAAAAAGGATGCGCGTCATCACAGGTTCTCAGTGGTGTTCATTCCTGTGCGCTTCATGAAGTCATCCTTGGTCCGGGAACAGCAATATGCCACCAAATGAATAAGGCCAGTTTCTAGTTGATCTTCGTCTTAGAGTTGTGGCAATGTCGATCTGCAAAGACGGGAAGCTATTAATCTATATTGCTTTGGAAGTAATTGTTGACACTAGTATTCCTTCATTGGTTCATACTACGGAAAAGCTGGATTTTGTATAACTGGTCTCATTTTATTTTTTGGATTTGATGTCGCATGAGATTTTGATGCTATTTTACATTGACGGCCTTATTCAAAGAAACTTAGATGCGGAATACATAAATAAATGACTGTTTATTACATTAGTCTGCCTCTCTTCGACAGCGAGGGACTTCCCCAGCCAGACAATGCTGAGGGCGGGAATGAGTTCTGTCTGGCAGTGCTCAACAACTTCTACAATGACAGTATCAGATGGCACGACGTCGCCTGCCACCACGAGAAGCCCATCATCTGTGAGCGCCGTTATGGATGATCAACGCCTACTGTGTGCGTCACATTTTCTGTCTTCTATGAGCGCCGCACTCCCTGTCTTCTGTGAGCGCGACACTCCCTGTCTTCTGTGAGCGCGACACTCCCTGTCTTCTAAGAGCGCGACACTCCCTGTCTTTTGTGAGCACCACACTCCCTGTCTTCTATGAGCGCGACACTCCCTGTCTTCTGTGAGCGCCACACTCCCTGTCTTCTGTGAGCGCGACACTCCCTGTCTTCTGTGAGCGCCACACTCCCTGTCTTCTGTGAGCGCCACACTCCCTGTCTTCTGTGAGCGCCACACTCCCTGTATTTTGTGAGCGCCACACTTCCTGTCTTCTGTGAGCGTCACACTCCCTGTCTTCTGTGAGCGTTACACTTTTCCCAACTACTGTGGAGATACAATGACTTCTTCCTTGATATTACAAAAATAAACAAAAATAAATTTTATGAAAAAGTTTCCTTTAAAACCATAATAAATGTAACAGATGTACAACTATTTTTTGATTTAGCAAAACTGAGATTAAATTGAAAATTTTTTAGTGGCTGCAACTTACATTCCATTGTCAAAAATTTTGCGAATATCTCCAATACATTTTAATAGAACCGTGAAGCTGGTCATCCGATCAATAGTAGTTTAATAATTGAACAATAAATTATATGTTAACCTTCGTCCATGTTATTGTTTATGTGCGGTGATACAGTGAGTGGCAGACACAGGAACAATAGGAGACCTTTCTAACATATATGGCTGGAAACTTGTCTTCCAAGTCCACCCTGTGAACAAAGTATGTATCAAAAGAAGGCAGCAAGTCGGGGGAGACTATGTAGACCTTGAGAACAGTTCCTAATGGTTACCTTGCGTACCTTCCGGGGATCAACGTCCCAGCGGCTTGGTCTCTGACCAGACCTCCTGGTTGGTGGTCTGGTCAATCAGACTGTTAGACGAAGCTGCACGCTGTCTGATGTCATTTTTTTTCCGTGTGTACCTTACATACTGAACTTTATGAATAAACAGATGTAAATAGTAATCTTTCATCGGTGAAAGACACCTTCTCCCGTGGTCGTGACGACGGACGCAGACATTCCCTCTCCCGTGGTCGTGACGACGGACGCAGACATTCTCTCTCCCGTGGTCGTGACGACGGACGCAGACATTCCCTTACCCGTGGTCGTGACGACGGACGCAGACATTCCCTCTCCCGTGGTCGTGACGACGGACGCAGACATTCCCTTACCCGTGGTCGTGACGACGGACGCAGACATTCCCTCAACCGTGGTCGTGACGACGGACGCAGACATTCCCTTACCCGTGGTCGTGACGACGGACGCAGACATTCTCTCACCCGTGGTCGTGACGACGGACGAAGACAGTGAGGTGTCGCAGGGCGCGCTCCGGTGTCATGACCTTCCTCTGGTCACGGCCACACTCGCTCTGCTTATTCCAGGTTATCATCATTGTATCTCCTTCCTTCCCAGTTATTTAACCCTTAGTAACTTAGTAACGCGGGCTCTGTCCATATGTTCCCTGCGTGTGGTTCCTCTGCGGCGTCCTGGACAGTGCTGAAGACTGTTACTAATCGTAATCATACATCATGGCTCAAACTATTGCGAAATAGTCAAATCGCTCTAAATTCTGAATCTAGAGCGATTTTACAATTTCGTGTATAGTTAGGGGTCAGAATTTAGAGCGATTTTGGAGTAAGATCGCTTGAAATTCTAACCATAACTGTACACAAGATAAATTATAAAATAATAATAATAAAGAAAATAGCGTTTATGTTAACACAGTCCATCAACATTTACATTTACCCTTGATCCAAGTGTAAAACTTTGATATATGTCTGAGGACGCAATCAAACTTACTTTTGTTTATTAATATACAGGTAAATTAACGGAAATAATATATTTATAATTCAATCAATTTTTTTGTATTTTAACGCCACAGTTGTGTCCAGTGTTACACTGACGGTGTTGCCAGTGTTACCCTGACGGTGTTGTCAGTGTTACACTGACGGTGTTGTCAGTGTAACACTGACGGTGTTGTCAGTGTTACCCTGACGGTGTTGCCAGTGTTACCCTGACGGTGTTGTCAGTGTAACACTGACGGTGTTGTCAGTGTTACCCTGACGGTGTTGCCAGTGTTACCCTGACGGTGTTGTCAGTGTAACACTGACGGTGTTGTCAGTGTTACCCTGACGGTGTTGCCAGTGTAACACTGACGGTGTTGTCAGTGTTACCCTGACGGTGTTGCCAGTGTAACACTGACGGTGTTGCCAGTGTAACACTGACGGTGTTGCCAGTGTTACCCTGACGGTGTTGTCAGTGTTACACTGACGGTGTTGTCAGTGTAACACTGACGGTGTTGTCAGTGTTACCCTGACGGTGTTGCCAGTGTAACACTGACGGTGTTGTCAGTGTAACACTGACGGTGTTGCCAGTGTTACCCTGACGGTGTTGTCAGTGTAACACTGACGGTGTTGTCAGTGTTACCCTGACGGTGTTGCCAGTGTAACACTGACGGTGTTGCCAGTGTTACACTGACGGTGTTGCCAGTGTTACACTGACGGTGTTGCCAGTGTTACACTGACGGTGTTGCCAGTGTTACACTGACGGTGTTGCCAGTGTAACACTGACGGTGTTGCCAGTGTTACACTGACGGTGTTGCCAGTGTTACACTGACGGTGTTGCCAGTGTTACACTGACGGTGTTGTCAGTGTTACACTGACGGTGTTGCCAGTGTTACACTGACGGTGTTGCCAATGTTACACTGAGTGTGTTGTTAGTTGTCTGGTGTTACACTGAGTGTGTTGTTAGTGTGGCGTCTGGTGTTACACTGAGGGTGTTGTTAGTGGTCTGCTGTTACACTGAGGGTGTTGTTAGTGGTCTGCTGTTACACTGAGGGTGTTGTTAGTGGTCTGGTGTTACACTGAGGGTGTTGAGAGTACTTTACTTTCAGGGTAATAATTTAATACTGAAAATATTATCTTCTTTTCGAGTTCAAGTAATTATTTCACTGCTCTTGGTCGATATACTAAAAAATGAGCAAACCTTTTAGTTAAGTTTAAATGATCAGAGGTTGTTAAGTATGGTAACATATGACCGGGAGTGGCAGAAAATGTTCATATGTAATGTTCAACCTAGCATTCTCAATGAGCCAAAAATTAAGAAAAAGAAAATGTTAAATAAACAGCAGGTGATTTTGTTATGCTTGTCAATAAGTGGCATTAAGGGTTGCACCGTTTGTATAAACAATGGGCGTTAGAGCACAAAAAGATCATGGAAGTGGTGAGTAAGCTTAGAAAAATGGTTACAAGCTGTTGAGTCTTTGTTTTACAAGTGCTTTAACAGCATAAACAATAAGAGCGACACGTGCTATTAAAGTTGTCAAGAAATACAGAGACAGGTATAAAAACAATAAATGTCAAGTACACGTCGACTTAAAATCGGTTAAGACTTCTTTTAAATCTTTTTGGAATTAAAAATGCAACATTAGTTTAGGTGAAAACTATGTTTGCTAGTTGGCTGCAAAGTGTCACGGCCTCTACAACCCTCGTGCAGATGATGGTCCTTAAGCTAAACATCACACATTATGTAATGGAGAATAGGAATATGCACCGAGACGTGTATCACTTCTTGGTATACATACACTGAGAGATTTTCTATAGTCCTGGACTTAATAAACCTTTTTTTGCGGTTGATAGGACTTAAGCCAAAATGAAAACCACAGTTGAATATAATTACTCCTAATGCTATTGTCGCCAATTTTTCATTTTCCATTTAAAACGAAAGCGCTGTCACAAAGTCCAGTTGACATTAACAGGAAATGTTACTCACGACAGCCTGAGGGGTTGACGGTGACCCTGAAGAAACAGTGGCGTCGTGATATATAAGGGGCGAGACCTGGTGGTGGCTACACTCCCTGGCTGCTCACGGTAGGTGTATAGTTCACCTGGCGGGTGGGACAGTGTTTTTCAGGCAGTGTGTGATAGTGTTTTCTGGGCAATGGAATAGTGTTCGCTTGGAAACTGTGGCAGTGTTCTTCTAGAGGATGTAATGGTGTTTCTTTGGGACGTAATTTTGTTCTCCAGAAGAATGTGACATTGTTCTGTTGAAGAATGCATTACTGTTCTTCTGGAGGATGTGACAAAGATCTTCTGGGGGTGTAACAGTGTTTCTCTTGAGGTGTGACTGCTCTCTCCGAAGAGTATCACAGTCTTCTTGTCTGGGGTGGATCAAGGTATCTTCTATGAGGGATAGATATAGTTGCTAAGAGGAGTGTAGTATTATTCACAAATTGGGAGTTGATCAGTTCAGGAAAATACGGACACAGAGGTTAATGTAGAACCGGCGAATATAACGATGTGGATGAAGCTAAGAACTACGTGCTGGGATGTGACGGTCTGTTTCATGTTAAGTCTGGCATTAACTAAAGGCCAGGCATCATGCAGTTCCAGATAAAGGTTATAAATGTACACAACTGTGTTGCAGATGAAGGCTGTGTTGATTCTCTCCGTGGCTGCCGTGGCAACGGCAGGGTATTATAGACCCTATGGATATGGCGCTGGTGCGTTGGCTGGGAGACTTGGAGGAGGACTTCTCGGAGGAGGACGTCTTGGAGGAGGACATCTTGGAGGAGGTGGTCTTGTCGGAGGACCAGCTCATGGTGTCGGTGTTGTTCATGGTGGTGTTGGGTACGCAAAGGTGAGTTGCATTTTTATCAAATTTGAGTGATTATGCTTGAATCTTACTAATGTATAAACGATATCTATTACAAATTTCCGGCAAATAAAACTAAGAAGTCAGTAAACATATTTGTCGAATGAAATTTAAGCATGTTTACACCAACGTGTAAATCAAATGTGTTTTCCAGGTGGACCTGAGTGTGGGTGGCAGCGACTATCACTTCTCGTGGCGTCACGATGGTGGCAAGAACTATGACGGGCACAGTGCCAACTATTACTGCTCCAGCCTGGGCAAGGGATGGCAGGGAGTCAGCATCGAGACTCCTGAAGAGGACAAGATTATCTCAGACATCATCTACAAAGGTTGGGTTGCGCAGTGTTAACAGGAATACAACCATTTCACAATAACACAACAAAATATGCTTATCCAGTAAAGTTTCTATCGCGATAAAGAATCTTTCCAATCATGTTGACCAGACCACACACTAGAAGGTGAAGGGACGACGATGATTCGGTCCGTCCTGGACCATTCTCAAGTCGATTGAGAATGGTCCAGGACGGACCGAAACGTCGTCGTCCCTTCACCTTCTAGTGTGTGGTCTGGTCAACATACTTTAGCCACGTTATTGTGGCTCATCGCCTTTCCAATCATTATGTGAACTTATGTGACTTGTCAATCCAGTGACGTTAATATCATAGTTAACTACGTATTTCCGCAGACAATGTGAAGTACATCTGGACGAGCGGTTATCGTAGCGGTTATGGCTTCCTCTGGGGCTCCGGTGCTCCCTTCTACGGCATCAACTGGTCTTACACCGGCAGGTAAGTCTTGCCCTTGGGGGCTTCCTGCCTTCTGGTCCTATGCAATGGTAAGTGCAGTTGACAAGTTGGCCAAAGTCCTATTTTAAATTTATATAACAGTAAATGAATCAAAAACTTAAATGTAAAGTGAAAGTCAGCACTGTTAACCGTTGTTATTAACATAAACTGAAAAGATCATTCAGTAAATGAAGAAAACGTTGTAAACAATAAAATTAAAAATATTTAAAATAAATAACTAGTTATAATATTAACTTAACTCTTCCTCAGCGAGGGGCTTCCCCAGCCAGACAACGCTGAGGGCGGGAAGGAGTTCTGTCTGGCAGTGCTCAACAACTTCTACAATGACGGCATCAGATGGCACGACGTCGCCTGCCACCACGAGAAGCCCATCATCTGTGAGCGCCGTGGGGCTTACTATGGCTGAGCAACTCATCACTGGCTGCACTCCAAGATGACCTGGAACCATAATGATAAATTATCTATAATCTGGAGATATTCATTCACTTAATAAATGTTGCAGAGTAGGAAATTTGTTAATTTTATTCTGAAATGAGGATAGGTTTTATAGATTTGCATTGTTTTGAACGGAGGTTTATCTGGAAGGCTACGCAATCCTTTCTGTCTTAAATGAGGTTTTTACTCCTCTAAAATAATTTGGCAGTTTTATGTATATAATTTTTCAACTTTCCTTTGAAGTTAAAAATATTTGAAATATAGATCAAATTCGTGCTCAAATCATTGATCGAACTTATTCTTTCATAGAAGCATATGTCTACAAAAAAGAGGTCAGATATTGCAATTTTTCTAGCAACGTCCCATGGTGAATTGTGATTGTATGGCGAGGGTCAAAGGGGTGTTGGAGTCAACTCCAATGCCCCGACTTTAAGTAGGATTTGAACTTTTTCCGACAAGCAAAAGTGCTATGAACTCTGAAATATGGGTTTGATTGACATTACAGCGTTTTCCAACTTATTTATCGGCTGTTATCGACATTGAATCAACGTCGATAATGTTGATTGAAGGTTGGTTCAACATTACCCGAGTATGTTTTGCTCACTGGTTGAAAGAAAGGAGGAACAGGGATAGGAAGGGAGGAGAATGAGAAGGAGAATTGGAGAGGGAAGAGAGGGACTTATCAAGGGGAAAGCGTAAGCCATTACGACTATGTAGTACTTAGAAGGCGTCAGGATAAGGATTTGGATGGGACGCGGGGGGGGGGAGGGGGGATGAATCATCACGTACCCAAGACCATTCACCCTGAAAGCTGGATGAGGCTAGCCCCAAGCGTCTGGCCTTCTACCTTGAACAAGCAGATTTTCTCTCCCATAGATTATGAGAAGATTTGATCCCGGCGGTGCCCGGGCTCTGACCTTCTCACTTTCTCTTCTCCCTTCTTCCCCTCCCACCCATTCTCCTTCCCATTGCTTTCTCACTTTCTCACTTATTTCTCATATTCTCATCCCTTATTCCCTCTATTTTCTCCGCCTAACCACCTGTGCTGGACGATAGAGCGCCGGCCTCGCTTCATGTAGGTCGGCGTTCATCCCCGACCGTCCAAGTGAATGTGCACA
>WNGS01167840.1:27946937-27970621 GCA_020271785.1 Procambarus virginalis | reverse complement strand
GGATATTACTTAGCGAGTGCACTCTCTCGCATGCATTCGTAAATTGGTAACATCTTTCAAGCAGTGTTTTCTTCGATAACAAGTCGCTGGAGCGAAGATTATCTCGTGATTTATTCTCCCGGCGCCCTGTTGCAAGTCTCAGTGAGTCATGCACTCCTTACAGGGTGTCTGCTCGCCCTGAACAGTTCTCCCTCTGCCTCTGGGGTTCCTGCTTATCTCTCAGTCTTCATGTATATAACTCTGCCTGTGGGATTCTGTGCCTATCGTTCTGTATCTTCGTTTCTTTATTTGTCGGCATCTGTTGTCTGTTTGATAACTATTTCACAGTATCGCGAACTGTCACTTTGATTAACGGGTGAGAGTGACGAAAATTAGTCATACTGTTATTATTTGATTAGTCATACTAATTAAACTCTTAATAGCCATCCTGGTTGAAGAATATGCCCAGTTGGCGACCATGTTGGACACTTACCAGGATTTCCTCAGGACAATTGTGTGTTGTATCCTGCAGTGATAGCATAACCTATGACACAGTTGTGTCCAGCACTCATAAGTTGTGCTAGTTGTGTCCAGGGCTCATAAGTTGTGCTAGTTGTGTCCAGCACTCATAATTTGTGCTAGTTGTGTCCAGCACTCATAATGTAGCTCACTTGGCTAGTGTAAAACTGTTTTTTTTGGTTATCCCTAAATAATTTATTGTGACACCTGAATTTCATATGAATTTCATTTCAACACCTTATTGATTCACGAAGAAATTATTTATTATCATCATAACATATTCAAATAAAGCAGATGAAAGCGATAACGCAATTTTACAAAGCTTCCTTACACATCACTTCCCCACACTCGCGACCTGACCCTGATCCTTGCTCTCAGTAACTCCTTCACGTCCGCATGTTGCAAAATTCCGTGTTCATCAAAACCCTCGCCTTATTATATGCAACCTAAAACACCCAAGCACTGTGCAACATACAAAATCAACACATTGAAGAATACGACATAAATTAGTACAGCCTGACAGGCTACAGCATAGAATTTGCAAACTTACTATACAATATCACAACATAAAACAATATATACAGCAGAGAATAATTCACCTCAGCATTCCGATAGATTCCACAGCATCAAATGTATTCCAAATAAATAAAAAAAAGAATTCGTGTTCAGTAATCTAAGAACTGGAAATAATACCGTGAGGAACAGAGCATAGGGTAGAACGGCCCATTATAAGGCAAAGGGTTGAATGCCACACCATAACACACGATGTTGCAACCAAATAGTGTGAAAAGTGTAATAAACAGATGATGAGTCATAATAACGTGGCTAATGATATGATGACCAAACCACACATCAGAAAATTGAGAAACGACGACGTTTCTGTCCGTCCTGGACCGAAACGTCGTGTACACGACTTTATAATTTCCAGGACGAACCGAAATGTCGTTTCCCCATTTTCTGACGTGTGATTTGGTCCTCAAACAGAGTTGTATATCTCAAACTTTCAATACACTCCAATATCAAATGAACTTACAATATCATAACTTACTAAAACATAAAATGCATGATATAGTGTTGTGGTTCAACAACGCAGCTCATAACACACGATATCACAACCTAACACAGAACACTATTATATTATCACAGTATATATAGAGCAGCATAACGCATGCAAAGCTAGAATAACAAGGCGTACGCAGGCATTGGCGGTGTGTCGGCTCCTTCAGGATAACGTTGATGAGGAACTTAGAAGCTCATTACCCAGACCCGCTGACGAGGACGCTGCCGGTGGTAAACCATTTGCACCTGCTCCTTGATGAGAGAGAGAGAGAGAGAGGTAGAGGTAGAGAGAGAGAGAGAGAGAGAGAGAGAGAGAGGAGAGAGAGAGAGAGAGAGAGAGAGAGAGAGAGAGAGAGTAGAGAGAGAGAGAGAAAGAGAGAGAAATAGAAGTAGAGATAGAGGTAGAGAGAGAGAGAGAGTTAGAGAGAGAGAGGGAGAGGGAGGGAGGGAGGGAAGAGAAAAGAAAGACGCTGACCTTTTAATAGCTCACTTCTGACAGTTCAAATTAATTTTCATCTTCCGACATTTCAATAAATCACATCAATTAATTTACAGATTTCTCGCAATAACAATAATTAATCACTGCTCGTGGGGTCCCGAGGCAAGCAGGTAGCTGGAGGAAGGAGGAGAGAACACAGATCCGGATAATACTCCCCCGGGAGTAATTTGCGGTCGTCACCGGATGCTGGCTGGCCTGGCTGTTGAGAGCATACTGTCACCGGCGCCAGGAATCCCGCGCTATGAGACAGTGTTACTGATGAGGCCGTCGCGAGGTTACGCCATGCCCTTTGAGAACATCAGCTGTCTCTCCTGAGACATACTTTACCACTATTTTCTTCTCTTCGTACGTTAAGCAAGTACTCGGGTAGATTTTCATTGCTACCCTGTTGCATTAACTGGATTGCTGCGATTTAGAGATGACATTTAATAGCTATTTGAATTTAGTACTATATATTAGTTTGGTCGTTAAGAACACAAAGTGCAGTGCTGAATATCGAATTAGAGAAACAATTAGATCGGAGAAGGCTTTGCTGGTAAAATATATCATTCACTATTGATGTCAGCACTCCTCTTGTTTTTTCTACATATATTTTTTACTGCAATTTACGGAAGCATAGCATGAAATTGTTGCCTGTGTATTACCATGCAGAAAAACACAATAAAAAGATTGTATAAATTTTATAAATGTCATTTTACAGATGTGATGAGTTGTACGGAAAATTTATTAGAGATCTTGATATGGAGTATAAAATTTACGGAATCCAATAGCAAAAGGAAATGGTCTTTATAAACAAGCAATTCAGTAGTTTGTTATGACAGGGAAAGCGTGTGTGAGTTGCAAGTGTTGATGTAAGGGACTGCTTTCACGTGGAAAATTGAATGTTGATTTTTAAGGCAAAAATAACAGCTTTTGCAATTTCAACATAACATGTTTCTACTGTATTTTCTACCTTTTATATCCAAGTTGATACCTCCCCAACACACCAACGTAGGAAACAGGGTAATGATTATGATGAATGCTGTTTATATATATATATATATATATATATATATATATATATATATATATATATATATATATATATATGCGGAAAATCCACAGAGAAAATGAATTTTTTGAAATGAAAAAAATGAAAAAAAAATTTTTTTTTTTCTCTGTGGATTTTCCGCATAAAATGATCAGTGTTTTGTGATCGTCAATTGCATATATATATATATATATATATATATATATATATATTATATATATATATATAATATATATATATATATATATATATATATATATATATATATATTAGTTTAACTACTATTAGAATTGAATTTACCATCAATATGTAAGAAAATCACAAGACAGTACTTTCCTTAAGTTCTTTGCTATTTTCTCTTATACTGTATCGAAATCTCATGCATGGTGTATAAACACACAATGTGTATACACACACAATGTGTATACACAAACAAAGTTTACAAACACACACAATGTGTATACACACACAATGTGTATACACAAACAACGTTTACAAACACACACAATGTGTATACACTCACATACAGTGACAGGAGTGTGGAGCCCCGCCCACGGCCTCAGAGCATTCCAGTATTACCGCAACCACCCAATTGCCTTTACTATTTTACGATCTATAAAAGCGATATTGTTACTGTGGGAGCGTTCCCATTACGGTGTGAGCGTTCCTGGTACTATGGGAGAATTTGTATTACTGTGGGAACGTTGATGTTACTGCGGGAGACTTACTGTTCCTTTAGAAGCGTTATTGTTACTATGGAAGCGTTGTTGTTACTGTAGGATCGTTGTTACTACTCTGGGAGTGTTCTTGTTACTATGGAAGCGTTGGCATTGCAATTTAGGGCAGAGTCACTAATGTAGGAGCGTTGTCTTTACGGTTGGAGCGTTGATATTTTGGGTTTTGTCCATACTGTGGGAGCATTACCTTTTCTGTGCACCTGTAATCTCTCGTCGAACGGATGTACTTGGTAGACTATTTACAACTTCGCCACATCCCCCAAACGTATTGAGGAATATGTGTTTTAAATTGTACCAAAATATCTCTCGTATTAATATATTTGTGTCCAACACAAATTTTTTTATTTTGCACCTCAACAAAAATAATGAACACCAAGGCTGACATAGTATAACATTACTTATAGGTATATATTATATATATATATATATATATATATATATATATATATATATATATATATATATATATGTGTGTATATATGTGTATGTGTGTGTGTGTGTGTGTGTGTGTGTGTGTGTGTGTGTGTGTGTGTGTGTGTGTGTGTGTGTGTGTGCGTGTGTGTGTAAATCACGAATATTAACACGTGATGAAAAATGTGACAGTGTCAGACCACGGAGGAAGAATTGAAACAGGAATTTCCATAAGTACTTTCGTATATTAATACATCTTCAGAAGGAATCTTCAGAAGGAATCATTCCTTCTGAAGATGTATTTTTATACAAAAGTACTTAAGGAAATTCCTGTTTAAATTCTTCCTCCGTGGTCTGACAACGTCATGTATATATATATATATATATATATATATATATATATATATATATATATATATATATATATATATATATATATATATATATATATATATATATATATATATAACACGTTATTACTCCAAGAAAAAGCTGTGAGTTATATATAAAAGTAAAATGTATATCCTGAGCACACTGGCTCAACAAGGCTTCCCGATGCCCTTGTCTTTTCGGCAGATTCCACTTTAAACTTCTTGACGCAAATTTTCTTTATAACCATATTATTTTCTCAACACCTGATGGTGACAGGAGGAGAGTCAGGGACACTAAGAATGGGGGGAAAGGAAGCTGTGAAGAGCAGCTGGGGAGTGTTTGGGGGAAGAAGAGTGGGAAGGAATAGAAGAGGAGAAAGGAGGAGTGAGATAGAGGAAAAGGAAACAGAAGTATAACAACACAGAATACATAATAACACAAGTGAACATAACAAAGCACATAGTGCATCTGATGACAACCTCAAAATGGATAAACATAATGAAGAACATTTCACTAAACTACAATGGAACTGCAATGGAGTTCGCAATAGAATTAATGACATCATACAGTCCGTCCGTGAACATCAAATTGACGTCATAGTGCTTCAAGAGACACTGGTGGATGATGACATCAACTCAAGGTTCAGCGGTTATCACACGTTCTCCCTGCCGTCTGGAGAAAGAAAACGGGGCTTATCACTTTTGTAACAACATTCCTGCACACATTATTGATTACCTGCACATGGGGGATGAGTATGAATCATAGGGGTAACCCTACACTTAAACAATAATGCCCTTCATATAATCAACCTATATGTGCCACAGAATAATCTTGTCCTTGACACACTACCTGAATTTATTAATGAAGAACCTACCCTGCTGGTCGGTGATCTTAAAGCCAGGCACCCACACCTTGATTGCAGCTGTCATCAGCCCAATGTCAATGGACGGAAACTGTCACTCTATGTTAGGGGAAGTGAAAATCTTATGTTCCTGGGTGATTAACAGCCAACTCATCTCAAAGGAGGAAGATCAGACTATGCTCTCCTGCTGAATGCACAGGACACGGATGCCAGTACACACATTGTGCACAGTTTATGTAGTGATCATTGGGCACTGATTACCACCGTCGACAGGAGCAAGAGAAGGAACGAGACAAATAAAAGAAAAAAGTTATCACTCGGAGCAGATATGAGGCCGCACTTCAAAAACAAGATGAGTGGTTCACGGAACACCAAATCCCAGAAGACATTGACACATTTGTTGATGGGCTTAACGCGCCGCACGACTGGGCGAAGTAACCCTCAGAAGAAGAAAATAAAATGGTATGAGAACAATTACATAAAAATGCACAATGCAAGTGTAAGGAGCATGAGTAGAGAGTATCGGAGACATCCCACTGAAAGCAACCAAGAGCTGTTTAAAACTTTGTGTCAAGTAGCCAGGGAAGAGAAGATTAGAGAGTGGGAAAGACAATGTCTTGACTTCACTACAGCCATTGAAGGAGAAACATGGCAAAAAGTCAGATAGCTAAAGGAAGTAGAACCCGGCCTGCGGCTCACAAAGACCCCCAGGGTAAGACTGAGGAACTAATTCACAAGTGGAGTTATGCATCCATCTCCTCCTCCTCCCTCCCTGCAGAAATAAGCAGGGAACAGCTCATGCGACATGATGACAGTCAGATTAGGATAAGAAGAGCACAGTCTAGTAATGACGAGTATGGTCAACCAATCATAGCCCAGGGGGCTATAAGAAGGGTAAACGTACTGCACCTGGTGAATATGGAGTCACGTACGACATACTCAATGCACTGTGTGAAGTGTCTGGGACTCCACTACTACAACTGTTTAACAAATCATTCCTAAATGGAGCGTTTCCCGCGCAATGGAAACATGCAATAATCGTTCCAATATCGTAGCCCAATGACTGTGGCAATTAGAGACCTATCAGTTTCATGCCATGCACATGCAAGATGCTTTAAAGGCTCATCATAAACCGACTATTGCACAAAATAGGCAGACTAGGGAAGGGGGGGTCAATGGATTTGTTAAAGGACGGAGCACGGCAAATTGAATAGCTAATTACTTGGCTAATGACACAGCCAAGTACTCTGAATTTGTTGACATCAAAGGAGCCTTCGACAGAGCACAGGGGATTACGATTCTGGACGAGCTAGCATGCATGGGTGTCAGGTGGAGACTCATGCAATGGATTGAAGACTACCTCACAGGGAGGAAAGCCAAAGTCTGCTTCAACGGAGCAATCTCAAGAACAATGAGTATGGAACTCGGAACCCCCCCCCCCCAAGCAGGAGTCTCAAGACCCACACTATTCAATGTACTTATGAACGTCATTGCAAATATTGATTTTCCGGAAGGAGCGCCACAAGTGGGATAAGCAGATGATGTTCTAATACAATCCAATCTTGGGAAAAATTAAACAGTCCATTGAACTCCGTGGAAATAAATATATTGAGCTCGGTTTCACTCTCTCCATAAACAAGACAAAAGCATACTCTCATCACAAGCGGGGAGAAAATGAAGAACTACAAATTAATGGTGTAACACTTGAATGGGTTGACCACTACCGGTACCTTAGTGTCATTGTCGGCTCTAACAAGGGGGAAGAAAGAGGAGTTCAACCAACTCATAGGAACATGCAAAAGTCGACCCAGGGCACCGAAAGCTATGACCTGGAATGGAAATGGAGCCTCTACTGCCGTGCATAAAATTATGTACACAGCCTATGTGCGCTCCGTCATAGACTATGCCGAACCAGTTCTAAGTACCTACTCCCAAAGCGATATGAAAAGGCTCGAAAGCATACAAAATGATGCCATGACAATCATTCTTTGAGTCCCAAGAACTGCCAAAATATTTAATCTACGAGAGGAGCTGTCCCTCCCCAGTGTTAAAAACAGAATTAAGAAACTAAATGCTAAGCTTGTAATTAAGATAACCAGATATCCCCATTATAATGATATTGCCAAGAAAAAACTGAGTTCTGTGTTACTTACGGGATCAAAGAGAAGAAGCAAAAAATGGCATCACAGATCAGTCTGCTACCTAGAAAAACTTCACCTGCTCGAGCAAGCCCGTGAGCTCATGCCTGTAGAGAGGTTACCTTCCTGGGAGGATGGCTTATGCAGGATTATGATCAGTGAGATTGCAACGAAAAAGTCCCTCATGATACTACAAGAACTGAGGCACAATTATCTCGAGGAAATTTATAAAGAAGCCGGAGATGAACTAGATCAAATCTACACTGATGGAGCATCTAATCCTGTCAATGGCAGGGCTGGTGCAGCATACACTGTAATAAGGAATTCAACGCTTTCAACTAAGAAATGAAGAAAAAGCACGTATTGAGAACTATGCCTCTTCAAGGCAAGCAGAGCTAACTGCCATTGTTATGGCGTTAAGATTCCTTGAACGAAACACTAATGGTGCAGTTATCTGCACTGATTCAAATGAAAAGAAAGA
The DNA here is from genome assembly GCA_020271785.1 of Procambarus virginalis. Taxonomy (NCBI): domain Eukaryota; kingdom Metazoa; phylum Arthropoda; class Malacostraca; order Decapoda; family Cambaridae; genus Procambarus; species Procambarus virginalis. The sequence continues at coordinate 27,962,534 of WNGS01167840.1, read as the reverse complement.
ATTTTTACAAAGCTTAAGTAAAAATCGGACAGAATATCTTGCGTTAGTCGCTGAAATCCAGAGAGCTGTGAAGGTACTTACTAACCAAACAGGATAGAGTCGTCAAGTTTCTGTTGTGAATCCCCTCCTATATTGGCATATGTGGAAATGAACGAGCAGATATGCAAGCTGCTGAAGGCGCTGAAGGTGACCATATTGAATGCTTCATACCCAAGACTCTTCTACAAATTAGAGGTATTGCATGGCAACATTACTGTGACAAGGTAACTGAGAAACGGAGGATAAACGCACAAATTAGTGAATCTGTATGCTGGTACAACATGGTTGCAGCTGGCAATCCCAATCATTATGATCGAAGAAGAAGTGGCCAAGGGAGAGATTTACTAATAGCGAGAATCTGTCTGTCGTGTCTGCATGCTCCACAACATCGCTGGCGACGTACTACCTTCCCAAATCACTATAAAGTCACCTGGACTACAATAACGTTGTCTAGGGTTAAGGAAACTCAATACAAAATCACCAGTTTACTGGGGCATATCTAAGTAGAACGCCGTAATACAGTTTATTATATAGATACATCAGACAATTCCTCAAGAACAAAATACTGATGGTGATACTGACGAGCAAGTAGCTAGTGCGGCTGCTCGTCGACTGATGATGAGGCAGCTTTAGAGGTGTCTTTATTACGTTCATGCATGAATAAGGCCGCTCTAGCTCGATCTCGTATATCTCGTTGACGTTCCTATATATCAAGAGTTTCTGGTCTTGGATGACACCTTGTGGTTGCCGTTGTTAAGTCTTGATTGTGTTGAAACTATTAGGAAAGATGGTACTCGCTTCCTAAAGAAAGCGTGTTTTTTAATTCCTAAGTGATTATATGTTCGACACATTGATGATAATAGACCCCGAATATACTAACGACAAAAGCGCTGAGATCCTTGAGGGAAATATGTTTTACCCACTACAACTCTCAAAATAACTACAGTGGCTTTTTTTTCAAATTTCCTCTCTCTTGCCCAACATAATCATCTTTCTGTTCATGACCAGACTCCAGTCAGCGTAAATATTATCTCCATTGCTCTTCCAGCTCAAACAACCTCCAAAACGAGATTCCAGATGCGCCTTATCTCTTATAAAAGCTTCACATTCCGCCTCTTTTCCCAGACACTTCGTCCTTCGTCCCTATAGCAGTCCGTTAGCAAGGTAACGAGCAGTAGCAGTTTCACAGACGAGCTAGACATGTTTGTTGTAGTGGCTGAGTGGTGACAAGCCAAGCAACTCCGAGTACCGTGTCCGAGGCAGTAGTATTCCACCAGTCTTATTGCCATGTTTAGCACTACGACACCCAAGGCGTAGTGTCATGCTAAACCCACTGCCAGCCTTCACTACGACACCCAAGGTGTATATACATGCTAAAATCACTGCCAGCCCTCACTACAACACCCATGGTGTATTGTCATGCTAAACCCACTGCCAGCCTACACTACGACACCCAAGGTGTATTGTCATGTTAAACCCAGTGACAGCTTTCACTACGACACCTAAGGTGTATATACATGCTAAAATCACTGCCAGCCCTCACTACGACACCCCTGGGTGTATTGTCATGCCTAAAATCCGTGCCAGCCTTCACTACGACACCCAGGGGCCCTGTGTTGGGGTTTCCATTGTGGACACCCTGCAGATGACATATTTGTGGCGCTTCTATTTACGACGTTTTTATTTACGACGCCTTTGCGACTTGTCGGGGATCTTGGTGGTGTCCGCAGTGAGAGCAACTGTCGGACGCTGGTCACCCGCGAGTATTGCCGACATCGATCTGAGCTCTACAACAGATGAAGTGAGTCGTTGCCAGCGATTTTTATATCAATATGTTTAATGTTAAATGTCTGTTTTTCTGTTTACGGTCAGGAAGCATAATGCCGGTAAGAAGAGAGTTGATGTTGCTTCGTTCCTTAATAGGTTCATTGTATTGCTAGATACATTATATTTAGGCATGGATAATATATTTTCTCTCTCATGTTATACAAATTAAAGGATGAAAAATATCGCTTGACTGTGGATTCACGATTCTTTGATTAGAGCTTTGTTTTGCTATAAGGAGCCACTTAGTATTGAACAAACCACACACTAAAAAATTGAAGAGACGACGACGTTTCGGTCCGTCCAGGACCATTATCAATTTGATTTTGAAGACGTCTCTTAACTTTCTAGTGTGTGGTTTGGTCAACATTTTTCAGCCACGTTATTGTGACTCCTCATCTTCAAAAGGCAGTCACTTAGTATCTTGTCAACTGCACCATTATTGTCTACAGCGATATTTAAAGCTACACACCCGTTCAGATACAATGACAGTTTTGTGCTAAGAGTTCACTAACGGCTATTTGCATATATCACATTCCTAATCTTAACGACTTTGGTTTATACTACTTATGGGAAAGAAAATCCAAACTACATGAAAATGAGCATCAAAATGTGACTAGACAGTGAGGATATGATAAAACAGGACCAAATATGACAGGATGTGACTAGAATATGGAAAGGTTAAAGCTGGTTAATACTGTGTTAGGATTGTGCATTATACAAATGTCAGGGAACCTGGTGATGATCAGATCTTCCATAAAAAAATATAGCTTCAGAAATCTTCAAAAATTGTGGTATAGGCTTTATGTGAAAAATCCTCCAGATGTGATGAGTTACCTGAATACATTATAATTATTAGCAGATACTGTTTTGATATGTGTGTAATTTTGTTTAGTTAATACATCTAGTTACTTTATTGGTGCCTATACCGAGAAAATGGTGGCGACCAAAACAAATACGTTGCTTTACCGCACACCTTAGTATTTACCTAACTAGGGTTTTGCACCTGAACATAGGCCTAGGTTTGGTTTAGCTAGAGATTTTGGTGCTAGCTACAGGTATTTATAACCCAGCCACTTTGACTGGACGGTAGAGCCACTGTCTGGCTTCATGCAGGTCGGCGTTCAATCCCCGACCGTACAAGTGGTTGGGCACCATTCCTTTCCACCGTCCCATTCCAAATCCTTATCCTGACCCTTTCCAAGTGCTATAAAGTTGTAATGGTTTGGCGCTTTCCACCTGACAATTAATTATTTTACAGGTATTTATTTTTAACGTTCAATTCATTTGTAAACTAGACGGTTTATAAATCAGTATCCTAAGGAAGTGGGGTTATCATCTTGAGGTTATCTTCAGAAGATTTCAGGGCTTAGCGTCCCCGCGGCCCGATTCTCGAGTAGGCCTCCTTATAGTTACACCCTCCCCAGGAAGCAGCCCGTAGCAGCTGTCTAACTCCCAGGTACCTATTTATTGCTAGGTAACAGGGGCCTGAGGGTGAAAGAAACTCTGCCCATCTGTTTCCGCCTCCACCGTGGATCGAACCCGGAACCTCAGGACTACGAATCCGAAGCGCTGTCCATCAAGCTGTCAGGCGCCCTTTAGCTTAAAAGCTTAAAGCTTAAGGGATAGCTTAAAACAACGCCTGAAAGCGATTTTGTTTATAGGTTTAAACTACTCAGAAACTATTTGAAAAAAAATCATATATAATTTCCCCCAAAAAATATATTTCGGTGCTCTCAATGCTCGAATTTGTATTTGTAATACAATATATCACAGTTCGCTCAATATGAACTTCTAAAAGTATTTCACCCAAGTGTTTTAAATACAAATCACTGCAACACTACCAGATCACAGCACCAAACCTTACCTTGACCTGTGCACTGTATCATAAAATATAATTATAATTTGCTTTTGGAATAAAGCTGATATTTTGCAAGACAGAACAATAAATCCATCCGTTGTCGTTCTTGATGACGGCAGCTGCCCTGAAGCGCTTTACATGCGACATGACACAATTTGCGTCTAAATTACTTAATACATGTATTTTCCAAGCTTAGAACATGCATTTTCCCCTTATAATTGTTGTACAGAATTCTTCCACGACTGTAATTATTTTTCAGTACATCAAGTTGGCACGTTTAAATATGTAAGACTTCTGTAAGACTTTATTGAAGTTGAAATGTATTAGCAATCTTAAGTTTTCTCTTTACGTAAATACAAAATGCCAGTTTGTGATAGAGGTTAAGAACTCTCGTTGTCCACCGTCAGTCAGCGCTTCAAAGCTAGAGATCTAGTCCGTCGCTCTGCACTAAATTGTTGGGCCTTAATGTTGTGCAACACGGCGCTTTATGTAGAGTTGCTCTTCCTGCAAATGCTGCAACCCGTCGTATTGTTTTCAGCTTATTTGCACTTAAGATGTTCCATTGCGAGCGCCCTGAGTTTAACTGGTCGTCTAAGAAATGTTACACTTGTGTTTGTAAGTATTTGTTCGATCAAGAAAAATTACAAACTTTCTCTATTAGTAAATTCTTGTTCCCCCATGGAAATGTTTATATTCAATTGTTCATTCTGGGAGTGTTTCATCTGGTAGTGTTATGTTGGAGCATTCCTGGAATAATCTATATTTTGCATTACTGCTTTGTATTTGATTAGCACTCTATGAAAACCCCGTAGCGATTAATTATAAAAATTATGGCCTCGAATCTCCTCCAGTTAATCCTGTTTATAAAACGCTTGATTTTTTTTCAATGCAAAATAAGTGAAAGGTCTGATAAGTTGTCTCGGTCACTGTCTCTTTGTTTCTCCGTGCAAATTCTCTCTCTGTCTCTCTCTCTTTGTTTTTTTTATGCATTTTCAATGTTTATCATTTGTACCTCTTCTTCTTACCTTGCTTACTTTGTTTATTGAAGCAAAGATGATACAAATAATAACAGTGAGCAGGAACTGCTGACAAAAAAGCGTTCATCTGTAGTATGAACGAAGGGATGAACAGTAAAATGTACATTATAATATATGTAACCTTTAATACTCACTGAAGACTCATGCCTTCAGTGAGTGTTGAAGGTGTCCTCATTTATATCAAATTTAGTGATCAGTAAACGTATTTGTTTTTACTTATTCAGGTTAGTAAACCTAAATTTACCTGAATGTTACTAACCTGGTGGGTAGTAACATCCAATTATATATCTATCTAATACATACATATATATATATATATATATATATATATAATATATATATTATATATATTATATATATATATATATATATATATATATATATATATATATAATATATTATTAAATATGACCGAAAAAGTAAGATTAATATTCTAACACGAATTTCCTCAATATTTCTTATGTTTCTTTTCACTTTGATGGTAATTGAAAACCCAATTCTCCACCTTCATTTTTATTTCTAGTCTGACGCGACACTTGAACGCGTTTCGTAATAACTTATTGCATTTTAAAAGACTTTAGTTTACACCACACACAACTATAACCTGCAAACGCTAAACTGAGTTCTAATAAAGTATGAGTTCTACTTTCTGGGGGTGGAGGCCTGGTCGAGGACCGGCCGCGGGGCACTAAAAAACCCCGAAATCATCTCAAGATAACCTCAAGATACCCTCAAGATGCAATGATTTAAACAGCTTCATCTTTATATACCCGCATTTTGGGTAGGTGATATGTTACAACAGTTTTGGATGAAAGACAAAACTTTCAACACAAAACAGAACACGAACAGGGTATAAATTGGGTATATTAAGGGAGAATGGAAGTAGCTGCAAAGGGCCTATTGGCCCATATTTCTTGATGCTTCTATATTGGTGCGGAGACTTGAAGTGGGCGAATATAGTTGTGCATTATTTGGCTGTTGATTGCTGGTGTTGACTTCTTGATGTGTAGTGCCTCGCAGATGTCAAGCCGCCTGCTATCGCTGTATGTATCGATATTTCTTCAAGAGTATCGATTACCCACTTCAAGACTCTGCACCAATATAGAAGCATCAAGAAATATGGGCCAATAGGCCTTTGCAGCTACTTCCATTCTTCCCTTTAATTTACCCATATTAATACCCATTGTTTCGTGTGCTGTCTTACATTGAAAGTTTTGTTCACCTCATCCAAAACTGTTNATATATACAAAAATGCTAAAATAATATAAAAGTTTACCACAACCTTCCATACGTTTTCTGTAATAACCCCACAATTTATTTCATGCCTAAACCACTGAATAAATCAATCGATATTGTTATGGATTACCTCCTTAAATGCAGTTTTATATCATATAACGTTTAAGATGATATTCCCACACTCTGTTGATTTTTATGTTAGAATGAATATAAAGTTACATTGACAAAATGCAAGAAAATATTATGCATCAATAAAGTTGAGAGGCGGGACCAAAAAAGCCGTAGCTAAGCTTCGCAAGCAAACTAGGTGAGTTAGCATGCATTATCAGACTTTAAGAATTATAGATTTAAGTTATGTTTATGTTGTTAATTGAATAAACAATATAAAATATTGCAAATAAAGAACACGAATTTTACACAAACACTGATATATCCTCCGAGTGGAAAAGTGAAGTGGCTATTCAGCTGTACAAGGCTCTGGTGCACTGCCATTTGGATACTGTATCCAAGCGTGGAGACCTTACCTTCAAAGGACATTCCTGCCTTGAAGAAGAAATTTCAAACAAGTGACAGTAATCATCAGAGAACTAAATCCACACTCACACCTGAAACCGGTTGAGAGCTCAAAACTAACAACACCACAAAGAAGACACTACAGAGCTGTTGTCATCAAGACCTCATAAATGCGGTTAGTGAAAGATATTAATGCAGATCATTTCTTGATAAAAGCCAGAGTAACTCACACACGGGATGCAGCGTCTAGCTTTACAAGCCACAATGTAAAAACAGAAAGCTAGAGAATCTTTTTAATCAAACTGACAACGAACCTATTAAATCGGCCGTCAGTGAACTCGTAAAGGCCAAATATTTCTTTATTTTGAATTCAACTAGAAAAAATCCTCAGGATTTCCTGTTCCCTTCAAGGCAATGGAGATGGTGACATTAAGGTAAATAAGAACACTACGTTCTGTCTAGATGCAACCACAATAATCATGTAACTATTTTGTTTCAAATTTATGAGCTTTTAGTCTCAACAATGATTGCGGAATATGTGCACTCGTCAACTATCTTAATTCCAGGCAATATTTCCTATATAATTTTTTCAATTGGAACTTGAACCAATTTATGACCAATGTTACGAGTTATTACTTGGTGTGGAAATTGCTAGACCTTGTTTATTTTACAAATATAGGCCCTGTCATCTCCGTTTAGATTTAAATATCTGCCCTTGTCCTATGTTTCCAAGAGATGCAATTTAGGTCACTTGGCTTTTAACCTTATGATAGATTATTAACACTGGAAATTAACTTATCATTTTACAATGAATGTTTTCGAGACAATTCTTGCCTACTCTGTAATATGGTGACCAAAATTAAGTGTAACAATGCTAATATATAAGATATAATTGATGGCTAATAAAGGCGTTTATATTACTAACGCGTTTAGATTTAATTCTAAATATCTTATTTTCGTTACTTGTGTGTGGATATTGATGTCTTAGATTTAGGATTTGTTAACCATTACCTTTGGTTCGGATATTCATAACCAATATCATAATAATAAATATATTACAAATCACTATTTGAGCCAAACATGGGAATTTATATTTATAGTGTGGATCAGCATCAGCCGTTTATATCAATATGCAAGTATCCAAGTCTCTGCAAATACAACAGAATCTTCTGTTGCATTTAATGTATTCCTTGACCAATACAGAGCTCTGAAACACACTTATAGTGCTATTGCCTCCAATCTGGTATTACACCATTGATGGTATTAGGCGTTTTCTGTTCTTCATTTAAGCCCAAATTAATTTATTTGTTACGTTTCCCCAAAGGCCTAAGGCTTCAATTTTCTCTTATGGGAACGTTCAAAAAGCATTACTTAGGTCAAGAGAAACGGCATTATATTATGCCAAGCTTGGATATGAAATGAGCTGTTGTAAGGAGCTTTGAGCTTAAAGGAATACTAGTTAGACTCTATAGTTACTACTGTATCCTCTAGGGTTAGTTGTAAGCAAAATAAATTTTCACAGGGAACAAAACACAGCGTCACTTGTATTCCTATTTTGTGTTTTTCTTTCTTTCAGTGAACTGTTGAGAGATTTCTAAGGAGCGCTTGCGAAGCCCCGTAGTTCATTATCAAGAAATAGTGAAGGCGGCAGTAGGCGATATCCTCTCTCAGCTTGTACACCGGATTGTTTATAACATGAAATATTCAGCCGCAATTAGCAGTGAACAACCTGTAAGGCTTGGAAGCGCCCAAGTCTCTTCTAACATCGTTAGCAAACTCAGAAACCAGAAAGGTGTAGAGCTTATTGTTAAAACCATAAGCACCTCTCTTTCCTAGTCATCATGCTCTGTATTTTTCAATTTCGTCATATTATACATATTTTAATTTAGTTAGAGGTTGCGTATGAGATAGTTAATAAATTCTTAAAGACGTGTGTAAACCCTATCATAAAACCTTTTTTTTAATTTATTTATTTTGAATTAAACCAAGCTTATTCAGCTTAAATGGCTGATAATGACTATCATCTCCTGATATAGAATAGTTTTTTTTGTATTAATATGTGAGGTACATCTGCATTAGTGCAGCTACCTAGGACTATAGGAAGTGGAGTACAGTGTGTCAAAAAAGCTAACTAGGTGATGCAAAAAAAATCCCATCACACAGGATGGTTAGTCATACAGAGGCATGTGATAAGCAGTCTGCACTGGCAGACCTCCGGATGCATTAGTATATTTCGTTAGTTGAATCATGTTACGTTTCCTCTTCCTCTTTTCAGCATACTTTCGACCGACAGAAAGTAATCGGGTCTTGGAGCTTGAGTTCACTCACCTCCTCTCATTTCACCGACTTACTCATGAAATTTTATAATGAATGAGGAAGGGAAACCTGACGACTGGAGTCCGACAAAACAATATCTAACCCTTTATCATTCTTAAAATACAGGAAAAAAAATCATTAAGGCTATTTGTTACATGCAAACACCACACGCATAAACACCCACGCTCAATCACAAATGCACACAAACACATGCACTCACACTTAAAAACCATGCACTCACACGCACATACCCAAAACACACTCTAACAAGAAGACAATAATCCGCAGGGAAGAGAAGGCTCTGCTGACTAAATACGACTGGATTGTCAGAAACCTTCGTCAGTGTTTAGCAAAAAGGTTTTCTATAAAAGCTTGAGGAGGAGGGGAAGTAAATGGTGTTGAGCTTGGAGAGAAAAATATCATTGCAACAAGAAGCAATTGTATTAGTGAGAGGGAAGAGGTTAGAAAGGAAGGGGGGCAATAAACACATTATCTCGGGATCAGTATAAGGTATCTACTTTTCCTGTATACGTCAATTATTAACTAAGGATGTTGTATCCATGACGTTATGTTTACATACGAGGTAAAACTATAAAATATAAAAAAAAATGACATATATATTGCAGCTTGCCACAGGAGTATGTAAAATCAACAAGAATATGAAAGTTGTTTGGGAATTAATCAAAGAAAATACAAAGTAATGAATCTAGTTATTAGAATGACGAGGCCTCAGAGAAAATAGACAATGGGAGGAAAGATTTTTGACTAAGAAAAGAGGAAGTGTCGTGGAGAAGACATTAGAGTAAATGAACAAAGGAACGTTATCGTTTTCCTCATATTTTATAATGTCAGTTTTAAAGGTAGCTGCAATATTTGCCTTATTTAGCTGACAACATATTTCACTCGTCCAATATCTTAACATATTGGCAACATCAGTCACCATGTGCCAAACCAGTACTTCCCAAATCCTTCATAATCTAGCCTCTCCATCAATTGTTACGCGTTTTGACCTGGCCGATAGTTTTAGGTTCAGAGTTGAGATGTTTAGATACATCGTGCATACAAGCAATTCTGTGATTTACGAATATTCTAACGAAAATTAGTTCGCCTGCCATACATATCATATTATATATATATATATATATATATATATATATATCTATAATATCTATATATATATATAATATATATATATATATATATATATATACATAGATATATATATATATATATATATATATATATATAATATATATATATTATATATATATATATATATATATATATATATAGATATATATATGAACATTTGAGCAGTCTTGTTCAAAGGACTGTCATATGTTCTGCCATGGTAATACTAGAACATTACTTTGTAACTTACTTCTCTTTGTTTACAGTTTACTGTGATATCCGATTATACTTTCTCTCGATGTTCTTTCTCTCAGTACTAAATAAGAAGTAGAGTGATAGCGAAGGCTGATGGAAGCATGAAATGGCTGTGAAACAAAGAGAGTTTACATAAAGCTCTAATAGGATGCTTATAGATGTAGGGAGATAAAAAAGATATATCGCTAATGCTTCGCTATTTGATTATAAAAGGATTAGTAAATTTCGAAACATTTCCGGAACATAGTGAACATTTCCTTGGGGGTGCGGAATTATATCTTTTCGTAAAGTGGAATCACTAACAGATGAAATGAAACTATATACTCAAAGGAGAAATTTGATTGTAAAGAAGAACCTCTTCAGGGTAAGATTAGAAGCAAGTGGATTGATTGTTTTTAGTATGACTAGATGGCAAAGTGCCGAAAGCTACTGCATATGACAAAAGCGACAACTGCTCGGTGGAGAATTCAAAGAAATAAATTGTTAACAATCGAAGAGGATGCGTGTGTATGACAAATAGCAAATGAGGTTGATACGGACTTCAGCGTCCAGCGTGCTAACAATAAATCGAAGTCCGTATCAACCTCATTGCTTATTTGTCATACACACGCATCCTCTTCGATTTGTTAACAATTTATTTCTTTTGAATCTCCACCGAGCAGTTGTCGCTTTTGCATATTGCAGTAGCTTTAGGCACTTTGCCATCTGTCATACTAAAAACAATCAATCCACTTGCTTTAATCTTACACCCTGAGAGGTTCTTCTTTACAATCAAATTTCTCCTTTGAGTATATAGTTTTATTTAATCTGTTAGTGATTCCACTTTACGAAAAAGATATAATTCCGCACCCAAGGAAATGTTCCTATGTTACGGGAAATGTTTCGAAATTTACTAATCCTTTTATAATCAAAAGCGAAGCATTAGCGATATATCTTTTTATCTCCCTACATCTATAAGCATCCTATAGTCTTTATGTAAACTCTCTTTGTTCACAGCCATTTCATGGCTTTACCATCAGCCTTCGCTATCACTCTACTTCTTATTTAGTACTGAGAGAAAAAGAACATCGAGAGAAAGTATAAATCGGATATCACAGTAAGACTGTAAACAAAGAGAAGTAAGTTACAAAGTAATGTTCTAGTATTACCATGGCAGAACATAATGACAGTCCTTTGAACAAGACTGCTCAAATGTTCATATATATATATATATATAATATCTAATATATATATATATATATATATATAATATATATATAATAATATATATATATATATAATATATATATATAATGTATTATATATATATATAAATATTTTATATATATTATAATATATATATCATATATTATATAATATATATATATAATATATATATATGTTATGTATGGCAGGCGAAACTAATTTTCGTTAGAATATCGTATAATGCACAGAATTGCTTGTATGCACGATGTATCTAAACATCTCAAACTGAACCTAAAACTATCAGGCCAGTCAAAACGCGTAACAATTGATGGAGAGGCTTAGATTCATGAAGGATTTGGGAAGTATGGTTGGCAACATGGTGACTGGATGTTGCCAAATATGTTAGATATTGGACGAGTGAATATGTTGTCAGCTAAATAAGGCAAATATTGCAGCTACCTTTAAAAACTGACATTATTAAAATATGAGGAAAACGATAACGTTCCTTTGTCATTTACTCTAATGTCTTCTCCACGACACTTCCTCTTTTCTTAGTCAAAAATCTGTCCTCCCCTTGTCTATTCTCTGAGGCCTGTCATTCTAATAACTAGATTCATTACTTTGTATTTTCTTTGATTAAATTCCCAAACAACTTTCATATTCTTGTTGATTTACATACTCCTGTGGCAAGCTGCATTATATGTCATTTTTATTATATTTTATAGTTTACCTCGTATGTAAACAGTAACGTCATGGATACAACATCTTAGTAATAATTGACGTATAACAGGAAAAGTATGAGACCTTATACTGATCCGAGATAATTGTTTATGCCCCCCCTTCCTTTCTAACCTCTTCCCTATCACTAATACAATTTGCTTCTTGTTGCAATGAGATTTTTTATCTCCAAGCTCAACACCATTTACTTCCCTCGCTCCTCAAGCTTTTATAGAAACCTTTGTGCTAAAACACTGACGAAGGTTTCTGACAATCAGTCGTATTTAGTCAGCAGAGCCTTCTCTTCCTGCGGGATTATTGTCTTCTGTTAGAGTGTGTTTTGGGTATAAGTGCGTGTGAGTGCATGTTTTTAAGGGTGAGTGCATGTGTTTGTGTGCATTTGTGATGAGCGTGGGTGTTTATGGCGTGTGTGTGTTGCATGTAACAAATATAGCCTTAATGTTTTTTCCTGTATTTAAGAAGTGAAAAGGGTTAGATATTGTGTTTGTCGGACTCCAGTCGTCAGGTTTCCCTTCCTCATTCATTATAAATTCATGAGTAAGTCGGTGGAAATGGAGGAGGGTGAGTGAACTCAAGCTCCAAGACCCGATTACTTTTCTGTCGGTCGAAAGTATGCTGAAAAGAGGAGATGAGGAAACGTAGACATGATTAAACTAACGAAATATACTAATGCATCCGGAGTCTGCCAGTGCAGACTGCTTATCACATGCCTCTGTATGACTAACCATCCTGTGTGATGGGATTTTTGCATCACCTAGTTAGCTTTTTGACACACTGTACTCCACTCATAGTCTAGGGTAGCTGCACTAATGCAGATGTACCTCACATATTAATACAAAAAAAACTATTCTATATTCAGGAGATGGATAGGCATTATCAGCCATTTAAGCTGAATAAGCTTGGTTTAATTCAAAATAAATAAATAAAAAAAAGGTTTTGATAGGTTACACACGTCTTTAAGAATTTATTAACTATCTCATACGCACCTCTAACTAAATTAAAATAGTATAATATGAAGAAATTGAAAAAACACAGAGCATGATTGACTAGGAAAGAGAGGTGCTTATGGTTTTAACCATAAGCTCTACACCTTTCTGGGTTTCTGAGTTTCAACGAGTTTAGAAGAAGACTTGGGCGCTTCCCAGCCTTACAGGTTGCTCACTGCTAAATTGCGGCTGAATATTTTCCTGTATAACCAATCGGGTACAAGCTGAGAGAGGATATCGCCATACTGCCGCCTTCACTATTCTTGTAATGAACCCAACGGGGCTTCGCAAGCGCTCTTAGAAATCTCTCAACAGTTCACTGAAAGAAAGAAAAACACAAAAATAGGAATACAAGTGACGCTGTGTTGTTCCCCTGTGAAAATTTATTTGCTTACAAAACTACCCTAGAGGATACAGTAGTAACTATAGAGTCTAAACTTAGTATTCCTTAAGCTCAAAGCTCCTTACAACAGCTCATTTCATATCCAAGCTGGCATAATATAATGCCGTTTCTCTTGACCTAAGTAATGCTTTTGATACTGTTCCCATAAGAGAAAATTGAAGCCTTAGGCCTTTGGGGAAAAGTAAAAATTAAATAATTGGGCTTAAATGAAGAACAGGAAAACGCATACTAACCATCATGGTGTAATAACAGATTGGAGGCAAATACATATAAGTGTGTTCAGAGCTCGTATTGGTCAAGGAATACATTAAATGCAACAGAAGATTCTGTTGTATTTGCAGAGACTGGATAACTTGCATATTAGATATAAAAACGGCTGATGCTGATCCACACTATAATATAAATTCCATGTTTGGCTCAAATAGTGGATTGTAATATATTTATTATTATGATATGGGTTAATGAATATCCGAACCAAAGGTAATGGTTAACAAATCCTAAATCTAAGACATCAATATATCCACACACAAAGTAACGAAAATAAGATATTTAGAATTAAATCTAAAACGCGTTAGTAATATAAAACGCCTTTATTAGCCATCAATTATTTTATATATTAGCATTGTTACACTTAATTTTGGTCACCATATTACAGAGTAGGCAAGAATTGTCTCGAAAACATTCATTGTAAAATGATAAAGAATTTCCAGTGTAATAATCTATCATAAGGTTAAAAGCCAAGTGACCTAAAATTGCATCTCTTGGGAAACATAGGACAAGGGCAGATATTTAAATATAACGTAGATGACAGGGCCTTATAGTTGTAAAATAAACAAGGTCTAGCAATTTCCACACCAAGTAATAACTCGTAACATTGGTCATAAATTGGTTAAATTCCAATTGAAAAAATTATATAGGAAAATATTGCCTTGGAATTAAGATAGTTGACGAGTGCACATATTACAGCAATCATTGTTGAGACTAAAAAGCTCAATAAATTTGAAACAAAAATAGTTACATGAATTATTGTGGTGCATCTAGACAGAACGTAAAGTGTTCTTAATTTACATTAATGTCACCATCCATTGGCCTTGAAGGGAACAGGAAATCCTGAGGATTGTTTTCTAGTTGATTTTCAAAATAAGAAATATTTTGGCCTTTACGAGTTCACTGACGGCCGATTTAATGTTCGTTGTCAGTTTGATTAAAAGATTCTCTAGCTTTCTGTTTTACATGTGGCTTGTAAAGCTAGACGCTGCATCCCCGTGTGTGAGTTACGCTGGCTTTTATAAAGAAATGATCTGCATTAAATCTTTCACTAACCAGCATTTATGAGGTCTTGATGACAACAGCTCTGTAGTGTCTTCTTTGTGGTGTTGTAGTTTGAGCTCCTCAACGGTTCAGGTGGAGTGTGGATTTAGTTCTCTGATGATTACTGTCACTGTGTTGAAATTTCTTCAAGGCAGGAAATCCTTTGAAGGTAAGGTCTCCACGCTTGGATACAGTAGTCCAAATGGCAGTGCACCAGAGCCTTGTACAGCTGAATAGCCACTTCACTTTTCCACTCGGAGGATATATCAGTGTTGTGTAAATTCGTGTTCTTTTATTTGCAATATTTTATATTGTTATTCAATTAAACAACATAAAAATACTTAAAATATAATTCTAAAGTCTGATAATGCATGCTATACTCACCTAGTGTGCTGCGAAGCTTGAGCTACGGCTTTTGGTCCCGCCTCTCAACTTATTGATGCATAATATTTTCTTGCAATTTTGTCAATGTAACTTTATATTCATTCTAACATAAAAATCAACAGAGTGTGGGAATATCATCTTAAACGTTATATGATAATCAAAACTGCATTTAAAGGAGGTAATCCATAACAATATCGATTGATTTATTCAGTGGTTAGGCATGAAATAAATTGTGGGGTTATTAGAGAAAACGTATGGAAGGTTGTGGTAAACTTTTATATTATTTTAGCATTTTCGGGGATCGTAGTCCTAGGGCCCAGTGTCGTTTCCTGGCGGAGTTAGAAAAAAAGGGGCAGACTTGTTTCATCCTGATGCCTC
>WNGS01167840.1:27930748-27945937 GCA_020271785.1 Procambarus virginalis | reverse complement strand
TCATCATCAAGACAACTTGCTCTCATTCCTTGCACTCATGACCATTTTTTAAGGGGGCTTTTATTCAAACACAATATGTTGTTTAATCAGTAAGGTACTGATGCTAACTGCCGAGAAATAAAAATTTAAATTATTGAACGCCATATATATATAACCTACATATACAAAATCCTTTACGATAAACAAACTTACTTTCCACAGTGGTAAGGAATATTGTACGAGATACGCATTTATTGTACAGATGTCTAGATGATAAAAATTGATAATGAAGACTAAAGTTATTTTATATTAAACAATTTTCTCTCAAAGCAATCTTTATGGACAATAATGTGTCCAGCAGTTGAGGGTTCCCGGTGTTTGGCTTTAAAGACGGCTCATCGACGGCCACATTTATGTGTCCTCGCTTAGATGGTGCTTTCGAAAATGTTGATGCAAGTCTGCCACGCATTGTCTTGCCTCCTAATTCAAGTAAGATGAGCAGACAACTTTGGGCGATCCTGCAGGTTTCAGCTATTTCCGTTTTCAGGCCTTAATTGTTTTTTCTTTCTGCAGAAAATTTTATATTACACTTTTTTTTATAACTTGTTAAATCTTCACTTCCTGAAACACCAGCAACATGAATATACGTTTCAGCCCCCACCCTAGCTGTTGTAGTTACGTATTAATTTCCATTTTTTAACATGGTTTATTATTAAAACACCACGATGAAGAATCTTAGAATTGCGTTTTAATTCAAGGGTTAACCCACGAATCGGGAACACGTGGCCATCATCTTGCGTAATGAGGCGTCGAAGGGACCCCGCCCAGTGACTGTCATCTGGTCAAGGTCTTAGTCGTCGTGCAAGCGCGTATGATCATTATTGTAGTCCATTCCGTCGTGCTGTGTGTTTGGTCGTGCCTCGAAGGCAGGTGGCGCATGCTCTTCTTACCCAGAGGTCAGGTGACAGTTTGGTTAGAAGGACATTATGGAAGTTATTAACGCCACACAATAGCCCACTGACTAACCAGAACGCATACGATACCCTTGAACATAATCTATTACTAAACTAACTCTCAGAGTACATACCATGAGAACCAGTACATACCAGCTCACCTCAGATGCCAGCGACACATTCAATCACTTTTCTGGCCAATGAAAAGAGCTACCAAAATGCAAGAAGCAGAACATAGACTGATCTTGCGACTAATGTTTCAGATCTAGCAAGTAACGACCCATTGACCTTCATCGGCATTACAGATGTTGTTTTTTGTAGTTTTAAGAGCTGTTGAAGTACAAGGCCACATGAGCCCATCACGTATCTTCAAAATCACCCTTGGACCGTCTCCTGCAGCCTGATGTTGTAGGATCTGAATGTGATAATGACGTAATTTTTCTTCCCCGTTTATGCTCCCAAGTATCGTGCTTCCCGAGGCCTCCTAACCACCTCGCCCCAGGCTATGCTCCTCCAAGCGGTGGTAACCCTGGGGTTAGCGCCGCTTGGAGGATTGTATGGTAATCCCAAATGGGGTTACCATACAAACTGGTAACCCCATTGGGGTTACCAGAAAATCTGGTAACCCCCAAATGGGGTTACCAAAAATTTTAAGACAATTTTAATTAATTGTTATTCATAACTAGCTGTACCGCGGCCACGCGTTGCTAAGCCAAAGCAACCTTCCTTGTCTCCCAATCCTCCCCGCTATTATTACCCCCCCTCCCCCGTCCCCTCATCCTTCAATCCATTCCTCACTCCTCCTTCCCGTCGTCCTCCTAACCTTTCCCCACTCCCCTGTCCCCTCTTCTTCCCCACCATTCCTCCCCTCCCACGTCCCTTTGTCCTTCCCACCATTCCCAACTCCAGCGCCCCTCGTCCTCTCTTCCATTCTCCCCCCCCCGTCCCCTCCCTCCCTCCTCCATCCGATCCCCTCCTCTCCCGTGTTCCTTTCTTTCCCCTCCATTCTTCATTCCCCTGTCCCCTCCCTCGTCCTCACCATCCCCAATTCCCCCGTCCCCTCGTCTTCCCCATTATTACCCACGTCTCCCGTCCCCTCGTCCTCCCCACCATTCCCCACTCCCTCGTCCAATGCATTCCCAAATGATCTGATGATCCCATCAGAAAATTTGAAACTCTATATGATATGATGTTCCCATCACGGAAATATAAAAAAACTGTTAAAAAACGAAATAAAACAAATGAAAATAAAAAATACACTGTACTCACGAAATGAACTGTATGTAAACAACACAGCTCAATTCCAACGCAATGTCTCACAAAATAATGAAATCAAAATGAAAATAAATCAAAATCTATAAAAATTCCATTTGTCACTGCAATCGGAAACATTGAAATGGAATCGTAACATATTTAGTATAGCGTGTGTTGCTCTTACATGCAACAAATGGCGCTGTTTCTTAAAATACGAATGTTTTTACCTGTAACAAGTGTGGCATCTATATAGTAGGAATATAAAAACATGCGCGTATTCGAATGGAACGTTGTGTCAAAATATCAAAGCAATCGTCGAAGAACTTTCGGAGATTAAAGTGTGTGTTGCTGTTACGTCCAACAGATGACGCCGTTTAAAAAAGCATGCTTTTTCCTGTCACAGGTGAGGCACGTATATAGAAGGTATTTAAAAACACGCGCCACTTCGAATGCAACGTTGTGTCAAAATTTCAAAGCAATCGGTAAAGAGGTTTCGAAGATTTCCCTTACATGAAAAACACTTGAAAAAAAAGTTATTTTTTTAATACATTTTTCCCCGTCACAGACGTGACATCTATATAGTATGTATATTAAAACCCGCTCAGATGCAAATGGAACGTTCTGTGAGAATTACAAAGCAATCGGTGAAAAACTTTCGGAGATGAGCGATTTTGAACAAACGAACATTTACATTTTTATTTATATAGATTGGTATTTTTTCAGTTATAATAATTATAAAATTATATATTATAACATTGTATATAGTTAAGCTCGGATTAGGTTAGGAGTTTAGGTTCTATAGACAATTATTTGTATTTGTAGTACGAATGCAAAGTATTTATAGAATTGCAACTGTGAGTACTTGAGCAAAGCACTGCTCTAGAATTGTTTCAACGTCTTCAGCTGTGAGTCGTATGTAGAGACTCGCTATTCTTTCCGGTATTTCCCTTGTTCAACTAATTCAAATTTCGATTATATGCATATCAAATTTTAACCTCTATATTATTATGTTTTTATATATTAGATGGGATACTTGATTCTCGGGTCAACCCGGTAACAAGGTCGACATGTATCCTTTCACAGAAGAAATAGGGAAAATTGTAAGAAATAACGATAATAAATGTGAACATATATTGCTGTTCGGAATATCAGACTGTCAAAAGATCTCACAACTGCGTTAACCTGTGAGCGACAATTTTTATGACATTAACATTTATTCCCTTGACTAAGAGGAAACTAATATGGGTTTATTATATTTTTAAATTGCCGACATCTGCATGTAATGTTTAATGATATAAACAGAAAAATAATGGTTTTTGATTATTTTGTGAAGGGTCGAGGTTATGACAGAGTTGCTACGAACTTCGTGGGGGTCACTATCGGAGCCGGCCACGTTTTAATTGATGTAAAGATGCCAACACAACTACATCGATGTTGGTCACCTTCACCTCAGCAAACATCGTGCAAAGTTGGGTAGGCCTAAACTCAAATTTTACTAGGATTTTGAAAAAAAAACATTTCTATTTATAGGCGAGTTTCTAGTCAGATTTTTTTATGTAAAAAATACAAATATGTCAAATATAAAAATATATCAATATGCTATATTAATATTATATTGTTTTATTTATTTACGAATTCGATTTAAGTTTTAATGAAATGGGAAAAGTATTGTGTGCGTTACAGTATTATAGATCAGAGAATAAGAGAACACAAATATAGCACAATGAACGCCTCGATTTATAGAATTTATAAAAAACTCATATGTGTGAGTTTTCTTATAAATCTTGTGTGTAAAACCTATGCATGAAACAATACAGCGATTCCAAGTCTGTTTTTTCTAAGCATTTGAGACTCCAATTCCTCGTGTGTCCATTTTGAAAAAAGAAAGCACAGAATAATTGCAAACGTGGATCACAGTTGATCTCATTCTATATATCATAGATTACTAATTGTAATAAATACTAGCCAGCGCGTTTATTATTATTATTATTATTATTATTATTATTATTATTATTATTATTCTGTATTAGGATTTAACGTCTCATCTGCATAAACCTCTTTGGGATTATACATGAATTAGAAACAATTTGTGTTTGGCAACCGTTTATACAATAAAAAATATTATTCTTATTACTTGTCAAAATGCAAATATTTTAGAACAGTAAAAACCTCGTTTCAGGCAGAAAGGGTTTCGTAGCCTCCAGATAAGCTTCGTACAAAAGAATGCAAATCTATAAAACCTATTCTCGTTTTAGGATAAAAATAACAAATTTCCTTCTCTGCAACATTTATTAAGTAAATGAATATCTCCAGATTATAGAGAATTTATCATTATGATCCCAGGTCATCTTGGAGTGCAGTCAGTGATGAGTTGCTCAGCCATAGTAAGCCCCACGGCGCTCACAGATGATGGGCTTCTCGTGGTGGCAGGCGACGTCGTGCCATCTGATGCCGTCATTGTAGAAGTTGTTGAGCACTGCCAAACAGAACTCCTTCCCGCCCTCAGCGTTGTCTGGCTGGGGAAGCCCCTCGCTGAGGAAGAGTTAAGATAATATTATATCTAGTAATTTTTCTTATATATTATTAATTTTATTGTTTACAACGTTTTCTTCATTTATTTAATGATCTTTTCAGTTTATATTAATAACAACTGTTAACAGTTTTGACTTTCACTTCACTTTATACGTCTTTTATTCATTTACCGTTATATAAATTTAAAGTAGGACTTTGGCCAACTTGTCAACTGCACTTACCATTGCATAGGACCAGAAGGCAGGAAGCCCGCAAGGGCAAGACTTACCTGCCGGTGTAAGACCAGTTGATGCCGTAGAAGGGAGCACCGGAGCCCCAGAGGAAGCCATAACCGCTACGATAACCGCTCGTCCAGATGTACTTCACATTGTCTGCGGAAAGTCAAGATTGACATGTCACATAAGTTCACATAATGATTGGAAAGATTCTTTATCGCGATAGAAACTTTACTGGATAAGCATATTTTGTTGTGTTATTGTGAAATGGTTGTATTCCTGTTAGCACTGCGCAACCCAACCTTTGTAGATGATGTCTGAGATAATCTTGTCCTCTTCAGGAGTCTCGATGCTGACGCCCTGCCATCCCTTGCCCAGGCTGGAGCAGTAATAGTTGGCACTGTGCCCGTCATAGTTCTTGCCACCATCGTGACGCCACGAGAAGTGATAGTCGCTGCCACCCACACTCAGGTCCACCTGGAAAACACATTTGATTTAGACGTTGGTGTAAACATGCTTAAATTTCATTCGACAAATATGTTTACTGACTTCTTAGTTTTATTTGTCGGAAATTTGAAATAGATATCGTTTATACATTAGCAAGATTCAAGCATAATCACTCATATTTGATAAAAAAAGCAACTCACCTTTGCGTACCCAACACCACCATGAACAACACCGACACCATGAGCTGGTCCTCCGACAAGACCACCTCCTCCAAGATGTCCTCCGAGAAGTCCTCCTCCAAGTCTCCCAGCCAACGCACCAGCGCCATATCCATAGGGTCTATAATACCCTGCCGTTGCCACGGCAGCCACGGAGAGAATCAACACAGCCTTCATCTGCATCACAGTTGTGTACATTTATAACCTTTATCTGGAACTGCATGATGCCTGGCGTTTAGTTAATGCCAGACTTAACATGAAACAGACCGTCACATCCCAGCACGTAGTTCTTAGCTTCATCCACATCGTTATATTCGCTTTAGTCTACACTAAAGGTCCACACTAAACAGTGTGGCAATTCTTTTCTGAACAGATCAACTCTCAACAAGAGAATAATACCACAGCATTCCTTAGAATGCACAATTAAATCATATTAGCGTGATGCATCGATGAGAACATCAGTAAGATCCATCAGGAGGATTCGAACCCGGACACTCCCAAGACCAAGACCAACCCTAGATCACTACACCATGAAATGCTCAAAAGCCATTCAACCTGGGATTCAGATGAATCCTCTTGGGGTCCTGAAGACCATGTCGTTTTGTAGTGGTCTAGGACGTGTGCTTGGGGAGTACCAAGTGTGCGGGTTCGAATCCTTCTCATGGCTACTACTGATTTTCTCATTTTGTCTAATCACCCTAAAATTAAAACTTTGCCCCCCTCCCTCCCCCACCTAAAGAAATCTGTCATGCCCACTGGTGAGAATACCATCAAACCACTGAAAGAGAACTTTTACTCCTGCAGAAAAACACTTCCACATCCCCCAAGGGAAAACTGTTCCATTGCCCATAAAACACTATCACACACTGCCTGAAGAACACTGTGCCACCCGCCAGGTGAACTATACACCTACCGTGAGCAGCCAGGGAGTGTAGCCACCACCAGGTCTCGCCCCTTATATATCACGACGCCACTGTTTCTTCATGGTCACCGTCAACGCCTCAGGCTGTCGTGAGTAACATTTCCTGGTCGATAATTTTAATCAACAGTGGTTCGGATTTGTGCTTAAGCCCCATCAACGGCGGGAGGGTTGTTAAGTGTATAACTATAGGACAACTCTCGGTATATGTATACTGAGAAGCGAGTACACGTTTCGGCATATATTTAGCAGTTTCCCATTTAGCAGTTACTCACGCAGTCCTTTGTCTGGCCAATGTTGAGAGCGGGGCGTGGTCTTCCTCTCGAGACCAGATTTCCAAAGTAGCAGGTAACGGCGTCTTTAAATTTTATGAATATCATAGACTTTGTTATTGTTGATTTAAAGGTAATAACATCACACGGTGTGAAAAATTCCACTCACCATATCCATATTATTATTTAAGGGATGAAATATTTCCATACCATATTTATAATTTACATAATAATAATATCTCTACCGATGATTTAAAAACCATCAATATCTACATGACCATTTGGTCGAGTACACCATTGCGCTCAACGCCTATGTAACATTTGTTGTTGTTGATTTATGGGCGACGAAGATCGTGGGATCGGATGCGCTCCGGCGTACCCGGTAAGGGTTATCTCGAAGCCCGGAAAGGTGAAACGCCAAGTCAAATCGCGAAACAAGTGACGCCAATCACTGGAAACTAACATGCCATGTGGCAAAGAAACGCAGACAGGCAGATGATTGGGGAGCCCCAGGAGTCCCTCAGGGTGACAAACACCGGCCCCGCTCCACACAGAGAACACCAGGTAGCAAAACCAAAAACTCGGCCCACAACTAAAACGCAATAGTCATCCAGTGTCCCCCGGCAGAACAGAAGCCAGCCGCCCACCACGACTGAGGGCACACCAGGAGCCCACCAAGACCCACCAACCCCCGGCACCTCTCGGCCAAGCCGGCGCCGGACACCGTCACCCCTCCGGGAGAACCAGCCAGAACACGTCAAAAAAATCTATCAACAATCCCGTGACCAAAGGCGATATGTGCGCCAGCCGTCGTACAACCGGACCGTTGAATAGGGATGCCAAACGGAAGGAGCAAAGCCAAAGCGCGAAACCAGAACGTGATCAGGCGGCTCCCAGGCAGAGGTGGTGTCCAGACGTCCGCTCGTCGTCAAGGTTGACCCAGGAGTCGCCTATATAACATTGCACATGTGATTACACGAATCTAGAAGCTTCCAGGAGGAACTGATAATCAAAAAAATATTGTTGGAACCGAAACAATGGGTTCCGGTGACATTTTCCAAATCCTTAATGAAGTACAAATTGAACTACTAAGTACTGTCAATAATCGTTAAATCCACTAAGTGTTTAGCTTGCAACTAAACCTTATCACAATAATCAGTCAAGACATTGAAAATAATCTTTTTATAACTATTGTCGGCACTCCACACCTTCACTGGGGAGGGGGACGACGCAGGTGGGGCAGAAAGCGTCGAGTTCCTGATCACCCTTTGTTGACATGGAAAACAGTGCAGTGTTTGAGGACAGTTTCAGTGGACACTACCGCACAAGCTACTTGCTAAATTACCAGTAATCATTCCCTAGATATTTGGGGAGTCCCTGACCTATAATCTAGGCTAAAATTCGTCCATAACTCATATTAAGAATAGTGAGAGTGAGCTCATGTACCCAGAGACTTACCACGTTTCCACCATCATTTAATCCTTAACACTGCTACAAGATCCAACCTACAGCAACCACTACTAGGAACTTAAATCAACATTATGCTGCCTTATCTTCATAAAAATTACGGAGCCTATCTCCTGAGAGGTTATACAGTCTGACAACTTGCCAGATTAGGCTCCGGTTCTCAGCTGCAGGATAAGTTATTGTTTTAGAGCGTAGATTACCCAATTACATGCTAAGACATTAATATGTATCCATAGATAAATTGAGAGTCAATAGACAGCAAGGCAACACCTCACCAATTAATGAGTTGATTTACATTTCTTCTGTAACAACCTCTTTTATTGATGAGTATGTTGCAACATTTCTAGAGCTAGGCTAAACCATGTACTTAGTTCATATCCTTTATCATGAACTGTACCAGTGTTTACAGTTATAGAACTGTGTATCATTTTATCCTTTGTAAAATTACAAGCTGAATGTGTTGGTATACCCGCAGGTACATTGTGGTTCTGCTGTCAATGTCCTAGCTCAGCCTTAAGGATTCTACCTGCTACAGCCCATTATCAGTATCAAGGACAGAGGAGTTGGCCTTACAGCCCAGCATAGGAACATTACCTTCCACAAAGAGATTGATTATTTGTATTACAATTTTATGAATTATTTACAGTAACTATTCAGTTACAAATTCATGGTTCTAGTACCGGGTTTTTGGTCCTTAAAACCTAAATGTGGTACTTGACCTCATTTTCAGTCCTATGTAATTCTCTTATCAATCCAGGTATTTCTCCCACACAAGGTCGTATGAGCCAATTACATACCTTCAAAAACCGACATTGTACCTTCTCCAGCAGCCCGATGTTACAGGACCTCACTCCTATAATTAGGTCATTTATTCTACTCGTTATTTGCTCCCAAGTGACGTTCTGCCTGTTGCCCGGCCATAAACAACGTGCCCTCAGGATGTGCTCGTCCAAGCGGTGCCAAACCAAACGACGTATTCGTAAATTTTAATTATTGAATATTTAAAATCCATATTTTCTCATTTATATTAGAATGTCGTATATAATTAAGCCTAGATTATATTAGTTTAAGTGTTTAGGTCCTACTAGTAATAATTTATTTTGCAGCACATTGGTGAAGAATTTAGCAACCCATCCTCAGGTTATGTTTATGCCATCATACGGCCGACCTTAAAGGCATATAATCAATTTAAACATCCTATTCATTCGAAATAGAAATTTTCTCAGATACAAAGTTATGGTTATATACTACAATATTTAGGTGGAGGTTAGGTGTTCAGGTTTTGTTGGAAGTTATTGGTATTTTTTTTCTTTATTTGTAAAAAATACATACAATATAAGGGTACCGAAGCACCAAAAGACAACCGAGCATCAGCTCCACACAGCACAAAACACCAGAAATAAAAAACGCAACATTGAACATACAAAATAAACTTTACAGAAAAATACAGAACAAGGAATACATAAATACAAGGTGCAGAGAAAAAAGAACATAAGAGTGAAAAACAGAAAAAAAAATAAAATCTGAACTCACAATAAGAAACCAGACCACCCAGACGGGGCGTGCCAAGTATGGACACTAAACTACAAAAGTGCACAAAAGAAAAGAAAACTATAGTAAAAAACAAAAATGCAAACACACAACATATGGAACATGCTGCACACCACAATGCAAACAAGTAACGCATGACCTAAACACACAGGAACCGGGAGAACCTAATGAAATTATACCCACACAAACAAACAAGAACACCGGAACGCACAGGAACCGGGAAACTGCTACAACCACACCCCCGAACACACATGAAAGTAGTAAGTAATTATCAAAGGAAAACACCACACCGGGAAGGCTACGTAGAACCATTATATGTGCGGAATAATCAGAGGGCGCTAAATATCACCAAGGATGCCAAAACGAGAACAAACGCATATGGCGAACGATATCAAAAGTATCCGATTCACAAAGAATTTTATCGAGGGACAAGCAACCGCGAGGGATGGTCGGAAAGCAAGACACTCGTCCTGAAAGTCAGGTCATTCAACAAGGATATGCATGACCGTAAAAGGGACAATGCAATTTGGACAATAAGGAGCAGGACAGTGCTTCATTAAGTGACCGTGAGTTAAGCGTGTATGGCCAATACGCAACCTCGCCAGAGAAACTAAATATAAAAACCACATAGCACATTACAATAAACACAAAACACAACGCCCAAACGGGACGAGCCAAAAGCATGGACACAAGACATACAAATAGCAGACAATGCAATAATTACAAAGAATACACAAGTCAAGCACAAGCATTATGCATATTTATCCGGGAACTCCTGCGCTGGAAAGCGCAAGCAGTAAGCCTCCCAAATCAGCATGATGTCATCGGCCACCTGTCGACCAGGAGACAAGGCTGAGACATCAGATCTTGCAACCCATAAATAAACCCCTTTGCCCGCTGCACTCAAATAGCAGAAGAGCACCACGGGATCGGACGCACACTCATCCAAAGTGAGTTCCAACGACTGCGACTCACGGACCACTACCCCATAGGCCGTGACCACAGACGGGTTCTGCACAAGGGGGTTTACCACTAGGTTTCTTACTGGGTTCTACACACCGAGTTCTGCACTGGGGGGAAACCACATGGGAGGCAGGCACGCCAGGGCCCCCGCCACCGGGCACAGGTGGCGAGCATAGTAACATGTGCACATCCAGTGCACATGTTACTGTTACTCCCAGTGCACATCCTTCCTCAGTACCATGAGGTCCCGATCACTGGGGGGCAACCTCCCACGGTGGGAAGCCAACAGCAGGTGGCACAGGTTCAGACACAGGAGGCCGCACAACCCCCCCCCCCACCCACCACCATCATTACAGCACCAGCCACAACGTCACACTCGGCAGCCCACTCACGAGGGGGGCGACACTCCTAACCGTCCTAGAACGCTTTGACACAGCTAGGTCGCTGAGCATCCGAACTGTCGCCACTAGCAGGAGGCACTCGAGGAGAGCCCACGGCCGGCTGCACCACACAATGCAAAGCACGAGCCTGAAGCACAGCAGCCTCAGCAACAGGGGGTACAAGCCCACACCCCACAGGAACCAGAGACAGCGCAGGCAGAGGCGAGAGAGTCGGCAGAGGCAAAGGAGATTGCGGAAGTGAGGGAGCCGGCTGTGGGGGCGGTCCCTCACCCACCACCACCTCGACACCCACAACACCAACCGCACTCACGGGTACAACGGCCAAGGAACCTGGTAACACCATTGAGGCAGCAGACAGGGAAGCCTTTCCCCACCACAAGGCGACATGTCTGTAGCCACCAACGGGGGAAAGTCCTCCCTAAACAGATTTACAGGAGTCGCCACACCACAGCAGGCTGCCTCCTGGTGCCTCTCAAGGCCACACTGATAACTTGTCCGGGGCTGTCCAGCGTAGAAGGCGGGTGTGGTGTACCCCGTCAATGTCACAGTCGACGGAACCGGAGACTCGAGAGACACGGCGATGGTCTGGTACCACTCGAGACTCCCACCTACCGGAGGAGATAGCATTCATCCGGAGGGACACCATGGTCCCATATTTATCAAAGTAACCTCAAAGTAAAGCTTCAGAGAACTCAAAAGAGACCACATGCAGTGCCACATAAGTGAGGGAGCAGCAGCGATCGGAGATAAATACGGTACCACCGTCCGCAGTAAGGGAGAACGAACGACCATCATAATGGCCCACTACGTCCTAGTGGAGAGCTGAACTTGAGGAGCGCCCAGTAGTTTGTAAGGAGCTGGACGCCACACACATCCATAACGTTGACACGGAACATATCCAACATCACCACCTCCATAGCCAGGTACGACGCCCTACCAGAAAATTCCAGACCAATTGCCTCAGAACGGCGGAAAAGGGTGCTTCATGTCGCCAAACAAAACGACCGGAGGGCCGCCCCCCTGGTCTGGACACGCTGACAGCTGGGGCAAGACTGGGACCAAGCCACTGCGCACACCCAGACCCTGTGCTGGTCAGCCAGCCAATCCGAATTATTGGTATTTGTAGTACGTGGGAGAAGCAACTCTGAGGACAGAGTTGCGATTCGAACAGAGATTGTCATCGTTTTATAAATGTTCGAATGTCATCAGTTTTAAATCGTGTTTAAAACGTTTTCATTCAATTTACAAAAAACTAGGCTACTGGAATACCGAGTATTTGTGCAGCGTTTACGAGGATGGTCTGCCTCAATACAGTGGCCAACTTCAGCATTTTTGAGCTTTCATCGAAAAGTGCTTCACTTTCCTTATTCGAAGCAAAATATTTCACCCATATACTGTAATAAGAAATTACTCGGCCCCCACATATGTAAGGGCCAACTGCTCATTAATCCAGAAACTAAACCCCTAATAATGAATGAAACATACTTTACATTGGATTCCCAGCTGATTATGTTCGAGACTTTCTGGAACTATGTTTTGCGTGCATTCTTTGTTCGAATTTCACCAACTAAATGTTTCCAGCCCGTCCTCCAAACAAAGATCCAAAAGTGATTCCATGCACCCGCCAAACCCCCTGTTTATGAATGAAAAGCGGTTTACACACGACTCACAACTGCTGACGTTCGAACATATCCGGAACAAGTGCTTCACTGACGAATTTTGTTCGAATCACAACGCTATAAATCAGCCCGTCCTCCAAACAAAGATCCAAAAGTGATTCCATCCACCCGCCAAACCCCTGTTTATGAATGAAAAACGGTTTACACACGACTCACAACTGATTTCGTTCGAACACTTCCGGAACAAGTGCTTCACTGACGAGTTTCGTTCGAACCACATCGCTATAAATGCTTCACCCACGTACTACAAATGTAAATAATCGCCAGCAGAACCTAAACACCTAACCTAACCTAACCTATGCCTATTTATACACAATATGCTAATATATTATAATATTAATTTATACTTGAGAAAATTCCCGTTTTGAATGAACAGCATGTTAAAATTTAGGAATGCGTCTGTGGGGTCGACCGCTGAATGTAATGGACTTGAGTCGAGGACGGGTTGAATGTTTCACACACGTACTGCATATACAAATAATTACGAAAACCACCAAAATACCTAACATTATCTGTCCAAAACTTAACTGTAGACAAAATTTTAATGTACAATTATGTTATCTACATTCGTGGAAATATAATTAGTTTTTCACATTGAGTTAAAAATGACGATTACACCTTTTGTGCGAGCACAGTCTGAGTATTGTTTGAAATAATTGGATCCAGAACAAGTTACCTAAATTAGATCTAAATAAAAAAATTTATGTATAACATTCTGATTAATATTTGAGGAAGTACTCTTTTGTATTACACAATGCGGTTTCCTCTAGAAGTCCCATGGTGAATTGTGATTGTATGGCGAGGGGTCAAAGGGGTGGTTGGAGTCCATACTTCCCAACTGCTCCCCGACATCTTAAGTAGCGATTTGTAACTTTTTCCGACAAGCCAATAAGTGCTATGCAACTACTGAAATATGGGTTTGAATTGACATTACAGCGTTTCTTCCAACTTATTTAATCTGGCTGTTATCCGACATTGAATCAACGTCGATAATGTTGATTGAAGGTTGGTTCAACATTACCCGAGTATGTTTTGCTCACTGGTTGAAAGAAAGGAGGACAGGATAGGAAGGGAGGAGAATGAGAAGGAGAATTGGAGAGGGAAGAGAGGGACTTATCAAGGGAAAGCGCTAAGCCATTACGACTTATGTAGACTTAGAAGGCGTCAGGATAAGGATTTGGATGGGACGCGGGGGGGGGGGGAGGGGGGATGAATTGTGCACATTCACTTGGACGGTCGGGGATTGAACGCCGACCTACATGAAGCGAGGCCGTCGCTCTAATCGTCCAGCACAAGTGCTGTTAGGCGGAGAACTAGAGGGTAATAAGGGATGAGAAATGAGAAATAAGGAGAAAGTGAGAAAGAATGGGAGAATGGTGGAGGGACGAAGGGAGAAGCAGAAAGTGAGAAGGTCAGAGGCCCGGGCACCGCCGGGATCAAATCTTCTCATAATCTATGGGAGAGAAAATCTGCTTGTTCAAGGTAGAAGGCCAGACGCTTGGGGGCTAGCCTCATCCACTTTCTAGGGTGAATGGTCTTGGGGTACGTTGATGACATAGGCCTGTCGGCGTCAGTTCTATTGGCCCTGTTATGAGAGAGTCCGGTAAAATATTGACCCCCACTCATATCTGTTGAAAGATGGGATGCCCTGAAACCTTCAATGTCGCTAATTTTAGGTAGGAAGGGGAGACGAAGAGGAGAGAGAGGAGAGAGAGGAGAGGGCAGAGGAGAGAGAGAAGAGAGACAGCGAGAATGGCCGAGGAGAGCTCGAGAAGGCGAGCAGGAGGGAGGTAGAGCGAGAGAGGGAGAGAGAGAAGAGAGAGAGATGAATGAGATGTGAAGAAAGGAAAGGAGAGAGGGGGGACAAGTACAGAGGCGGGAAGAGGGGAAGGAAATGGGAGAGAGTGTGAGAGAGAGAAGTGGAGAGGGGGGAGGGAGATAAATTTGATAGGGGAAGGGAAAGTGAGGTATGAGAAGGAAATGGTTGAATTTTGGTGGAGGTTAAGAGAAGAGAGAACTGGAGGATGGAGGGAAAGAAGAGATGAGATGAGGAAGAAGAAGAAAAGGAAACTGGGATCAGGAAAAAGATGAAAGCTAGGGAGAACTGTTGAGTGAGGGGGGGGGGGAGGAGAAGAGAGACTCGGGAACAGCCGGCTAGGCACCAACGCTAGTATATAGAAATCAATTGTTGTAATAGAGAAATGGAAATCTAAATGGAATATAATCAAGGCAAAGGGAAATACTGGAAGGGAGAGAGAGAGACTGAGGTGTCGACCAGTTGAACACTTCCTCCAGCTCCGGCTTCCAAGCCGTCCACATTGTTCCATGTGCAGTTTTCT
>WNGS01167840.1:27875661-27901454 GCA_020271785.1 Procambarus virginalis | reverse complement strand
AATTCCCGGGTACCTATTTATTATTTATTGCTAGGTGAATAGGACCATCAGGTGAAAGGAAACTTATCCTTTCATTTCTGTCCCGCCCGGATTCCCGAGTGTGAATGGTCCCAACTGTGCTGCTGACTATGACAGAATAGTGTTTGTAATATTCACACACACACACACGCACACACACACACACACACACAACACACACACACACACACACACACACACACACACACACACACATAGTGTCTTTCACCCTGATGCCCATGTTCACCTAATAAGTAAATAGGTACCTCCGAGTAGGCAACTTCTAAGGGCTGCTTCTTGGGCATGTGTGTGTTAGAGAACAATTAATGTAGTAGTCGTAATTGGGGAAAAATAGATTGGTTAGAAAGGCGGGGTCCAAGAGCTAATAGCTTGATTCTGCAGACACAAATAGTAATACACGCACACACATACACGCACGCACGAATTCCACGCATTCAGACACACAGGAACCGGTTATAAGCCGCCTTTCGAACTTTCAAAAGGTCAATGAACAGAGGAAAAAATAGGAGAGACGTTTTACACCAGTTACGCAACCTTATGTGTGTAACCCAGCGTGGTATGTAGAGCAGGTGTGGCTGTGGGTGATGACCAGGCAGGTGTGGCTGTGGGGTGATGACCAGGCAGGTGTGGCTGTGGAGGGTGATGACCAGGCAGGTGTGGCTGTGGGGGGTGATGACCAGGCAGGTGTGGCTGTGGGGTGATGACCAGGCAGGTGTAGCTGTGGAGGGTGATGACCAGGCAGGTGTGGCTGTGGGGGTGAGGACCAGGCAGGTGTGGCTGTGGGGGTGAGGACCTGGCAGGTGTGGCTGTGGAGGGTGAGGACCAGGCAGGTGTGGCTGTGGAGGGCGATGACTATAGGCAATAATCTATATCTTTAATTTGTTTAAATAGTCTCTCCATAAGCTACAGTTGCACATATATTTTAATATGGCATGCGATTGATTTAGTCTTTAATTCCATGAAGGTTCTTTCATCAGCTCTTGGCGATGGCGAATATTTCGATCTTCCTCGGAGTTTGATACCTCTCTATCGTGCCCCTCATCCTTTTTTTATTTTCCTCCGGAGTGGTGAGCTGCTTCTTACTGAACTGTTCATCATAGGTCCGGCCCTGTAGCATATTGACGAGTCATTTCTCAAATACATTCACTTCCTTGGAAATAAACATTCCATTCACCTGGGTGTAGGAACCCAGCCTCGCATACGTGGGGTCCACGGATCGAGACTTCTACAGCCCAGGTGAATGGATCATTCACTTCTTCATATATCGTCGACTGCTTAAGTCTGGAGGCCTCATATACAAAGACATTTTCCGTGAATGTTATATATTACGCCCCTAAAGTTTGCTTGATAAAGAATTTGAAGACTTAGAAGAGACGCTTGCGACATTTGAATAATGATTGTCATTATTCAGGAAATAATGTGCTTGATGTGTCTATTGTGGGAATAGTTTAGCCTTGTCTCTCTTGCTCCATCTCCGCCGCCCTGGCACGGTCGCTTAACAGGTTTGTCAGGTTTGACTAACCTTCCTCGAATCCATGCTGCTCGGGAGAGCAAACAGTGGGAGAAAATAGTGCGAGAGCAAACAGTGCTAGAGTAAACTGTGGGAGAGTAAACAGTGCGAGAGTAAACTGTGGGAGAGTAAACAGTGCGAGAGTAAACTGTGGGAGAACAAAAATGGGAAGAGCAAATACTGGGGAGAGCAAACTGTGGGGACAGTCAACAGTGGGGAAATGAAACAGTGCAGAGAGCAAACAGTGTGGAGAGCAAACAGTCCGGAGAGCAAACAGCGCGGAGAGCGGTGGGGAGACAAACAGATAATGTCGTGAGATAATGAAATAAAAAATTGGAGTGTTGAGCTTCAGGTCTGAGAGATTCTAAAGGATGACAAGTGCGAGAGAACTTACAAAAAGCGAATATACTGAAAACAAAAGTTTACTCCGGAAATCGATTGTGAAAATGAGAGCCTTGTATAACGGATGTAATCATGAAACCGTAAGACAATAAAATAACGATCAGTGTGTGTACCCACCTAGTAGTGTTTGCAGAGGTTGAGCTGCGGCTCTTTGTTCCCGCCTCTCAACTGTCAATCTATTGATGTACAGGTTCCTGAGCCAATTGGGTTTTGTTATATCTGCATTTGAACTTGTGTATGGAGTCTGCCTCCACCACATCACTTCCTAATTACTGCCATGTGTTAATTATTCTGACACAGAAATTGTTTTATCTAATTTCTCTATTGCTCATTTGTGCACTCGGTTTCCACCTGTGCCCATTTGTGCGAGTGCCACACATGTTAAATAGTCTGTCTTTATTTACCCTATCAATTTCTCGAGAGAATTTTGCACGTGGTAATCATGTCTTCCCTTAACTCTTTTGTCTTCCAGCAAAGTGAAGTTCAATTTATGAAGTCTTTCCTTGCAACTCATACCTCGTCCTGTTGGGGCTCAATAGGAGCCTCTGAACCTTCTCTAACTTCGTCTTGTGCTTGACTAGGGTTTAGTCTACGATGGGGCCGCATACTCCAGAATTGATCTGGCATATATGGTATACTAAAGGATTCCTTACAAAAATTTCCAAATTCAGTTTTGATATATGCATGTGTGAGTCTGTCTGTCTGTCTGTCTGTCTGTCTGTCTGTCTGTCTGTCTGTCTGTCTGTCTGTCTGTCTGTCTGTCTGTCTGTCTGTCTGTCTGTCTGTCTGTCTGTCTGTCTGTCTGTCTGTCTGTCTGTCTGTCTGTCTGTCTGTCTGTCTGTCTGTTTCGTCTGTCCAAAATTTGGTGTCAAACGCTTAGGGCTAGCCTCACATAATTTACAGAGGAATGGACTAGGAGCACAAGAAGGACATAAGCAGGTTGGTGTTGGCCTAAGTTAAATGCTTAAACAAATATTAGCAATTATAATCGTACCTACTTAAGAGTTTCTAACGGAGTTAAGTGCCAAATATGTCGTGTGATTAATGGAGTTGTTTCTGAAAATAAAAATAGAAAAGTAAGTGAAGAGCAACGAAAGCCAAGCATCAGAGACCCATACATTTGTTTCAGTGCTTCGTGAAGGAGTAGCGGAGGGAGGAGTAGGAGATGGACGAAGAGACTATCTCTATAGAGAGATAGTTAGATAGATATATAGATATAGATTAAGATGACGAGGGTAGACAGGCAGACCAGGGCAAGACCGGGTGACCCTGCTAGTATATGTGTGTGTGTGTATATATTTATATATATATATATATATATATATATATATATATATATATATATATATATATATATATATTATATATATATATATGAATGAAAACTCACACCCCAGAAGTGACTCGAACCCATACTCCCAGGAGCAACGCAACTGGTATGTACAAGACGCCTTAAACCACTTGACCATCACGACCAGACATAATGAGATGATAGCCGAAGCTATTTGAACCACCTCACCGCTGGCACTCGGATGTTATCTTGGGCATAGCATTTTACCAAATCACCTCATTCTTTGGGGCACACGTGAGGAACACAAATGCGAACAAGCCTGAATGGTCCCCAGGACTATATGCGAATGAAAACTCACACCCCAGAAGTGACTCGAACCCATACTCCCAGGAGCAACGCAACTGGTATGTACAAGACGCCTTAAACCACTTGACCATCACGACCAGACATAATGAGATGATAGCCGAAGCTATTTGAACCACCTCACCGCTGGCACTCGGATGGTTATCTTGGGCATAGCATTTTACCAAATCACCTCATTCTTTGGGGCACACGTGAGGAACACAAATGCGAACAAGCCTGAATGGTCTGGTCATTCGCATATAGTCCTGGGGACCATTCAGGCTTGTTCGCATTGTGTTCCTCACGTGTGCCCCAAAGAATGAGGTGATTGGTAAAATGCTATGCCAAGATAACCATCCGAGTGCCAGCGGTGAGGTGGTTCAAATAGCTTCGGCTATCATCTCATTATGTCTGGTCGTGATGGTCAAGTGGTTTAAGGCGTCTTGTACATACCAGTTGCTTGCTCCTGGGAGTATGGGTTCGAGTCACTTCTGGGTGTGAGTTTCATTCGCATATAGTCCTGGGGACCATTCAGCTTGTTCGCATATTATATATATATATATATATATAAATATATATATATATATATAATATATATATATATATATATATATATATATAATAAATAAAAGTCAGGCAAATGATGATTCAGCGTAAACAATTCACACGAGAGAGAATAATTCAAAGAACAATAATCAGAGAAATTAAAGTGAGATCTGGGAAAATGTAATTTTTATAAAGCTGCTGCGGTGTTTGATCACGTCAATGTCTCTGGTCGCCACCCGTCTACGGATTTGGGGTGTCTCATATTTACTGCAACTCATCTACCAACAAGTTTACATTCAGAAATGTCCTTGGTAAATAATGGTTTGGGAACTGGGCTTTACATTCATGGAACCATTTGTCGGCTAATTTTGTGGATGTGTAATCGATGAATTGTTTGAAGCTTAGGTTGGATATAGATGTGTGTTAATTAGTCCGGTTCTTGTAAATAAGAGCTGCCTCGCATAGGCCAATTGGCCTTCTCGCGTCCCCTTTATATCAAATGCATATGTTGTACCTAGTAGTCAGAACGTCGTACTCGGCCTACTATGCAAGGCCCGATTTGCCTAAACTAACACAACTAAGTCAATAATTTATGTTCCTAATATAATATAATACTAATAATTCAAATAGACTAATTGGAAACAATTTATTGAATGTCAAGCCGCCTGCTGTCGCTGTATCTGTCGATGATTTCTGTGTTGTTTGCTAAGATTTCTCTGGTGATGGTCTGGTTGTGGGTATTATCCCTGCCCACAACCAGACCATCACCAAAGAAATCTTAGCAAACAACACAGAAATCATCGATAGCTTCAGCGACAGCAGGCGGCTTGACATCTGCGAGGCACCTTGTTCGCGTACAACAAGTGTTGAATAGTTTATCCTTGTCTAACCTGTCAATTCCCCTGAGGATTGTGTAGGTTGTGATCATGTCTCCCCTTACTCTTCTGTCTTCCAGTGTCGTAAGGTGCATTTCCTGCAGTCTTTCCTCGTAACTCATGCCTCTCTGTTCTGGACTAGTCTAGTGGCATACGTCTGAACTTTTTCCAGCTTCGTCTTGTGCATGACTAAGTACGGGCTCCATGCTGGGGCCGCATACTCCAGGATTGGTCATACATATGTGGTATACAAGATTCTGAATGATGCGATTGTGTGCGTATGTATGTGAATGTATTAAATCATAAGCCTGAGAGCATCATGCCGGTTCAGTAGAGCGTTGTTGGATGAAGGTGAGAGGGCTGCAGGGTCTCCTGACCGTAACTATATCGGTAAATAGTAGTGAGTTAAAGTGGAGCGACCAGTGACCTTGAGCAGCAGTTCTCCGTGACTCAGCGACTCCCACTCACCCACCGACGCAGTTCTCCGTGACTCAGCGACTCCCACTCACCCACCGACGCAGTTCTCCGTGACTCAGCGACTCCCACTCACCCACCGACGCTCTCAGCTCCATATACCAACTTGGCACACTGCCATAAAAACTCGACTAGACACCTTGGAATGATCACGCCGTCTAAATAGCAATTACTAAATCAAATAATGAGGGCAGATTAAATAGGATTAGCTCTGTTCATTCCTCCGAGAGTAATAATAAAGGGGATGCCAGACATCTGTTGCCATGTAATGAAACACTTGGTTACTGTAGCTAGCACATGCAACTAGCTGGACGATCGTAGCACTTTGAACAATAAACATGAAACATCGTATATATATATATATATATATATATATTATAATATATATATATATATATAATATATATATATATATATATAATATTAATAAATTTATTTTCCCAATTGTTTTAATTTGAATTATTATTATATTAAATTAATAACATAAATTATTGACTTAATTGTGTTAGTTTAGGTTAGGCTAAGATATGTTAGGTTAGGTTAGGTTAGGTTAGGTTAGGTTAGGTTAGGTTAGGTTAGGTTAGGTTTAGGTTAGGTTAAGATAGGTTAGGTTAGGTTAGGTAGGGTTGGTTAGGTTCGGTCATATATCTACATTAGTTTTAACTCAATTTTTTTAAGAATTAACTCATACATAATAAAATGGATAGCTTTATCATTTCATAAGAATAAAATATTGAAAAATATATAAATTCAGGAATTCAGGAAATTCATTATATGGAAGACCTATGGCGATTCTACGACCCAGAGATGGCTTCTTGAACCTTGCTGGAATCAATCTCACTGAGGACCAAATCACTCTCTTAAATCTGGGTGTAAACTGTCACGTTATATCCAGACCAAGTGAGATGGCCCGGAAAGTGGAGTTGGAGATCCTATTGGCCGACAAATTCGACCTCTAGACGCAAACGAAGGTTACCACTAAAGACACCTTGCAAGCAGAACTTATTGCAGAAGAATGAGAGATTCGAGGTAACTACAGAGGCACCATACTGTCCCCCGAGCTCAAAGCGGCAGTTAAGAGCATTCGTGAAAACAAGGAGATAGTCGTCAGGAGAGGTGACAAGTCGCCAATATACGTTATTCTTAAAAAAAGACGAATATCTGGCGAAAATGAACTTCATACTCTCTGACCAAACTAAATTCCAAAGGGTAACGAAGGACACTACAGCTGAATTGAAAACGAAGGTAAACAGATTGATCGAAACTGTAAACGCCAAGAAATCCGGACTCCACCTGCCAAAGATTATTGGGGAATACAAACATGGGTATGTGTATGGAAATGTCAAGACCCACAAGCCTGAAAACCCACTTCGGCCAATCATTAGCCAGATACGCACGATAGAGGTAGAACGACCTATTGACATAGCTCGAGTGCATGGGGAGTTGTGTAAAACCTGGTTTGTGTCTCGGAGAGGCTGCAGGATCCAAGTAATTTAGGTGCAACTTCTGGTTTCAACTCTTTTGACCATGTCGCAGCTCAGTCGATTAAGGCAGTCTCTGGGATGATCTCGGACGTAGGTTCGAATCCTCATCACAGCCCTTGTGTACACATATATCATAGCTTGGATAATGCTATATAATAGTGGCTTCCAATCTTCAGAATATACAACGGAAACTAACATTGGAATGAGCCTTAATGCCAGTAGTGAGTGACCAGACCTGTAAAAGAGAAGTGTTGTTGACGTCAACTTGAACTTTGCTCCTACACACTTTCAGATGGAAGCAACAGGAACTCAGAAGAGTGAAGAAGGTTCTTGCAACAACGGATACTTCAACGGTTTTGTGGAAAAGGTCATTAAAAAGGAAGGTATACCGACTGAACCTGTTCCATCTATTTACCTTTGCAGGGAAATTTTTAAACATCAGCTCACATTTCAAAGGAAAGTCTTCTGAAAATCATAATCGACAGAGATTATGATTATTATTTATCAGAGATTATCACCACTAGCAACAGTAAACAGAAGATACAACTCAATATATACTACAAAAGCATGAAGACTACTAACTTGATCATGAAGAACTCTACTGAAACCCAACGGAACGACTTGAAAAATACGAATGTTATCTATGCCTTTACATACCTAGTTGGGACTGTCAGTCCCGACGATATTAATGAATAGGTAAGACAACAAAACCTCCATTAATGTGCCCAAAAAATAACAAATAATAAGGCTTTCTCAACGATCACTTTATATGTACACAAACTATACAAACGCCAGAAATATTCTGACTGGCAACAGCAAAATAACTACCAGTCACAACAAAAATAGAAGTTTAGACATGGTAGAAGGCCTACATATTGAACTCTCAACCAACTATCAAAGGCCAGCTTACACTTTTATGTGTTATACCATCCTCAAGGCCAAGAAATATTGCCAACTAACAGTACACTTTCTACCCCAGTCGATATCAACAGGGTTACACCTCACACCATTGTACATTGTATATATCCTCCTATTTCAACCAATTTGTATTCACTTTCCCTCTGCTTCCGACGATGCTGAGAGTTTCATGAAAAATAATTTAGAAATACATATAAGACCAAATATATTTCAAAATGAACCTTGAAGAGTAATTTTTTTTACTTCTTTCCCAAGTGAATAAGAAATATTGTGAAGATTCATGTGATACTCATATATGTGGCATTTATATGTATATTTATAAATAAGAATGTCTGCCTGTCCGGGGTTGGAGGCCAGACCCATGGGTCTTGTCTCACCCGAATTTGCCAGTAATTGGTGATGGGTACGCACCCAGTAAGGTCAGGTAGGAGTTAGCATAAATTGAATGAGTGCCTCTTGAAATAGTGTCAAGTGTTCTTCCCTCTGCCAGACTAATTTTGTCGCTCTGGGATTCTCATCCAGATTCAGTCCAGTATTCTCCTGGTACAAAACAAAATTTTATAATAATTAAAGTTGGAATTATTTTAATTATACTTATCTTTTATTTTGACTTTTTCATTCTGCGTTGTAAAACAATTTGCACTGAGACCTGCAAAATTGTCAACGAATTTCTATCATACCGTGTCTGTTTTAGTTGTTATAGAGGACAACCTCTTGGAACGAGTGGCAGAGTGTGGAGAGATGTGGCCGGCTAACAGTTCAATGCGCTGCCCACACTCACCAGACTGAGGGTTGGAGGAAGGAATTCTTCCCGCCTCATTTTCATTGTTTCCGACTAAATCATGAAAATGCACTGGTAAACGGCGGGAAGAAGCATAAAACTCCACGGAAAATATATCTGCCATTTTATTTCATCCTTCTTAAAAATCGCAGGGGATCGCTATAGATGCAGATATTTTGTAAAGCCTGACACTTTGGCTTATCATGGCCTGTGACATCCATTATCCCCACATGTTTCATGTTAGAAGTTGGACGAGGACAGCCGCAAACTTTTGGCCTCCTACTCTGGAGAGACATTCTATTTTATAGATGAAGATATAGTGTATTTCAAATTCCTTAAGTAATTTTATTTCAAATTACTTTATTTTTTAAATGATGATTTAACTGAAGGAATAACACAGGTGTTGGTGACTCGACCCAAAACTGCAAAATAATTACTTCCTACCAACGTACTAACCAAGCCTTGACGTGACTTACAATGTGTGTTCGTGTCGTCAATGACACTCATGCACAACTTTCTTTTTCTGTATTAGTGTACTATTGAAATATATATGTCATACAGTATATACGTGTATATGTATATCCCGAAATACCACGTTTGATTAGTGGATGCTGTAGATTTAAGGTCTCTATAAATACATAATTATTTAGATCGACCCCAAAAAGGTGTTCCATATAAGTGTTTGGAGCCCTTGAACAGTTAATAAACAAATGAAATAAACTGTATGTACTTGTTCCGGAAGAATAGCTTCTTCACCGACATTATTAACTGGAGTGACCCCGATCCTCCTATGAGCGCCTGATTACATCCACGTCCCCCTGCAAAGTTGGGTGATGCTAGTTTCACACGACTGACCTTCACCCTTAGACATTCAAACTAACACTCATTCTCTTTTATATGTACACCAGATGGGGTAGTCGGTAGTACCCAACTCGTCTCAGGGACCGAATCGACCACAAAATTAGCGCAGTTCAAGTGTTGGGTGACCGGATTCTCCCGGTACAAAAAAACAGTCATAAATCTAAAATCATCATAAATAATTAAAAAAGAAACACGGAATAAACTTTCATCCAACATCAGTAATATATGGATTAAAATGTAATGTTTTCACTTATATTTTCAGTATATTACGACCATCTGTGGCGCACTCACAGTCGTTGAGTCTCAGTTGGCTTAAGGCTGTTGCTGTTAACTGCCTTTGTGGACTTATGTATTTACTTCCACAAAATAGATTCCATTGGTTAGCTGTTGTCCTTGTCATGTTTTTGACACTCCCTCATCCGTCGGGCGCGCGGAATTAATGTATGACTATAATATAGGTTATTCTCAACATGCTTAAAACAATTTAGTTTTTCAATTTTACTTTGAATCCATATATTACAGAGCAAAGTATGTCGATGTAAATCACACGAAAAAAATAAAGAGAAAATTAGGCAACGTGTAACTGCATTGATTTTTAATTACAAACTTCGTTTGGGGACACTTTGGCTGAACTTGTCATGTGGCAACGTGTGACATTCTTTCGTCTTGGGGTCTAGTCTCACATTTCGTATACAAATTTATTTTGTGAGTATTAAGAACTAAAAAATAAACAAACCCGAGAAGGTAAGTTGGGAGGGGCTAAAATATACCTCACATTTACTTCCACAGTTTTCTTTAGTTCCACAATTGGGCCCAGCTTTCGGGAATATATATACCCGGCAAGAATTGTTAGTACTCCAGATTTTGGTAGCAGTCAAGAGGAATTCGACCTAACTAGTCAGATGTCCAGAAAGCTTAATGTTTACGGTGGCATCGATGAGAGAACTGTAAGATGAAAGGTTTACACTGGCAGGAATAACTGATTAATATAAGAAAATCCTCACTCCAGAGAAACATTTAAAGAGACCAGCTGTGTCCAAGTTACCAACTGGTAGAGGCTCCTAGCTGGAGACTCAATGTTAGAGACTTACAGCTGCAGATTCGTAGCTGTAGGCTCAATGCTAGAGATTCACACTCAAGAGACTCACAGCTGGACAATTAACAAGGAATTAGAACCCTGTATAACAAAGTGTGGAGCAAATCTTTCAAACGTTGAATAAACCAATCAGTGTGAATTGACATGTCAGCCAATCAGCTCCAGACAATGCTAATTATATTTTTACCAAATATTATTCATTCGGGTCCTTTAACATCCTAATATCAGAGGGATAAATAAAGTGCTTTAAGTATGTAATATATATTATTATGTATATATTACTTATATATTAAATTACAAAATGTTATTGTACAAGTTCATAAAACTAAATAAAAAATGTATTTCTAGAGAGCTGTAGTCAACAGCGAGAGCGCCGCGGCTCAGCCATAGTGGCCCCCGCGGCGACGCTCACAGATGATGGGCTTCTCGTGGTGGCAGGCGACGTCGTGCCATGTGATGCCGTCTTTATAGAAGTTGTTGAGCACTGCCAAACAGTATTCCTTCCCGTCCTCGCGGTTGTCAGGCTGGGGAAGTCCGAGGCTAAGGAAGAAAGCAGAGTTCATGGTCAGATAAATTTACACCTTTCAGGATGGATGAAAAATATCACTTGCAGTAAAAATATAATACAACTGCGTGCTGTCGTCCGTTCTCAGCACATTAATACGAGTCCACATATCTAGAGTATTTTCTCCCCAGCTAAACAAAAGGAGAGGAGGTGCGTTATATCTCCTAGTGCTCCTTAGATACAACGCAGCTCGTGAAGTCTATATATGCGTACTAAGAAAGTATGTCTCATATCTACATAATGTTAGTTTGCCAACCCATCCCTTTCCCCGCATTACGAATGCGGGTTTCTAATGTATATAATATATTTCTGATCACTTACAGAGAGATTATAGACATAATGCTTTCTAAATGAATGAGTTGATATTCGATTCTTTCATCAACAAATTTTTTGTATTTATATTTGTCCAATGAAAGGGAGCTTAATATGGCTATTAACAGATATAATGTGGTAAAAGAAATAGTGATCAAAGATTCTTAACCAGAATCAAAGCCACATTTTCCAAACAATAAGATGGGCAACTCACCCGCCAGTGAGGGACCAGTTGAGGCCGTAGAAGGGGTAGCCAGAGGGCCAGGCGAACTCGTATCCATCGCGGTATCCACCAGTCCAGATGTACTTCAGCTTGTCTGTGGAAACATACATTGCCAGTCAAAAATAGATGGAAAATAAGTTTACAAAATATTAGTAATTGGCACATAAAATTTAATAATTTACATGAAACCCTTTATTACAAATTGTATAAAAGACGTAAAAAATTGGGGATTACTTAAAAAGGTAATGCTGTTGTTCGCACTAATAAACAACTGTATAGATATGCTATTGATTTGTTAACATAAATACATAAATGGAACAAATCATGAACCCTTTCACAACCACAGAAATCATGCATGATATCACAGACGCATGATAGTGCCTGTCAGGCGCCTGACAGATAAAACTGATTGGAAAATTAGTTCAGTGAATTAGATATTAGATATTATATATTAATGAACTGGATTTTTTAATTCGTCCCATTCATTATCATTTCAGTCAAGTACACTTTCAACTTGTATAAATTGAAAACAGAATAAAACTCATCACTGCGGTCGTTTGACTATTGGCTCGTGTGCCAGTTTTTTATAAATACAGTTTTCTTACTCAAATCTGGCTTGGCAGATGAGTTGGTGTCGAATTACCGCCCACATAAAGATGCGCAACCATCCACTTTGCAGCAAACAAATTCATAGAAAACATTCCAGCTACTAACAAGAAAAATCCTACCAACTAAAGTGTTATGTCCCTGCAAACGACAAGACGAGACAAGAAAATATTCTGACCATCATTTGCTGATTAATTTGTACCTCATGTAATTTGTGTTTGCAATTCACTAACACAGTGAAAATTGCAAATAATTATAGTTTTATTTTTTAAATTAAGAAAATATTTTTTTTATATTTTTTTTAGAAATACGTGAACAAAAGCCTACTGAAAGATTAATTGACTTGTGAGGTCACGAAACCTAACAAAACTTCGTTTCCTAAACTTCAGTCGCACCAAAACAGTGATCTTGCATCTCATCCCCATGACATCCTCTACACATCAGCTAGTGTAAGAATTTTAATATATAATATCTTCCATTATATTCACTAATAGTTTATGCCTATTTATTAGAAAGAACACAACAGTTCCATTACTTCGAATGTTCACAGCTTTTGTCATCTAGTTGCAACCAAATTACATTAGTTTAGATTTTGTATACATAAGTTTCTTCTAATTTACAATTTTTTTGTCAAACTGTATAATATATATTTCTAGTTTTTTAATTGGAGGATTAAGAGAGCAAGTTCGCATGCGCTCCCTCGCTACCAGCGAAGGATGGCAAACATAAACTTGTAAGATATTGTTTCCATAATCTACATATTATTTGTATGTGATTTTCGTTTGAATGGTAATCTTTCTTTTAGACAAATTCGAGTAATATCGCACTTTTCATTTCTCCACACTTTAAGTATGGCAACTAGACTTTTCTTATCATTTTGTCATAATCTCTATCATTTTTATAACAACTTCTGAGGAAGGAAGGAAGGAACAATCAGGGGAAAACGCCAAGCTGTTACAACTATATAGCACTTGGTCTGGCTAAGGATATGGGATGGGACGGGGGAAAGTAATGGTGACCAACCACTTGGGCAGTCGGAACAACTATATATAATTTTCTTTTTAAACAGGAATATTTCAGTACACCCTGTTAGTATATGGTTCCTTTCCCATTGAACAGACTCACCTCGAACCTATTACATAGTAGGAACAAATATATTATTGATATCTCCTAAAATATTTCACATTGTGGAGTATATTGGCAGATATAACTTAACAGTCAAGGAGTTAAGGGTGATATCTTACTAACCTTGATAGATGATATTGGATATAATTTTGTCTTCTTCGTAAGTCTCTATACTAACACCCTGCCAGCCATAGCCCAGACTGGAGCAGTAGTAGTTCGCAGTATGCCAGTCATACTTCCTGCCTCCATCATGCCGCCATGAAAAGTGGTAGTCGGTGTACTCCAAGCTTAGGTCCACCTGGTA
Organism: Procambarus virginalis; assembly: GCA_020271785.1. Taxonomy (NCBI): domain Eukaryota; kingdom Metazoa; phylum Arthropoda; class Malacostraca; order Decapoda; family Cambaridae; genus Procambarus; species Procambarus virginalis. The sequence goes on along the minus strand of WNGS01167840.1, from coordinate 27,887,700 downwards.
CAGTGGAGAGAGGTACGGTGAGCTTTATGCCGGCGAGAACCTTTACACGAAGTTAATATTGCTGGATATAATGTAAACCTCCTAAACAAGAGATACTAGAATTACATATTACAGAAGCTTGATTCTAGAAGGAGGATATATCGTTTTTTCTGTTAGAAAATTACATTTAAAAGACAAGTATCCAAAGTTACACAACACTGAAAAATTTACACGTTTTCTGGATGTGAATGTATATAATATTTTTTTCAATCATTCTGCTTCATATAAATATACGTCTAATATAATTTATAAAGAGTATATTCAAACAAAGTTTAATTCATTTTTCACAGGTAAACCTGTGTGTATTGTTAATGCACACAAGTTTATTGTGTGTATTATTAATACATTAAAATTAATTTTATATTAATAATATAAAATGGTTACGTGGCTACGCTAGTGCAAGGTACTGTATGATATACTTAGGATGGCTGGAAGACATTCAAGAGCAAGCCGTTATGCTCTACTGCTTTACTTCTGTGTACACCTAATTACAAGTTATTAATGCCTGTTGCACATCTAAGCGATGTACGGTGGTAGCTTCAGTTTTCCTTACTTTTATAGGATCTGAGGGTTCTGGTGGGTTTAACAAAATTATTAGTGTAAGTGGAACCTGCATTGGTTGGGAGCTAAAAATCCTCCCTAATGCTTCGTGTGTCGCTTTATAGATATATACGCTTTACCACTGTCGGTGACACAAAGCCTGAAAGGATTACCGCGGTTCTCAAAGGCCAACGACTGGTGTGCCATACCACAGGATGCAGAAGCGTCATGCAGAACTGTCTCCTTATTGCGCTGGGTTGAACCCCGGACCTCTCAGTGGGCTGTGTGTGTGTACTCACCTAGTTGTACTTGTCGGGGTTGAGATCTGGCTCTTTGGTCCCGCCTCTTAACTTTCATTCAACTGATGTACAGGTTTCTGAGCCTATTGGGCTCTATCATATCTACAATAGAAACTGTGAATGGAGTCTGCCTCTACTATGTCACTTCCTAATGCATCTCAATTGTAAACTACTCTGACACTAAAAAAAGGTTCTCTCTCTCTATATATATATATCTCTGTGGCTCATTTGGGCACTCAATAAATATCCACCTGTGTCACCTAGTGCTTGTACCCCTTGTGTTAAATAGCCTGTCTTTATCTGCCCTATCAGTTCCTTTGAGAATCTTGTATGTGGTGATCATGTCTCCCTAACTCTTCTGTCTTCCAGCGACGTGAGGTTCAATTCCCGTGGTCACTCCTCGTTGCTCACACCTCTCAGTTCGGGTACTAGGCTGGTGGCAAGTCTTTGAATCATTTCCAGTTTAGTCTTATGCTTGACTAGATGTGGACTCCATGCTGGAGCTGCATACTCCAGGATTAGTCTGACATATTTGGTATACAAAGCTCTGAATGATTCATTACACAAGGTTTCTGAAGACCTTTCTTTTGGTGGCCAACCTGGCATATGCAGTTGATGTTTTCCTCTTGATATGGGCTTCATGGTACAGATCGTATGTGATATCAACCCCCAGGTCTTTCTTTCTCTCTGCCTCTTGAAGAATTTCATCTCCAAAGTGATACCTTGTATCTGGCCTCCTGCTCCCTACACCTATCTATATTACATTCCATTTGCTTGGGTTAAACTCTAACAACGATTTGTTCGACCATTCCTTTAGTTAGTTCAGGTAGTCTTGAATCCTCTAACAGTCCTCCTCTGTCTCAATCCTTCTTAAATTTTGGCGTCGTCAGCAAACATTGAGAGAAATGAGTCTATACCCTCTGGTAGATTATTTACGATGTCAGAAACAGGATAGGTCCGAGTACAGAGCCCTGTGGGACTCCACTGGTGACTTCACTCCAATCTGTTGTCTCACCCCTCACTGTTACTCTCTGCTTCCTATTGCTTAGGTACTCCTTTATCCACTGGAGCGCCCTACCAGTTTCTCCAGCTGATGCATCAGCCTTAATGGGGTACTGTGTCAAAGGCTTTCCGACAGTTCAAGAAAATGCAGTCCACCCATCGTTATTTTTCTTGCTTAATCTTTGTCACCTGATCGTAGAATTCTATTAAGCCTGTAAGGCAAGATTTACCCTCCCTGAACCCATGTTGATGGGTTGTCACGAAGTCCCTTCTCTCCAGATTTGTTACTAGTTTTTTCTCCCCATATTCTCTATCACTTTGCATGATATACAAGTTAAGGACACTGTCCTGTAGTTCAGTGCCTCTTGTCTGTCACCCTTTTTGTATATTGGGACTGCATTAGCCCTCTTCCATATTTCTGGTAGGTCTCCCGTCTCCAGTGACCTACTATACACTATGGAGAGTGGCAAGCAAATTACGTCTGCACACTCTTTCAGTACCCATACCTTACCTTGAGGTGCTTCCCGGGCTTAGCGTCCCCGCGGCCCAGACGTCGACCAGGCCTCCTGGTCGATGGAGACGGAGGCCCCATGATGAGATTCCCGTCTGGGCCAACAGCTTTTTTCATATCCATATCAAACAGGTGTCTCTTGACCTCGTCTCTTGTAATTTCCAACCCTTCCAAGGTCGCCTGGTTTACTGCCACCTCTCCTGTGGCAGGAGAGGTGCCACAACTGCCACACACACCTGTATTCACCTAGTTGTATTCACCTAGTTGTGTTTTGCGGGGGTTAAGCTATGCTCTTTCGGCCCGCCTCTCAACTGTCATTCAACTGTTTACTAACTACTTTTCTTCCACCACCCCCCCCCCAAGAAGCAGCTCGTGACAGCTGACTAACTTCCAGGTACCTATTTACTGCTAGGTAACAGGGGCATTCAGGGTGAAAGAAACTTTGCCCATTTGTTTCTGAGTGATGCGGGAATCGAACCCTCGCCACAGAGTTACGAGTCCTGGGCGCTATCCACCAGGCTACCAGGCCCCCTTACCAGGCTACCAGGCCCCGTTTATGTGTGTGTGTGTGTGTGTGTGTGTGTGTGTGTGTGTGTGTGTGTGTGTGTGTGTGTGTGTGTGTGTGTGTGTGTGTGTGTGTGTGTGTGTGTGTATGTGTGTGTGTGTGTGTGTGTGTGTGTGTGTGTGTGTGTGTGTGTGTGTGTGTGTGTGTGTGTGTGTGTGTGTGTGTGTGTGTGTGTGTGTGTGTGTGTGTGTGTGTGTATATGTGTGTGTGTGTGTGTGTGTGTGTGTGTGTGTGTGTGTGTGTGTGTGTGTGTGTGTGTGTGCATGTTTATTTACAAGTAAAATACAAACGTTTATTTACAAGTAAAATACAAACGTTTATCTCCATATGAATATTATGTAAACTGTAGCTATGTACTTAACTTAATTATCTCTGTAACAGTACTCGTGTATCTCTACGGCTTAAGAAATTGAATGAGAAATGACAATAATAAATACGTGTATTATTATTGTTATTTTTCATTATAACGATTGTTTCTATCATTATTAGTAATACAAGTAGTAGCAATATTAGTAGTAGTAGAAGTATAGCACTTAATCCGATTTATTGCTTAAAATCCTTACCAATCCGTATCCGCCGCCGCCACCACCGTATCCGCCGCCGCCGCCACCACCGTATCCGCCGCCGCCACCACCGTAGCCGCCGCCGCCACCACCACCACCAAATCCACCACCACCATACAGTCCGGTACCACCAAAGCCGCCGCCTCCGTGGCCCCCACCAAAGCCGCCGCCTCCATGACCACCGCCAAAGCCGCCGAATCCACCACCACCGTAGCCGCCATGAACCGCTACAGCAGCCGACAGAGCAATGAGCAATACAGCCCTCATCTGAAGAAAACAATATTGATTAATTGACATGAGAATGCGAAAGTTTTAATGCATTAAAACACATTACAGTCAAACACACTCACTTATGCATAGTAGTAGGCATCCATCAGTCTCAGGAGACTATGGAGTTACCTATGCATACACAGGCATAAACCAAGCAACATTTGAGGCGGTGATGAGGTCAAAATGATTCTGTTGAAGCTGAATGTGACAAAGTCTGTTAGGACTGACAGAATCTCACCATGGATACTAGGTAGCTAGTATCTACGGATAGTAAATTGTCAATATTATTGATAGGAACGTTATCCCTACAGACAAAAATCAGAAAATACAATTGACAATTACTACAAAAAAAACGGCCAACCTTCTTATGAAAAACTCCTCAGGCACCAAACAGAACGCCTTGAAGAAAACTAACGTCGTCTATGCTTTCACATGCCCGCTTGGGGACTGTAAGCCTCAAAGAACTCAGTATAAAGGCAAGACAACAGCGTCTTTTTCTAGGCCATTAACTATGCACAAACAACAGGGCTCCATCAAGGAACATATAATCTCTTCTCACAACCAGACCATCACCAGAGAAATCTTAACAAGCAACACAGAAATCATCGATAAATACAGCGATAGCCGGAGACTCGACATCAGCGAGGCACTTCACATCAAAAAGTTAACACCAGCAATCAACAGCCAATTAATGCACAACTAAATTCTACCCACTTCAAGACCCCGAAACAACATACAAACAGCAAGAAGAAGTATGGGCCAATAGGCCTTCTGCAGTTTCTTCCATTCTTATGTTCTCATTCCCAATTTATACCCAATGATTCGTGTTCTGTCATAGCTTTGTCACCTCACCCAAAACTTTTGTGCCATATCACCTCACCCAAAACGAGTATAAATATGAATGTATTTTATGTGTAAACTAAGTCCTTGAAAATGTAATAAGCATTACGAAACGCGCTCAGGCGTCAGACCAGAAATAGAGAATGAATTTTGGAGAGCTAATTTACCACTTACCCTCAATAGTTAAGAAGAACGTAAGAAATATTGAGAAGATTCGTGTTAGAATTATTAGTCTTACCCTTTCGGTCATATTCAACAACTCATATATATATATATATATATGCAACAATGATCACAAAAACACTGATCCAAGTATGCAGAATAACCACATGTGAAAAATAGAAAATGCTTAACGCGTTTTCGGCTAATTAGCCTTCATCAGAGCAAAGTAGAATGAAGATCATCTTCATTCTACTTTGCTCTGATGAAGGCTAATTAGCCGAAAACGCGTTAAGCATTTTCTATTTTTCACATGTGGTTATTCTGCATATATATATATATATATATATATATAATATATATATATATATATATATATATATATATATATATATATATATATATATATATTGGTAGCAGTCTTTCCTGTAGACATATATTATTAAATATGACCGAAAAAGTAAGATTAATAATTCTAACACGAATTTTCTCGATCTTCCTTATGTTTCTTTTTACTGTCGACGGTAAATGAAACATCAATTCTCCAAAATTCATTTTTATTTCTAGTCTGACGCGACACTTGAGCGCGTTTCGTAAAACTTATTACATTTTCAAAGACTTGTACCTGTCTGGGCAGTCACTGTTGGCATTTAGGCACATTCCTATGTTTGTTTCCTTAGTGTATCTACAAGGGGAGTGTTGTTAACGCTTATGTCGACCGTGCTCTCAGCCACAGCTCAGAATGGAAGCAAGTCGACGAAGAACTCTGTAGGGTAAGGCAGGTCCTAGTCAACAACTGCTTCTCCAATGGTTTCGTCGAAGACATCATAAGAAGGAAAGTGAAACGCCATGCAACCTCTGAAGAGACAACTAATACAACACCTATACCCCCTATTAGACTATTTTACAGGAACTTTTTTTCCACAGCTCATAAAACGGAGGAAAGGGTCCTGAAAGTTATTGTTAATAGAAATGTTATCCCTACAGACAAAAATCAGAAGATACAACTGACGATTTACTATAATACCAAGAAAACGGCCAGCCTACTCATGAGAAACTCTCCAGACACTGAGCAGAACGCTCTAAAAGAGACCAACGTCGTCTATGCCTTCAAATGCCGTCTTGGGGACTGTAAGCCTCAAAAAACTCAGTATATAGGCAAGACAACAACATCTCTTTCCAGGCGTTTAACGATGCATAAGCAACAGGGCTCCATTAAGGAACATATAATCTCTTCCCACAACCAAACCATCACCAGAGAAATCTTAGCAAACAACACAGAAATCATTGATAGATACAGCGACAGCAGGCGGCTTGACATCTGCGAGGCACTACACATCAAGCAGTCAACACCAGCAATCAACAGCCAATTAATGCACAACTATATTCTACCCACTTCAAGACTCCGCTTCAATATAGAAGCATCAAGAAATATGGGCCAATAGGCCGTCTGCAGTTACAAGTCTACCCTTTAACTTATACCCATTGCTCCGTGTTCTGTGTTTTGTTGAAAGTTTGTTTTCACCTTACTATTGTATTACATCACCTCACCCAAATGCAGGTATAAAAGACCCAAACAACAACAACATTCAGTTATATGTTGTGTGTGTGTAAACTAAAGTCTTTGAAAATGTAATAAGTTTTACGAAACGCGCTCAAGTGTCGCGTCAGACTAGAAATAAAAATGAATTTTGGAGAATTTATTTTTCAATTACATTCGACAGTAAAAAGAAACATAAGGAAGATCGAGAAAATTCATTTTAGAATTATTAATCTTACTTTTTCGGTCATATTTAATAATAATATATATATATATATATATATATATATATATTATAATATATATATATATATATATATATATATATATATATATATATATATTACCAATTCTAATAATCAGCTCTTATAGACCGGAAAAAATCCTAAGTATGCTAGATAAGACACGGAAAAATGAGATATGATTGCTACGCATAAGACCCTACGGGATACCTTCAGAGAAGTGAAGGAAGAATTGTCCAGCAAGGGCGGCGCCAGAACGAGATAACATGGAATGCATTACAGACACATTCTGTATGGCCACTGTGATGTACGAAAACCAGTCTTAGACCTTTGTGTAACAAGTCAATGAAATGAAATAGAGTACACGTTGTTGATTACCATCCTGCAAGTATAAATGTAAATATGATTGAAATCTAGTTAGTCGGAATGCATTACATTAGACTATCGACACTGAATAGTGTTTTCAAATGCATAAGCTTTCGTTCGATTGCTAGATGGAACCATCTGACCCAGCACTACTGTTTGTGGAGTCACGAGTGAAGTTAAACGAGTGCGATATTTCCACTCTGGTTGTTAAGTAGGGTCGGCTAGAATCAATGAAATATCAAAACCGTGCAGAGTTCCCTCACATAACGCTGACCGTGGTGAAAGGCGCCTGATGTTGTGAATTTTAAGGTAAATTCTCAATTGCGAAATTTAGAAAGGCTTCGTGAAATGCTTTTCATATTTTTTCTTTTTTTTCCTTAACGTCTGTCTTGACTCCATGACTCGACGCTTTCTCATTCGTTCATTTGAAAGCAAAAAGATAAACATGAAAAAATAAAAATGTCGAGATTATGTTATTTTTTAACTCCAGTGCGGCAACTTTTGAGTAAGTTTATTTGAAGACTTAATGACTGAAACGCCGTCACATTTACCTTTATATATTCAAAGTTTTATGCAACACAACTAAAAATAAATTATAGTGACCAAATGGAATATGTGTATATTACTGTATTCACCGATACAGTTGTATTACTGTTGTGTGGTCAAGTGCTTATATTGTAGTGTTTGGTAAGTGTTACATCAGGTGGTCACTCACAATCACCACCACTGTTACTCACACACTCGCTAACTGACTCATCACCTCTCCTACTCTCTCACAAGAATACCTCTTGATCACTTCCCGCCACATCTGACACTCACCATCTATTTGCTGCACACCTCTCACTTACCGAGTATGTCATTCACTTCTCACTAAATCACGTCAGTCACTCATTCACCACCACACATGTCACTCATTCACCACCACGCCTGTCACTCATTCACCACCACGCCTGTCACTCACTTTTTCTGATGCATATTCACAGCTCCATTTGTCACTGCCCAACCTGTAAGCAACTCACCACGTGTGTGTCTCACCTGACCCGTTGTACCGTCCGGTGACTCTCATCCCTTTCACCTGACCTGCGACGTCTGAATTAGCACACTTACCTCTCTTACCTGACCCGCTGCACCGTCTTGAGAGAGTGAAGCCTCTCACTTGACCCACGAAGACACACTTGAGACAATAACCCACTCATCGACACTGCACCGTCTTGAGGCAATCATTCCTTTCACTTGACCCAAGAGCACTGACTCAACACACTGGATGATGGTACCGTTCAGTGCACCTCTCCCTCGGGCCTGCATACCTGACCTACTCGCATCACCCACTCTCACTCTTAATTGTCATCACACTCTTAATTATCATGGAGCCTCGTCAACGCCGCCCACTTCTAAACACATCCACTTTAACAGAGCGTCAAAACCGCCCACTTCCAAACGCGTCCAGTCCTACAGAATGGCAGGAGCAGAAAAATTTTGGTAGCATTTCCTTTCATCTTTTGCTTTTGTTCACCTAGCATTAAACTTGTACCTGGGAGTTAGACAACTTCTGTGAGGTGCATCCTGGGATGGTCAGTAGTTGGCTTAGTAGTTAGAGGTACACACGCACACAGAACTGCACACATTCTGACTTGCACACTTCTGTCTTCGCTGGAAGACAGAAGAGTTAGGGGGGACATGATCACCACATTCAAGATTCTCAAGGGAATTGACGGGGTAGATAAAGACAGGCTATTTAACACAAGGGGCACACGCACTAGGGGACACAGGTGGAAACTGAGTGCCCAAATGAGCCACAGAGATATTAGAAAGAACTTTTTTAGTGTCAGAATTGGTTGACAAATGGAATGCATTAGAAAGTGATGTGGTGGAGGCTGACTCCATACCCAGTTTCAAGTGTAGATATAATAGAGCCCAATAGGCTCAGGAACCTGTACACCTGTTGATTGACTGTTGAGAGGCGGGACCAAAGAGGCAGAGCTCAACCCCCGCAAGCACAATTAGGTAAGTACAAGATTCACACACTCGCCCCATAACTAAACCCCAGCGAGGATTGACTGGGAAATAAGCCATAACTGTTCGAATCTGTTCACTCAGCAGCAGTTAATGACCGGGGAAAACTAGCAGCATTAACTATGGACAGGGAAACTCTCAGCCTGCTAACAGGAGTCGGAAGGTGTTTGTCCCATTACCCACTTGCGTAGAAAAAAAGAAAAAAAGTTAACACCGCCGACTGTTAACGGACTAAAACAGTCCGTTAATTCCCTCCCATACACAGCCCGATGTCCTCGCTCACTACAGAAGCCCGATGCGGCCGCCAACTACAACAGTCCATTCATAGCAACCACTTGCTGTCGCTCCCTTTTGATCTCGAACGTCATTCCGCTAGAGCCTGCAATCCCCAGTCACTATTGCTGCCACCCGCTACCACTACCGACTACCGCCACCGTCTACCACCATCGCTACCAACAATATCCCCATAGCTGGATACAACGATGCACCACCCACCGTGCCTGAAGAAGGAATGATTCAGCGGGCCTCAGTGTGTTGCGCTATATATACTCCCCTCGATGCTACCGCCAAGGTCACACTCTCACTCCAGGTCACTCATAAAGTGCATGTTCAGCCGTGTCTCACAACCGAGAGTGAATGTTATGAGAGAGCTGGTTGGGGCGCGGCGATGACATGGTTGTATTGGTTACAGTTCGGAGCTGCGTCATTGTGGGCTCCGCGGGTTGTTCAGCTCACGCTGGCTGCTTGCTGTCAATGATGTTTGCAAGTATGCTTGATGTGGATGTAAAAAGTGATTTGTTTGTATGAAAGGCGCTAAGAAGAGAGAAGAGGAAGGAAGGAAGGAAGGAAGGAAGGAAGGAAGGAAGGAAGGAAGGTATTAGGGACGGGAGGAATGGAGTAGGGTAGAAGGTAAGGCGGTGTAAGAGGAGAGTCTAAAGGAAGAAAGGAGCTGCCCCGACTAGAAGAGAACACAAGACAATAACAATGCAAGGAAACACCACGTGAAAGCTGACTTTATATATAATGTTTAGACAGTGAGATCATATCTGAAAGAAGCACACGATGGTCGGGTTTATAAAGGGAATCGGTGATGGAACACGTCGTTGGGGTGAGCGCTCAGAGGTCAGGACTTCTCACAATTTATGTATTTTCCATTAATGATTTAGCGAATGGGTTGCAATGCTGAAATTTCCTTCATTCTCTTTGATGGTCTTAAGTGTCAGAAGGCTGCATATTTTGTAAACTGTAGTTTAATATATAATATATTTTCTTTCTTTGGTGATTAGTTTGTTATATTTTAGATACAAATGGTGTTTCTTTTAGTATATGTGAATGGTTAAGCATCTTGGGTGTTTAAATGCTGTAACATCACTAACATAATCAAGGACGATTCACTAATACGTATGTATTTCGCGCTCATCTGTGGCAACTACTTCTTTGTTGTTAGTCTGTCCATGAAGGGACCACGTGGATAATGTCAATGACGTGCGTTTCTTATTTTGTTTGATCTGTGTTTATATTGATTTTATGTTGTCATTACTAGTAACAGTTTCCTTGTAGATTCGCTCGGTTATAGCAATAAAAAGAAATGATAAATTTTTTCAAGGAAAGATCTCATCTCATAATATTTGACAAACGAATATTTATAGTCACTTGGAAAAACGTATTTCTAGAGGAACTCAGGCTGTTCAATTGCAACTTGTCATACCCAACTAAGGTGATGGATCAGTAATAAGAATTAAGTTACCACTTACAGTAAGTAGCTGATAAATAAGTTATGTTTTTAGAAATATTTCTGTAACAAAAAAAAGAACACGTGGGTAACGTGCAGACTCACGTTATCATTCGTGGGACATAAGAACAACCATAAAATATAAGAAAATTTCCAGCGCAACTCCAGAAATGTGCTATTTAACCGCGCATCTTTGCAAGTGTTCATATAAGCAAGAGAGCCAGGTCGACCTGACTAGCTATTATTGTGACTCTGTTGCAATACCTCGCCTTAGGTTTCTACCTCAACTTTCCAACATTGTCACATTAATAAGTGGTGACATTCAGATCAACATTACTACTTTTAAAGAATAGTTTAAGTGCACAATATCAATCAAGAATTTTTTATTTTGCTTTCATGTAAAAGGGCTGGATGTAGGTCTCACGATCTTCCAATACTTATGCACTATGAATGGCAGACTAATTATAGCTACTCTTTATGAGTCCAGAAATGCGAGTTAAATCAACACAGCGTTATAATGTTTTCCCATAGTAAGATGTATTACAAACTGTAGAGTTCCTAAAGATCATCTGATTTGCTGGCAGGAACCAGGAATGTATGGTCTGGTCCACATACTTTAGCCACGTTATTGTGACTCATCACCTGCAACCAGGAATGTAGATGCAGTCTTCTACATGATTGCCACACTATGGTGCTGGAAAAGAATGCTTGGATCTCTTGTAGTTTTCATAAACCTGGAACCAAAACCTTGATGAAACTCTTTGCATTTTTTCCTTGAGAATCCAAGGCCTCAGATCGTACAGGACAAAAGTGCATTCGTTTAAAGTGAGATGATAATTCTGTCATGGTCTTGTAGATGGTAGTGCGTACCTAGGTGTAAGCTGGCTGTTGATAGTTGGATACGAGTGTTTTGTATATAATGCTTCTGCTATGTCTAATCTTCTATTGTTGTTTTATTTGTCGATTATCTTAGTGGACAAACTATCTCTAGTGATGATCTGATTGTGAGTAGAAATCATGGGGCATTTTGCTGAGTGTTGTTGCTAGTGCATTTTTAGGAACCATAGAAGATACATTGTTGTCTTGGCTAAATATAGGGGCATCATTCAGGTTGACAGTACCCATGTAGGCGGACAAAAGCATGACTACATTAATATATTTCTGTCTCTCCGTTTCGTGTCGAAAGAGTTCTTCATGACTAAGTTGGCGGTCTTATTACTTTTGTATGGGGAGCTGTATATTCCGGTCAGTGTTAATAGGGAGTCACGCTTCTGTCGATTATATCTTTCATGAGTCATTCCTCCGTCTTCTAGATCGGTGAAAAGAATTTTCTGCTGAAAAGAAAATAGGAGGAATAG
>WNGS01167840.1:27839105-27855070 GCA_020271785.1 Procambarus virginalis | reverse complement strand
CATGTGCCTGCTGGTGGCGGTGACTGTCTCGGGTGCGCCTTCTGTTCTTTCACCACCTGAAGTTTCTCCGCGGTGGGGTGTGGTGGCTTCCGTTGCCAGGGATGGTGGGGATACTGGTGATGGGCGTGGCCTGGTGATGACTTTAAGGAAGGTTGCGCGCCGATCGGGTTCCCGGCGGTCGTCCGGTGGTGGGTCCGTGGACGTTGGTGACCCTGTAGTGGTACCCTCTGTCCGGGTCCCTCCTATGGGGGTGTGCATTGGTGGTCTGGAGGACGTGTTGCCGGCGTCTGCGATGCCGCCAGGTCACTGGTCGCGGATTGCTGAGTTAATGCTATTTGAGGACCCGAGGGAATTTCATGATGGGGCAAGTCCCATGGTGTGGGGTGCGTGTGGCGATCACTCGCCTCAGGAGTGATACCGTCTGGGTCCCATGTTTATGTGTGTTTGTTGCCCAGGTGCCGGATGAAATGGCATCCCCGGTGGAAGGTCCAGGCCCCTGGAGGTGGTTACTTTGGGAAGCGTTTAATGTACAGTTCCCTCTGGACATGTTTCCGAGTAGGTATATCCGCTGATTTCCTGTTACTGTGCTTACTTTTGTACTGCATGCCCTTCTGGCTGTTTCTTTGCCCTTTTGTAGTTTGTGCCCGTGTCTCTCCCTTTGTTTGGGGCGAGGCAGGTGGTTTGGTGTGAGTGTTTTTATTCATGTGTTTGTTTTTGTGTTATTATTTTGCCCTGTGTGTTCTATTTATGCTTTAAGTGTTGTGCTTGTTTGTTGTCTGCTGTGCTTTTTTGTTGCATTTCATGTTGTTCATACTGATGTACTTTGTTTGTCGGTCCTTCAGGCCGGTGATTTTGTTTTTGTTATCTACTGATATATTGTTTTAAAATGGTACTATGTTTTATTGTTTTGCTTGCATTGCTTGCCTGTTTGTAATTGATTTTTTTTTGTGTGTCTTGATGTGTGTTTCTCATGTATACCTTGTTGCCTTCTCATGTTTTGATAATTATTGTACTGGGATGTCGGTCCTTTTAGCCGGCGGTTTCTTGTTTTGTTTTGTTATATTTCACTTGTTTTATTGTATTTCCCTTGCATGCTTGCATGTAAAAATAAAAAAAAATAAAAAAATATATCGTAATTGAAATGTAAATAATTTACTTTATTGTAGAAGACTTTTTAAATCTGAGTAACGGAGTATATCTACCGAATGTTAATCCTTGTAAAATAATTATGTTATGCACAATTTGCGCAAACAAATAACTCACATAATTCATGTATTTATTTCCCTGTCAGACAAGCTGAGGTACATCTGGACCGGCGGTTACCGCAGCAACTATGGCTGGACTTGGCCCTCTGGAAAACCATTCCTTGGTCTCAACTGGTCTTTGACCGGACTGTAAGTTTCAATCTTCCAACTTGTTCTTAAGCCGATTATTATCTTTTTATGTTGATAATTTCTTAATTGTAGATCTTAGATCAATACTACCGGGATAGGAGGGTCCCAGTAGTACAGTCGGATTCGTTCTTGACGCACTATCGCGAATTACGGGTTCGAATCTCGGCCGGGACAGAAATGATTGGGCACATTTCATTTCACCTAATGTCTCTATTCACCTAGCTGAGTGTATGAATACATTCTGGCTTCCTGTCCCCCGACATAATGAATTAATAATTAATATGTTTTTGTCATAACTGAACGTTGTTACTATTGTCAGGAAGGATTCGTTCATTCTTTCATTAAATAATGTTAATCGTCTAATGGATTTTGCAAGCTTCAGAATATAGATTTTTGGGTCAAAACCTAGATCTACAATGTTGTATAATGTCGCAGTAAAAAAAATTCTGACTTTTTTTAAGACTGGTTTAAAAGTATGATGTAACATGTTACAAGTCATCCTCTCCCACAGAAAAGTAATCATTATTTCGAAATATTATAAGATCGGACGATTGCATTTTCTGCTGTTTTAAACCAAATGTCATGCTCGTAACGCGAAAGCATCAGTAGTCTCCCCCCCCCCCTACAGAATTCACCTTTTCTAAGATCTTTTCGGTATAAAAAAATAAGCATCAACAACTTTTCCGATTTTCGTCCATCCTGTGTTTAGTTATACTTAGCATGTCTCTATATAGACATGTTATTAAATTATGATCATAAAGTGTTGATTAAATTATGTATAATTGAGTCAAATTATCATAGCAAACGGAACTTTCTTCTTTTATTGGTTCTTTTCCCAGGTTACTCTTTGCATTCCTTATCTATATTAAACGACATTATAGCAATATTAAGGCTAAAAAAAAAAAATTCAAAGATGCGGACCTTACAAACGTGAATCAAGGAAAAACGTACAATTTCAAACAACGACATACAAAACAAACAAGAACATTATCTCTGCTTTTCCAATGCAAAAATCTCAGACATAAGAATATTTGAATAAACATCCTGTAAAGGAACAATTTTTTGAAAGCGCAACAACTATTGGAAATTTATTTAAAGGTCTATACTTAAATCTACAACCTCTACTCTATCTTTTATAATTTATAAAACACCGTTTATAAGCAGCCACTACCTTCAGTATTTCATGAACTGCCGTCTGCAAAGAGTATTGTATCTCGTTATTTATACAATCACGTCTCCATCTGTATTTCACTTCACTTCACATAACACTGTCTACTACTTATTATCATGTTATATCTCATACTCCATCTTCTACTATCGTTTTACCATTTCGTCTAATTGCCACTATTTGATCTACTACCTGTACCTACCTTCTCATCTTCAAGTAATCCTTGTACTTACCTTGTTCCTCTTCTTTACATAATACCATATGACTATACAACCTCTAGTGCTTCTTCCTATAACTCCACTATACAACCTCCAGTACTTCTTCATATAACTCCACTATACAACCTCCAGTACTTCTTCATATAACTCCACTATAAAACCTCCAGTACGTCTTCATATAACTCCTGCTTCTACAGTTATTATGCTTCCTTATCTATACGTGAACTAAGTCACTAATAAGACTTTAACTCTTCCCTCTCTACAGGACTGGCCTACCCCAGCCTGACAACCGTGAGGACTATAATGAGAGGTGTCTGGCCGTCCTCAACTATTTCTACAACGACGGCATCACGTGGCATGACGTAGGCTGCCACCACGAGAAGGCTATCATCTGTGAGCGTCCACGGGTCTATGGCTACCACTAGTGCTGTAGTGGGACACGGGTTTAGTTTCCGTGTCGGGGTACAATGGGACATGGGTCTACGGAACCATGTACAGCTACAGAGGGACTTATCCCCCATTTAGCGAAAATACCAAGTGGGTAAAAGTGTGATTAAGTGGTGAATTTAATAAAATACAAATATTATTTTGAAAGTATTTTATTTATTACCTACAGAAATTTCTTATTCAACTAGTATAATTATGAAGCGAAACCCACAGCTATTAGAGTCGTCACATAAGTTTTTCTTAACGATGATAACTGACTAATATTCAGCAGTCGTCAACAAACAAACAATGCCACAACATCACTAGTCAGGGACTATGCGTGCGTCGTTGTGATTATCTGCGAAGGACATCAACAAACGTCGAAGTTTCTGCGTTCAACGGTAATTGTAAATAGTTTTAATGCGAGGCTGAGAGCCCTTAAGCGTCCTCTAACGGTCGCAGACTTAGGTTAACGGGATGGTCAGAGGGGAGGTAACCCTTAATTAGAAGCGCCACAAGAACTTCAGACACTGCTTCCCTCCGGTGCCTTCGCAATTTTTGTGTTTCTCCCGGTGAACCTGTGCTAGGGGCTCCACTTATGCTGAGTGTGTATATCCCTGCAAACACACAACGCAGCGGTCCTTATGGTTCCCTTGTTACAACTTGTAATAAAGTTGTTACTTCTTGTTATAACGTTTTTATTATGTATTAGAACGTTGTTACAACTTGCAATATTGGTTGTTATAAATTTTAGAAGGTATTAAACCTTGTTCTAATATTGTAGCAACGTCGTAGTTTTGTCGTGTGTTTGACACATATGCAGGAGGCTATATGAGTCTGAACCAAATTACCTACATACGAATACACATACCAAAGCACACTCAAGAGGAGATATATCTCTCCTTACATCTATTTACGGTTCTTGTTGAACGATGGCTCAAATTCTTTATTTATTTGGGCGGTCGGCTAACATTATGAATATATAGCAAACACAACCATGTTATTTACATCAAGCTAAACAAAATGAGTTATACAGAATAGAAAAAAAATATATTATTTTAGTCATTACGAACATTAAATATACTATGCACGTGTGCTTAATATTTAAAAGTTGACCAATATGACATGCGTTCAATGTCGCTAAGTGCAGAGTTGAACATTTGTTTACTATGATTAAGTCTTAGACCCATGAAAGACCTGATGATTCACTTAGAAAATATAACACTGTTTTGTGAACCACAAATTCATCAATAAAGGGGCTCCGTCCTGGTGGCATTAACTGGTTGAACACTGTTGTCATGTGAAGCTTAAAGAGTTTCTCTTAAGCGAATTTTGAGAACCCAAGCACCTGCTTAGGGTGTTGTTACGAATGTAAACACAACTGTCACCACAGAGACATTATATCTTATCACACACTTGATATATGGGATGCTGAATGACTCCTCGAAACTTTGTGAAGTCTGAATGTCTAGAGTGATCTGTACCGTTGCTGAGTGGGAATGTTTATTCGAAGACTTCTGGGGTGTAGTAAGGCTACGGAAGGCCTTGTCCANGCTGGGGGAGCACTGGTGGCAGGGGAAGGTGATAGCCGTGCTAGAGGGAGTACTGGTGGTAGGAGAAGGTGACAGAGATGCTGGAGGGAGAATTGGTGGCAGGGAAAGGTGACAGAGGTGCTGGAGGGAGTACGTATGACAGGGAAGGTGACAGAGATGCTGGAGGGAGTTCGTATGACAGGGAAGGTGACAGAGATGTTGGAGGGAATTCTGATAACAGAGGAATGTGGTAGTGGTACTGGAGGGACGTAACATAGGATTACATTCTTAATTAAGCTGAGCTAATCGTTGGACGCTATTTGTTAAATTCAAAGAGCAGTCTAAGTATACTAGGTCGGGAATCCAACCGCTTTCTCTTCCTCAATGTACTCTCTTACCATTTCCCATTTGTTTATTTGTAGCATTACAAAATAAAAGGTAAAAGCTCATCAAAACAAACGGTGGTATGGCTCTAGAACAGACTGTATAAGTCACTACCTTTTAAAAAATTTGTGCACTTCTGGAGTGCCTTCTTTCAGATATCGCGAAAGCTTTGAATTGATAAGCAAATTTGTTCACTATTTGGAACCAGGGACAGAGCCGTATCTATCCACTAAAAGTAAAACATCAGCTCAGAACTTATAACCTATATGCCTTCTCTCGTTTATTGAAATTAACATTAACTATTCTTTATTTATTAATAGGAATAACCCTGGATGAATTGTTGGTACTAAATAAAAATAAATTTTGTTTAAAGGATAATGCAAGTACAAGTTTATTACAGACGGCTACAAAATATAACAAGTATCGATTGTGGAGCGAATACGCGGATTACAGCACTCGATATTACAAAAAATTCGACAGCCTTGCGCAAAGATTTGATGTGTTAGATTTAGTAATATGAAGTCACTAAAAATGTTATGATTATCTTTCTTAAACAACTAAATGGTCGCAACATAGAACACACTCCAACACCCTTAAAACACCCCTGAACCTTCCCAATACTCCCCCTCCAAACACCCTTGCAACGGCAATAGGGAACAGCACTGAAATTACCAGTACTGAAACCAATGTGTTCAAAACTCCAGAGCATCTTAGAGACAGAACAGTAACTGATCTACGAGAAAACTCATTTTATGTTATTTCTTAAATGACCTAAACCTCTCTCCAAAATTCTTTGTCAAAGGGGCTGAGTAATGTTACGTAAGCACGTAACACTGGATTAGTAGTCAAAACGTTGTTTAGAAGTATTGACAGTGTGATAGTTCTGTAGTTATCAAATGAATCCACAGTCTTTACCAGTTTTTGTAAATGGCCGCAAGAACAGAGATAGTTATTATTGACAGTGATTTACTCTGGAAAAGTAAACCCCAAAATACACATAGATATATAAATATACATTTTCGGCGTTCCATGTTGAATTTTACCGGATTATATGTTAGAGGAACTATTTTCTTACACCCTTATCAAACAGTAGAGGAAATTGAACGTATAAATGTTAACAGAAGGCTGAGGTGAATACAGGTCCCAGCTTTAGTAAGCATGCTTAAAACCCATTTGAAATGTACATATTGAACAGTGTTGAACAGTGTTTATATTTATCATTGAAAACGCTAAATACATTAAGAGGCCATAGGCCCATTCATGACGACCCGCAAGAAAATCTCGGTGATGTTTACCATTTCTGAATTTCTCTCCAAAATTCACGAAACTTGGTTTTCTAATGGTTTCAGCATCATTAAATTTAACACATATTTACATCTTGCATAATCTCTATATTTGCTGGATGATACTGAGCCATTGGCCATTATCTAATCTGTGACAGCCGTATTTAGACCGCTGTAGCAACTCAATTGAACGGGTTGAGTGAGAAAGTAGATCTTGAATTAGGAATTCTCTTCCATTTGAGTTAATTCATATGAATGTCATCACGTTCTGTGTTAAGCAATCCTGCACATTTATACTGGTCAGTATGAGTGACTTGCTTTCGATCTATATATGTTATAGGATTATGAACTTTGTCATCACCGGAGAGAGCAACTTTGCAAGTGAGTTATATTGAAAATACATATTATTTATATTCCCATTATATAATCAAAGCTATATCTTCCTCTCCCGTGATTGATACGATATCTTTCCCTTCCATGATCAATACGAGACCTTCCCTTATCATGAATGATATCAAAAATTAATATATAATTATTCACTGATAAAATTAGTTGAATATTCAGGCACTTTTGTATATTCAATTATATATACTATTTTTCTACATTTTATTTTTGCAATTTAAATTATAATTCCTCTCAGCATTGTTTTTATCAGTAGTGTTAACATAATACCTTAGTCTTGTTTTCATAATGTTGAGGTGAAATAGCCCCGTAAATAAACAAAAAATAATGTAATCTGAGTACACTACGAAAAATCCAATATCCACTCTCTGGGTTTCCTCTACACTCCAAATCTCGTTTTCGGAAAGGAGCTTTCCAAGGTGAGATAATCGGATGTGAAAGACTTAGAGATATACAATAACATACAATCCTTCTTGACTAAGACTCAGGGATTTCCTCGGCCCAAAATAGTGAGATATTTTATATCCTGGAGAGAAAAGCCATCATCTGTTTGTTGATAAATCAGTATAATGCACTAGCCTAGATGTGCTTGAAGCGTTGAGCTTCAGCTCCAACATCAAGCCTTCCAGTTATTGGTAGTGAATGCAGTGATTCTGTTCTATCTCGTGCTGATAATAATAGACACAATGAAGTTCATTATTGAGTTTTATCCATCGAATGTATATATATATATATATATATATATATATATATATATATATATATATATATATATATATATATATATATATATAGATATATATATATATATATATATATATATATATACACGTGTTCTGGCTTTTTCAGTTCTGTGATTTTTCGTATTTCTCTCGTGCTTTTATTTTATTTTTGCCTTCACACACTGCCTATTCATCCACTGACCAATGGTTTTCTTCACTCTTTTTCTTTTTCATGTATAATGAACTAGTATCATCAACATCACATTTCCTCATTTTCAACTATTTCCCTTCTTTCTATGTCAATAATTAGAGGAGACCATTTCTTTATACAAAATAATGATATATGTAATCGGTGCTTTCTTTTGCGCTCGATGTAATGTTATAGTGGCAGGTCGCAAGTGGCGTAGTGGTTGCCCACTCTCCGTGCACCTGGCTACCCCCGGCCACGGATGATTATCTGCGCTTCAGATCATAAATATTTGCCCCGGTTCACCTAGCAGTAATTTTAGATCTGGCTGTACTCTGATTAGTGGGTTATGTTTAGGGAAAACAAGTTAGGTAAGGCTAAACATGAGCTATGGGAAGGGGGCGCTTTAAGCGTGCTAACAAGAGTGAGAGGCGATCTGTTCCTGTGCCCACGTAATTGTAACATTTCCTTCTCTACATTTGTATTACTTTTGATTATCTTACCCTAGGACGTCCCCGGTTACAGGACCCAACTGAACTTGGTTCTCGCAGACAGCTACTCTCTCCCTTGTTCTGTTTATTCTCACGTTAGACACTTCCATTCATAGTGGTCTCACAGGATTTTATGTCAGTTGTTACAGTACGCAACACAATCTTAGCAGCACACCCCTTAGCAGCACGCCCGTAGCAACACACCCTTGGTAGTAAACCCTTAGCAACACGCCCTTAGTAGCACACCCTTTGCATCACGCCCTTAGCAAAACACCCTTGGAAGTACACCCTTTGCAATACGCCCTTAGCAACACACCCCTGGTAGCACACCCTTAGCAGCACGCCCGTAGCAACACACCCTTGGAAGTACACCCTTTGCAATACGCCCTTAGCAACACACCCTTGGTAGTACACCCTTAGCAACAGTACACCCTTTTTAATAAATCCTTGGCAACACCATCACTAGTATCACATTATTAGCTACAAGAAAATTGTATCACTCACTTAGAGACACACTCATAGCAACACACACTCTTGGTAACACACACTTCCCAACACACCCTTGGCAACACACACGCTCTAACAACACACAGGTCTCAAGTAACGTGTTGCTGCAGATATTTTTTTTTTACATTTATTACCTGTAATTTTTATTTTATGCTATCAATAAATAAAGGTAATTTATAGCACATTTATTTTACAAACTCAAAATCTTTCTGGCTTCGAGCGGTTATTGGCAACTATCTCAAGTATATAAATTAATATAATTTATTGCACTCTCAATTGCATGATTTAAGCAATAATCTTTAAAACTTTGATTTGCCTTATGGATTTCTGCCTTATTCCTAATAAAAGCAGGTTTCCGTCATAATAAACAAGCGTGCTTAAAATATTATGTATTTTTAAATTACTGTAATCCTTATTTAAATCCACCTCATTCTACTGTATTTAATTGTAATCTAGATTATTACTGCTACTTCAATATAGGCCAATCTACATGTTTCTGCAAATCATGTTTGTTGGAAAAGTCAAGACCAAACCAGGCTAGGTTTTGTGCATAAACTAAAACAGGTTTGGTTACATAAGGTGCAAAATGTTGTCTAAGGCAAACACTGAAAAGTATCGGACTGAGAGTGAAAGTAGAACGAACGTAAGAAAGAAAGAAAGAGAGAGAGAGAGAGGAGAGAGAGAGAGAGAGAGAGAGAGAGAGAGAGAGAGAGAGAGAGAGAGAGAGAGAGAGAGAGAGAGAGAGAGAGAGAGAGAGTGAGAGTGAGAGTGAGAGTGAAAGTGAGATTGGGAGAGAGAGGCAGACAGAAACTGGAAGATAGAAAACATATAATTCAAATAGATCTGATCATTTCTGACTTAATGATCCTGGTTTCGATGCTGTGGTGATGTCGATCTGTGAGAATGTTGAGGTGTTGGTCCCTGCAAGTACGGAGGTCTTCGTCGATGTTTCTGTTTCTCCATTGGTTTGTAGCGTGGAGTAGAAGAAGCTGACAACACTATTTGGAGGACCCATGGCGATTCCACGACCCAGAGAATGCTTCTTAAACCTTGATGGAATCAACCTCACTGAGGACCAAATCACTCTCTTAAATCTAGGCATAAACTGTCACGTTATGTCCAGACCAAGAGAAATGGCCCGGAAAGTGGAGTTGGAGACTCTATTGATGACATATTCGACCTCCAGAAGCAAAGGAAGGTTACCACTAAAGACACCTTGCAAGCAGAACTTATTGCAGAAGGAGGAAAGATTTGAGGTAACTACAGAAGCACCATACTGTCGCCCGAACTCAAAGCAGCAGCTTTGAGTACAAGGAGATAGTCGTCAGGAGAGGTGACAAGTCGCCAATATACGTAATTCTTAGAAAAGACGAATGTCTGGCAAAAATGAACCTCATTCTCTCCGACCAAACCATATTCCAAAGGGTAACGAACGACACTACAGCCGAATTGAAAACGAAGGTAAACAGATTGATCGAAACTGTGAATGCCAAGAAATCCGAACTCCACCTGCCAAAAGTTGTTGGGGAATACATACACTTCGGCCAATCATCAGCCAGATACCCACACCCACATACAGACTGGTTAAACTACTCAACGGGTTGCTGACTCCTTACGTACCTTGTGCTTTCAGCCAGAAGTCTCCCAAGGAATTTGTTGAATCTACTGTGTGGAGCGCAGGCCACGGGGAAAAGAGCCTCGTTGGATGTAGAGTCACTATTTCCAACGTGCCGATGTATGAAACAATCGGGATGATAGCAGACAGAGTGTATCGTGACCCCGCTTGCACTCCTCTTGACATGCCAACAAACACACTGAGGAAACTACTCCTAGCCTGCACTAAAGAGGCACCCTTCTTTAGCCCAGATGGGCACATGTATAAGCAAGTAGATGGGGTCGCCATGGGTTCCCTCCTAGGTGTCCTGTTTGTGAACTTCTACATTGGCACCATCAAGCAGAGTTGACATGGGTCTTAGTTCACATGGGCTTGAAACCCGCCATATACTGCAGGTATGTTGACAACATTTTTACGCAGGTACCCGATGCCAGATGTCTGCAGCAGCTGAAGGAGGCATTTGAGCGGAATTCTGTGTTGAGCTTCACTTACGAGATGGAGAATAATGGGAAGCTGCCCTTTCTGGATGTAACAGTCACGGAAAGGAGCGGAGGCTTCCACACTGCAGTCTACACTAAGGAAACCAACATAGGAATGTGCATCAATGTCAAGAGTGACTGCCCAGATAGGTACAAGAGGAGTGTTGTCAACGCTTACGTCGACCGTGCTCTCAGCCACAGCTCAGATTGGAAGCAAGTCGATGAAGAACTCAGTAGAGTAAGGCAAGTTCTAGTCAATAACGGCTTCTCTAACGGTCTCGTTGAAGACATCATAAATAGAAAGGTGAAACGCCATGCAACCTCTGAAGAGTCAACCAATACAACACATGTACCCCCTATTAAACTATTTTACAGGAACTTCTTTTCGACTGCTCATAAAACAGATGAAAGGGTCTTGAAAAATATTCTTGATAGTAACGTTATCCCTACAGACAAAAATCAGAAAATACAATTGACAATTTATTATTAAACCATAAAAACGGCCAATCTACTCATGAAAAACTCTCCAGATACCAAGCAGAACACCTTAAAGAAGACCAACGTCGTCTATGCCTTTAAATGCCCACTTGGGGACTGTAAGCCCCAAAGAACTCAGTATATAGGCAAGACAACAACGTCTTTTTCCAGGCGATTAACAATGTATAAGCAACAGGGCTCCATCAAGGAACATATAATCTCTTCTTACAACCAGGCCATCACCAGAGAAATCTTAACAAACAACACAGAAATCATCGATGTGTACAGTGATAGCAGGCGACTCGACATCAGTAAGGCACTACACATCAAAAAGTCAACACCAGCAATCAACAGCCAATTAACGCACAGCTATATTCTACCCACTTCAAGGCCCCGAACCAATATGGAAGCAACAAGAGATGTATGGGCCAATAGGCCTTCTGCAGTTCTCATATCCAATTTATACTTATATATATATATATATATATATATATATATATATATATATATATATATATATATATATATATATATATATATATATATATATATATATATATATATATATATATTTAAACATTTGTATATTTATAGATTAAATGTGATAATTTGGAGTAATAATATTAAATTTACTTTTAAAATAATAAAGAAATAAAATTGCAAAAGCGATGGGTAATGGTTGGTGGGTGGTGGAGGGTCTTAGGTCCCGCCCAGGTAGGTCAACCAGTTGATGGTGAGACAACCTGATGTTACACTTTCACGTAGCATCAACTTCCTCGCCCACATCCTAACCGGTCACTACAGGCTACTGTAACCTTCACGCCCTCGCTATCTTACCCACCTTACCCACCGGTCCATGTGGGCCACACCCCAACAACGACGAAACTTCCTCTCCTTCCTTCCTTACCTATCTACCTATCTTACCTTATGATGATTCAAAGGATTAACGACCCTCCCGGCCCGTTCTCTGACCAGGTCTCCTGCGACCGGTTTCCTATTACCTAACCCTCTTCTTTTCACGATTGAAGTTGTTTACTAACACTATCCATCTTCACCTGTCACTGCTCTTCTACTCATGGATGAACCTCTCCCTCATTTGTATCTCTTTACCTTTCAACTTAGGTCACCTGCCTCTTAAACTGCTTGAGTACTTCAATACTCGTCTGGCTCTCTCCGCTCCGCTCTCCTACTGATACAGGTTAATGTCATAGGACAAAAACATACCTTGAACTCAATATATCATATAAAAGGCTACACGCTCATGGGGTTTGTGGCACTCTGGTATTTGACACGGTGAGCAGTGGAGAACAACGGTGGAGAACATTACAGAACGCTCGCCGAAGAACACTAGAGGGCGTGCAATGAAAAACTCTATAAAGTACACTGACAATCACTATAGAACGTACACTTAAGGACACTAGAGAAAAGACTGTTCAGTGCTTAGTTCATGGCCGAGATTGTTGGATAAATATTTGAAATTAATTTGTTCAGTAAATATTCGATTTAATTTTATAATTGCTATAGCTGTTGCTACTTATTATCTGGCGATAAATCCGAAAACGTATATTTAGATTGCCATCATTTCATTAGATTTAGGATAAAAACCTACACTTGTGTATTTGTGAAATTTTTGTAAGGTATTTACACCAAGTCTTTCGCACTCTCCTGAGTGCTTTGTCAAGGTCTGAGTGTGTGGTGAGGACGAGACTTACATCTCAACGTTGAAGTCTCGTCCTAACCACACACTCAGACCTTGATAAAGCACTCAGGAGAGTGCAAAAGACTTGGTGTAAATTATTTACATAAATTTCATAAATACACAAGTGTGGGTTTTTATCTTATGTTATTATGTCTGTGAGAAGACATCACAACTAATTGTTGTATTTGATATATGATTTAGACTTTAAAAAACATAACATGCACCTTCAAGATATCGCCAAGATATATTTTCCAGAAAATTAAACCAAATAATAAACGCCAATTCCGAATATATTCTGGCTAATAACTTCTATTTCAGACTCTAAACAGACTGGTAAATTCTTTTTATGCAAACAAAATAGACAGTTTACTCCTGAAGTGGTTTATTAAACTCAGCGAGAGTAGCGCAGTCTTCTATGATCCTCTGAGACTCTTTCAGAAGTCCTATATTTACCTCTTTACTTCCGAGGTATTATTAAAGGTCCTGTTCAAGTTAACATATATTGAGTTCTGAGGAACAATAACACTGTTACTTAAAAGTTTCTTACTTACCAAAATATAAAACTCTCGATATTAGTATTGAGTTGTAATTTGTTATTACAATTTTGTTTACCTTTGTTTTAATGCATGTTTAAACAAACATCGTCTCAAAAACTATCGAATATGTTGAAAAACTAACTGAAAACTAATTGAAAACACTAAATATAAATATCTCGTATTGCAAGTTAAATTTTACTTAACTTTGCATTTATATTTTTTTATTTGTTGAATTCATCGCCATCGTCCCTTCAACATTTTTGCACATTTTCTATATCGCCTTTGTAACTTTTTATTAAATAATTATCACTGTCTACTCATTCTGATTTTTTTTCTTACCGTAGGCGATGACGTCGTTGATGATCTTGCTCTCAAAGATGGTCTCTATGCTGACACCTTGCCAGCCTGGCCCCAAGCTCGTGCAGTAATAGATGGCTTGCTCCCATGGGTATTCCTTACCTCCGTCGTGGCGCCAGGAGAAGTGATAGTCACTGTATTGACTCGACAAATCAACCTGATTGATGAGGTAAATTGAACTTGAGTGCTTATAACATGTTTTGCTGTTGACATGGGTTAGAAGGGATTGGAGCGGGATAAGTAATATCTCGGTAGAATTCTGAGATGGAGAAAGATATGGTGGAACGTGGTATCTTAAATATTATGGTTGGGATAAATCCGAAACGGACTGTTTATAAATAAAGAATACAATCATGTTTCACCAGATAAAGGTGTGAGTGTGGCATCAGTGTTGTACGAGGCGACTGCTGGAGAAAAACATTGAACGGTCGAGAATGGAACTGAGCAACTTTCAGGCGTAACCGCTCTAACACTAGCGGCGCCACACACCTCAATGTTATATGTTTATTATGATAGTGTATATGATAAGCTCCATGGAGGAAGAAAGTCACTGCTTTAACCATTTGAGAGCTGGAAAGGTGGGACTTATGAGTTAACGTTACACGACCACACACACACATACACACACACACACACACACACACACACACACACACACACACACACACACACACACACACACACACACACACACACACACACACACACATACACACGCACACACACACACACACACACACACACACACACACACACACACACACACATATATATATATACACACACACACACACACACACACACACACACACACAATAGATACTCCTGGAGGCACAAATAGGTGAATACAAATGAGTACATTCATGGATGGGGCTTCGGCGGAAGCGGAAACAAATGGGCAGAGTTTCTTTCACCTTGATGCACCTATTCACCTAGCAGTAAATAGGTACCTGAGAGTTAGACAACAGCTGCTGGCTGCTTCCTGGGATGTGTGTGCGTGCGTGTTATTATTGACGCATTGGTAATTAAGAGATAGTCAGCAAGGTGGACAGCCCGCCTGCTTTCAAAACTCTCACTGTATTTCCCACTTCTGAACTTCCCTTCACCTACGCCTCTCAATCCTCTTTACTACCCCCCCCCCCTCCCCCCCAAAAAAAGTAATTAAGATAAGAAAAAATAGACCCATTAAGATAATACTTGGAGGAATGAAGACAGATACTAAAATAGGCAAAGTTACTACTGAAAGATATCAAGAAGGGCAAGCAGTGCTGCTGAGACAGATGTATCCAGTCTTACCAACCGCTGGAAGGTTATGAAGGCCACCAATGTAGCTTAATGACCATATGCAAGTTGACTTTAGTCCTGAATATATAGTGCACGACTGGATATAAACCGATAACAACATTGCAACATTCGCATATCAAATATTTTCAGACTCCATAAACGTTCACAAATAAAATATTTATTATATAGGCATACATAAAAATATTGAGACATCAGACAACAGTCATACAAAAAACATTTACACATATCAGTAAGTGTCCGCCAAGAATACATATGCAGACTTGAGAATAAAGACGATACATATATGAAAACAGAACAACGACTTACCAGGGCACCATGGTAGCTGTATTGCAGCGCCGACCCAATACCTTGCACTCCTACACCACCAAGTCCTACACCACCACCAAGTCCTACACCACCAAGTCCTACGCCACTAAGTCCTACACCACCAAGTCCCACACCACCAAGTCCAACACCACCAAGTCCAACACCACCAAGTCCTATACCACCAAGTCCTATACCACCAAGTCTTCTACCGTAATATCCCACACCTGCAAGTCCTACACCACCAAGTCCTCCACCACCACCAAATCCTACACCACCAAGTCCTCCACCACCAAGTCCTACACCACCAAGTCCTCCACCACCAAGTCCTCCACCACCAAGTCCTCCACCACCACCAAATCCTACACCACCAAGTCTTCTACCATAATATCCCACACCACCGCCCAGTGTTCCGTGCGGGGAGGCGACCACAGCCACCAAGGACAGCACAAGCAGCACCTTCATCTGAAATAAAAAATT
>WNGS01167840.1:27807216-27825752 GCA_020271785.1 Procambarus virginalis | reverse complement strand
TAACAAACGGGAGTGGTTGACTTGGGATGCTTATGTTAAGACATATCCGCAGGTGGATTACCATGAGAAATAAGAGTATTATTATTATTATTAGTGAATTTGTACTGTTGCAGCAGATTCCTATGTGTTGCCGTGTTTGTGTGTCTGTGTGTGTGGTTGGTGGTTGCGTGTGTGTGTAAGAGGTTGGGGTTTTGTTCCCGGTTCTGCGTGTTCCGGTGTTTCCGTTTGTGGGTTTGGGTGTGAGACTGTGGTTTGTTTTTCCGGTTCCGGTTTTTGTTCTGGTGTGTCAGTGTGTAGCTGTGGGGTTTTCTTCTTTACTGTCATGTATTTTCTTGTATTTCGTGTGGTTCATTTATATCAGTTCTGTTTTTCCGCCTCCCAGTTCCTGTGTGTTCCGGTTTTGTGTGTGTGCATTGGTTTTTGTGTAGCTCTTCTGGCTTGTTTTGTTTTTTGTTAATTTGTTCATTGCTACTTGCTTTTATTTACTTATTGTTTTATTTCCTTTTGTGTTTCTGTTCAATCTTCTATACTGGGTTCTGGGTTTTGTGTGTTATGTGTGTCTTATTCCTGTCTGTTTCGATGTTCTATGTTTCTAAATTGTGTTCCTGTCTTTATTTGTACTAAATTGTGTTTATTTTAGAAATAAACAAATAAACTAGTCAGGCCCCCCTTTACCTTGCCTCTCCTTCACCAGTTTGCTCCCCTATAAACATGTTCACTAAACCATCTTCGTCAGTGAAGAAACATAAGATAAACCAACATTTAATCATGTAGGACAAAAATGTTGCATGGATCATGGTGAGCATTGTCTGGTATTTACCGTGATTGGAAGTAGTATAATTTGGCAATTTGTGCAAATGGCAAAGAGGGGGGGGGGTGGCATGGGGGATTGGCTTCGACCTGCCTATGACCATTACCTGATAGACTAGTTATCCTGTAACGAATTGGCACCCAACCTCAGAGACTAGCATTTTTTATAGATTAATCGATAGATCATTGATCACATTGTATTATCTACCTCTATAATTTTACAATTATTACTATGACGGAATTATCACTTTAATGTTTCTTGTTGAACAGTTGCTTACCAATGTCGTTCACGACATAGATTTCAGTACTATATTAATCACATTGTCTCCAGTACCGCTGTTCATGTGCAATCATGGCGTAATCATATGCCTCCCGGGATAATTTGATAACCTTCCTGAGGTTTTGACCGACTTCAGTGTCCCGACTATCCTCGGGGACACGTTCCTCTATAGTGTGTTGGCAAGAGGAATAATTATTGACATTCTTCGAAATTCTTGTTAAATAGGTATTAAAAAAGGCACATACACGTTTTTGCATCTATTATTATTCCCTTCCCGTTATGTAAGTATATTTTACGAATGCACGGGAACTTAGTTTGATGTGGTTTGTGGGGTTGGAGAGGCCACAAATGGTGCGAGGTGTTGAGTCACTCCCGGAACAATTCTTGCCTCAGCTTGGGCGTCTGCGAGAGGCGGTGATAATGCGGTCGTTACCACATACCTCGACACCAACAGCCGCATCACTGGTCAGTGTTGTTTCTGTGGATGACCTGACGCGTCGAAGGTGGTGGTGATGGTAGTTGTGGTAGTGTTACTGGTGGTGAAGGAAGCAGCAATGTTTTTGCGAGAGTAGTTGTAATAATGGTCGTTGATATGAAAAACCATAGTATCTTAGTAAGCACGCCCATAAGCACAATGGCATTAAACTGATATATTTACGGAAATGATCCATCCCGTCCTTTTAACAAAGACCCAAAATCCATTCCATGCACTCGCCAAAACCCCTGTTTATGAATGAAAACGGTTTACACACAACTTACAACTGATGACGTCCGAACACTTCCGGAACAAGTGCTTCGCTGACAACATTTATTCCAAACCACAACGCTGTAAATGCTTCACCCACGTACTAGAAATACAAATAATAGCTAACAGAAACCTAAACACCTAACCTACCTAGTTCTTAAACATACACAATATGCTAATATATAATAATATTAATTTATATTTAAGAAAATATCTGTTTCGAATGAACATAATGTTAAAATTGATGAATGCGTTTTTGGGGTCGACCGCTGGATACAAAGAACTTGATCTGAGAACGGGTTGAATGATCAGCTGGTCTGGGCAGGTTGCCTCTGCAGCAACACGTCCTCGACTCAAGTCCATTACATCCAGCGGTCAACCCCACAGACGCATTCATAAATTTTAACATGCTGTTCATTCAAAACGGGAATTTTCTCAAGTATAAATTAATATTATAATATATTAGCATATTGTGTATATATAGGCATAGGATAGGTTAGGTTAGGTGTTTAGGTTCTGTTGGCGATTATTTGTATTTGTAGTACGTGGGTGAAGCATTTATAGCGTTGTGATTCGAACAAAATTCGTCAGTGAAGCACTTGTTCCGGAAGTGTTCGAACGCCAGCAGTTGTGAGTCGTGTGTAAACCGCTTTTCATTTTTAAACAGGGGTTTGGCGGGTGCATGGAATCACTTTTGGATCTTCGTTTGGAGGACGGGCTGCTCTGCAGACAGCCCGTCCTCCAAACAAAGATCCAAAAGTGATTCCATGCACCCGCCAAACCCCCTATTTATGAATGAAAAGCGGTTTGCACACGACTCACAACTGCTGACGTTCGAACATATCCGGAACAAGTGCTTCACTGACGAATTTTGTTCGAACCACAACGCAATAAATGCTTCACCCACGTACTACAAATACAAATAATCGCCAACAGAACCTAAACACCTAACCTAACGTATCCTATGCCTATATATACACAATATGCTAATATATTATCTTATTAATTTATACTTGAGAAAATTCCCGTTTTGAATCAACAGCATGTTAAAATTTATGAATGCGTCTGTGGGGTTGACCGCTGAATGTAGTGGACTTGAGTCGAGGACGGGTTGCTGCAGAACACGATGTGAACACTTACCTAAAAAATTGCTTATATAAGTTCTTTGGGGAACTGCCTCGTACGAGTCACTAGGTCTTCTAAAGCTTCATTCATTATTATGGTTTAGGAAATAACTCATAAGTCCGCCACGTCACATCACACTAGCTGAGGCAACTTTACTCGTAGTTAGTGATTAACCAAATCTGATCTTCAAGGTGTGGATTGTATTTTGTTCAAATACCTTTCCGTTGTTTTCATTCCATGTGTTCACTACTCGCACATTCCCTATTTTCTTATATCCCAGTCTCCTCGGGATCTTAATTTTCCTCCACTGACCTTTTCTTTCGATTCTTTTCACCTGCAACAGTATTTTTGTGTGTTTTTAATACGTATCTCCGGATTTTCCCGTTTCTTTTAGCTTAACCTAATAAACCAGCAATCTGATTTCTGGAACCAGTATCGTAGCGAATCTGGATATAATTCTAAGTGTTGCTACAGTTGGCTGTGAGGGTTGGGCAAGTGTGAGGGTTGGGCGGGTGTGAAGGTTCAGCGGGTGTGAGAGTGGGCGAGTGTGAGGGAGGGCGAGTGTGAGGGTGGGCGAGTGTGAGGGAGGGTGAGTGTGAGGTAGGGCGAGTGTGAGGTAGGGCGAGTGTGAGGGAGGGCGAGTGTGAGGGAGGGCGAGTGTGAGGGAGGGCGAGTGTGAGGGAGGGCGAGTGTGAGGGAGGGCGAGTGTGAGGGAGGGCGAGTGTGAGGAGGGCGAGTGTGAGGAGGGCGAGTGTGAGGGAGGGCGAGTGTGAGGGAGGGCGAGTGTGAAGGAGGGCGAGTGTGAGGGGGTGGGCGAGTGTGAGGGTGGGCGAGTGTGAGGAGTGATATCAACACCTAGATCTTTCTCTCTGTCCGTTTCATGAAGTACTTCATCTCCTATTCTGTATCCTGTGTCTGGCCTTCTGTTTCCACTGCCTAGTTTCATTACTTTGCATTTTCTCGGGTTGAACTTTAGCAGCCATATGTTGGACCATTCATTCAGTTTGTCTAGGTCATCCTGTAGTCTCCTACTATCATCCTCTGTTTCAATTCTCCTCATAATTTTTGCATCATCAGCAAACAGTGAGAGAAACGAGTCTGTACCCTCTAGGAGATCATTTACATATATCAGAAACAGTATAAGTCCAAGAACTGAACCCTGCGGGACTCCACTCGTACGTCTCGCCAATCTGAGACCTCACCCCTCACAGTGTCTCGCTGTGTTCTGTTGCTTAGGTACGCCCTTATCCAATGGAGTTCCTTTCCTTTCACTTCTGCCTGCATCTCCAGCTTTCTCACTAGCCTCTTGTGTGGTACTGTCAAAGGCTTTCTGGCAATCCAAAAATATGCAATCTGCCCACTCCTCTCTGTCTTGCCTGATTTTTGTTGCCTGGTCGTAGAATTCAATTTATCCTGTGAGGCTGGACTTGCCATCCCTCAACCCGTGTTGATGCTGTGATACAAAGATCTTTCGCTCCAGATGTTCCACTAACTTTTTTCGCTCAATCTTCTCCATCAGCTTGCATGGTATGCAAGTTTGGGACACTGGCCTGTAGTTCAATGATTTGTATCCCCCTTCTTGTATATCGGGACTACATTAGCAGCTTTCCAAATTCTTGGCAGTTCCCCCTGTTGCCAGTGATTTCTTATACACTATGAAGAGTGGCAGGCACAGTGCTTCTGCTCCTTCTTTTAGTATCCAATGGGAGATTCAATTTGGGCGTATAGCCTTTGTCACATCCAACTCCAGTAAAAGCTTCCTTTCATCCCCACTGGGAATCTCAAACTCTTCTAGTGGTTCCTGGTTAACTATTCCCTCTCTTATCTCTGGGATTTCTCTTTGCTCTAAGGTGAAGACCTCCTGAAATTTCTAATTCAGTTCCTCGCACACTTCCTTGTCGTTCTTGTGAGAGTGAGCGAGTGTGATGGTGGGCGAGTGTGAGGTGGGCGAGTGTACGGGTGGGCGAATGTGAAGGTGGGCGAGTGTGAGGGTGGGCGAGTGTACGGGTAGGCGAATGTGAAGGTGGGCGAGTGTGAGGGTGGGCGAGTATAAGGGTAGGCGAATGTGAAGGTGGGCGAGTGTGAGGGTGGGCGAAGGTGGGTAAGGCGGGCCGGGAGTGCAATTAGGGTAATTGGGGTAGTGTGGAGAGTGGAAATTGTTCACCAGGGAAGGGAGGGAGGGAGAGTAAAGTGGAGAGTCGAGTGAATATTGAGGTGAGTCTGAAGTTGAGGAGGGGGTCGAGTGCGAGACAATAGCTTTTAGCTTGAAGTTCATTATGAACATCAAGAACACTCCTCGTGAACACTAGTCTTAATTTACAAGAGAGAAAAAACAGACTAGAGAGACATGTAGAGAAAGACACACATTGATAAAGATTTACAAATAGACGAACAGGCTAACAGATAGATAGACAAATATAGACAGAGGAAGAATGCCGAAGAAGAATTTTTAATCCAAAGGCAATAAATATAATGAAAATTAAAAAAAAAAAAACGCGACTGACCATTAACAGTAAAAAAAAGTAATTAGATTTACAAATACGGAACAACGAGTTCCTATATTGCCGAGCTTATGGTTGGCTGATTGCAAACTAAACTTGGCATTTCGGCGAAAAATCGGCATATTGTTACAAATTTGTTCATACTGTAATTAGCTTGGTAATGAGGTTAACTAGGAAGCGTAATTTACAAATAAATATTTTACAAAAGAGGCCGGGGAGCAGGAAATGACAGACAATCAAGGTAGCAATTAAGTTGTTCCAATATCCCGAAATTTGTGAGATGATAATCATTGCACTTTGATGGCTTGTTGAATAATACTGGTGGACAATTAGACTCTCTCAGTTAACTACTGAGTAATTTGTATTCGAATTAGAGCTACATGTAGCTTGTTAACTCGACCCGAGAAGGAGCATGGAGAATAGTGCTTTTGGAATGAATATATATATATATATATATATATATATATATATATATATATATATATGCCTGTATCTTTACCAGTCCAGATGGTTGCAAGTTTGCCTCATATACATTTTAATACAATTTTTCTTGTAACAGCCCCTGAAGCAACATGTGCAGTTAACCTATATAGTGCATATGCTCGTAGATGTACACGTGTGTGTGTGTGTGTGTGTGTGTTCCAGCGCAATTGTGTGGATTTTGTGAGGCCTTGTGACCGTGAGTTCTAAATAACATCCATTAAATAATATATTCACAGTTTGATAACAATACATCATTACCTGGAGGCGAGCAATAGAAAGCAGGTCACAAGGCCGGTGGGCCCTCGCCCTGTGTGTACACTGCTCACGCCCTGTGTGTACACTGCTCACGCCCTGTGTGTACACTGCTCACGCCCTGTGTGTACACTGCTCACGCCCTGAGTGTACAGTGCTCACGCCCTGAGTGTACAGTGCTCACGCCCTGAGTGTACAGTGCTCACGCCCTGAGTGTACAGTGCTCACGCCCTGAGTGTACAGTGCTCACGCCCTGAGTGTACAGTGCTCACGCCCTGAGTGTACAGTGCTCACGCCTTACTCATTCATCTGAAAACTATTCTTCCACCCTCATTCACCGCTACCCTCAACGCATCCTTAACCCCTTCCATCACCTCGAACTCCTCCCCTCCCTCTTCCCTCCCTCTTCCCTCCCTCTTCCCTTCCTCTTCCCTCACTCTTCCCTCACTCTTCCCTCACACCGCACAGTACCGCCTCTCAACACAGTACCTCACAGTACCTCTTTGACACAGTACCGCACAAAAGGCTGTTAAAAAAGTTGGAGCAACAGGCAGGAGTAAAAGGGAAGGTGCTCCAGTGGATAAGGGAGTACTTAAGCAACAGGAAACAGCGAGTAACGGTGAGGGGGGAGACATCAGAGTGGCGAGATGTCACCAGCGGAGTCCCACAGGGCTCAGTACTTGGACCCATCCTGTTTCTAATATATGTGAACGATCTTCCGGAGGGTATAGACTCATTCCTCTCAATGTTTGCTGATGATGCAAAAATTATGAGAAGAATCAAGACGGATGAAGATAGACAGAGACTACAGGATGACCTGGATAAACTGGAGGAATGGTCTAGAAAATGGCTGCTAAAGTTCAACTCGGGAAAGTGTAAGGTGATGAAATTAGGAGAAGGGAGCAGGAGGCTGAACACAAGGTATCATTTGGGAGGGGAAATCCTACAAGAGTCAAATAGAGAGAAAGATCTGGGGGTTGATATCACACCGAACCTGTCCCCAGAAGCCCACATCAAAAGAATATCATCAGCGGCATATGCTAGACTGGCCAACATAAGAACTGCCTTTAGAAATTTGTGTAAGGAATCTTTCAGAACCCTGTATACCACTTATGTAAGACCAATCCTGGAGTATGCAGCTCCAGCCTGGAGTCCATACCTAGTTAAACACAAGACAAAGTTAGAGAAGATTCAGCGGTATGCCACCAGGCTCGTCCCGGAACTGAGAGGATTGAGCTACGAGGAAAGGCTAAAGGAGCTGAACCTCACATCCCTGGAAAACAGAAGAGTAAGGGGAGACATGATAACCACCTACAAAATTCTCAGGGGAATTGACAGGGCGGACAAAGAGAAACTCTTCACCACGGGTGGGACACGAACAAGGGGACACAGGTGGAAACTTAGTACCCAGATGAGCCACAGAGACGTTAGAAAGAATTTTTTCAGTGTCAGAGTAGTTAATAAATGGAATGCACTAGGAAGTGATGTGGTGGAGGCTGACTCCATACACAGTTTCAAGTGTAGATATGATAGAGCCCAGTAGGCTCAGGAATCTGTACACCTGTTGATTGACAGTTGAGAGGCGGGACCAAAGAGCCAAAGCTCAACCCCCGCAAGCACAATTAGGTGAGTACACCCAAACATACTAGAGACAACATTTCAAATATAAGACGCACGACGTGAGTGACCTCTCCTAAGTCACTGTGACGTGAGTCGTAAGTTCTCCACTACGGGGCGTGGCTTTGGAGTCACTGTGACGTGAGTCGTAAGTTCTCCATACGGGGCGTGGCTCTGGGAGTCACTGTGACGTGAGTCGTAAGTTCTCCATACGGGGCGTGGCTCTGGGAGTCACTGTGACGTGAGTCGTAAGTTCTCCACTACGGGGCGTGGCTCTGGGAGTCACTGTGACGTGAGTCGTAAGTTCTCCACTACGGGGCGTGGCTCCACACTGGCAGGTAACGGTCAGGAGAAGAATGTTGGGTCCTTGAGTCGCTGACTAACATGTTGATGGTCTTTGTCCGTCCATTTTGTGTTCTGGTAGATGTTGGTTATTGTTCTCGTCCGTGCATGGTGTCTGTGTTTGGTATATTTGTATATTGAATTTTGTCCGTACCATTTGCTTCACTTTCTATGGGCGACTGTTGTTCATAGTTGTTGTACATATAACTGGTCGCCACTTTGTGATTCGGAATTCTATTGCGTGCGATTTTCTGTGGAGTAAATTGTCCATGCTACGTGAGTTTCCTGGGCTGTGACCGACCAGACTGTGCTTACTCATCCCGGCATATGATCTAGCTCTTTAGTTTTCAATTTGTTTCTCTTTCCTAAGCTCGTTCTTTTGTTCTTTAGCGGTTTGGTCTTATTTCCTGGAATTGTTTCCCTTCCTACAGTGTGTGTGTGTGTGTGTGTGTGTGTGTGTGTATGTGTGTGTGTGTGTGTGTGTGTGTGTGTGTGTGTGTGTCTAGCTCCCACCTCTGTTTACCATCTCTTAGTCTCTCTCTGTCTCTCTCTCCATTTCTCTCCCTCTTTCTCCATCTCCCTTTCTCCTCTCCTTCCCCTCCTTACCCTTTTCCCCCATCCCTAATCTCCACCTCAATCTGTCTCCCCTCTACCTTTCTCTTCCTCCCTTTCAACCCAGCAGTTTGCTGCATCAAGGAATATATAGTCTCTACATATAACCAGATCATCACCAGATATCTTGAAAACAGCAAAATAAGCGACAAATTCAGTGACAATAGAAGGCTGGACACAGGCGAGGCATTATACACCAAGCAAATGAAGCCAACTACACCCCACTTGATGGCAATTACCCTCTGCCATCTTCGAGAACACGTCGAAACCTACAATATACTGCCCCAGCCGTCACTGAAGCATAGATTGGTAAGGTGGACCATAAGTGAGGTCCGTCACCTTCACCTCATCCCATGTTATATACCCGGAGGCACAAAATCTTGTAAACATGTAAATACATAAATAAATACGTGGATGTATGCATATTCGTATTTTACATGTATGCATATGTATATATACTACTATACTTTTTAGAAAAATAACTACTACTAAAGAAAAATACTTTTTCGGTCATATTTAACAACATATGTTTACAAGAAAGACTGCTACCAAAATATACTAATATGTATATATGTATATGGAATATATATGCAATATATTTATGTAAGCTTTGCCTGGCATTTTTTCACGTTAACTTCCATTAGAGACACGTCTGAGAGTGGTCACATCACAAGGGAGATGAGTCACTTCCTGTCCTGGCTCCGCCTCAGTTCTCGTCAATTACTGTTACACAACTAATCATTTTCTTGATATACACTCGCATTACACTTCACACTACCACTAAATACCACACACCAGGGTAGTGTACCCCAGGGCAGTGCACCCCAGGGTAGTGTACCCCAGGGTAGTGTACCCCAGGGCAGTGTACCCCAGGGCAGTGTACCCCAGGGCAGTGCACCCCAGGGTAGTGTACCCCAGGGCAGTGTACCCCAGGGTAGTGTACCCCAGGGTAGTGTACCCCAGGGCAGTGTACCCCAGGGCAGTGCACCCCAGGGTAGTGTACCCCAGGGCAGTGTACCCCAGGGTAGTGTACCCCAGGGTAGTGTACCCCAGGGCAGTGCACCCCAGGGTAGTGTACCCCAGGGCAGTGTACCCCAGGGTAGTGTACCCCAGGGTAGTGTACCCCAGGGTAGTGTACCCCAGGGTAGTGTACCCCAGGGTAGTGTACCCCAGGGCAGTGCACCCCAGGGCAGTGTACCCCAGGGTAGTGTACCCCAGGGCAGTGTACCCCAGGGCAGTGCACCCCAGGGTAGTGTACCCCAGGGTAGTGTACTCCAGGGTAGTGTACCCCAGGGCAGTGCACCCCAGGGTAGTGTACCCCAGGGTAGTGTACCCCAGGGTAGTGTACCCCAGGGTAGTGTACCCCAGGGTAGTGTACCCCAGGGTAGTGTACCCCAGGGCAGTGCACCCCAGGGTAGTGTACCCCAGGGTAGTGTACCCCAGGATAGTGTACTCCAGGGTAGTGTACCAGAAAGAAGTGTTTCCGAGAGTTGTAATTTTAAGGTAGCACTAATGCCCGCGCTTCTGTAACATTTGCCTGTGAATGTAAATGTTAACCCACATCCCTCCAAACTCACAGTTACATCCTTTCGTAAAAAAACGCAAAAAAATGTTAAAAAAGCGTAAACAAATTTTTAATTAGTTTTAATAATAATCACAATGCATTTGCATTTTGTGATATAGGCTTGGCGTTAGGATAAGGGATACCTTTCATTATAGGCTATGATTAGAACATAATAAAAATTCTAGTTTGGCAGTAAGATGCTGCTTCTGGAAACTTTCCTTATTAAAACTACTCAATAGCTCGGTCGATAGAGCTTCCGCGTCACACGCGTGGGGTCCGCGGTTCGAGTTTCCTAGACCCCAGGTGAATGAAATAAAACATATATGTTTAATAAAAAAAACATGTAGTGAGAAATAAAATTATTAAATCCGACTCAATGCCACATATCCACTGCCAACTCCCTTACACAGGTAATGTTACTGAACATACAGCTCTCGCTCGTCAATAACTTGCCAAGCGAGAGAAAGGTAACAACTGACTATCAGACAATTGTTTTTTTCACATTCTAAGCATTTGTAATTTTCTTATCATACATATATGTAAAATCAGGGATCAAGTTAGCAACCAAAACATAGATCACGTCAACAGCTCAAATGTCTGGTATATGTCTCGTCACCATGACACAAAATTACATTGAGTAATGTTCAGGTGCTGAAACTCCAGCTTACACAAGTAAATATTACACAGGAGAAGACAAGATCCGCACTGCTCAATATAACTCGACTGGAACCGTTCAGTTCCGGTTGCAACAACTATCATTTTTGCGTCATTGGAACATGAAAGTAATAATTACACTATGATGCAAATAACAAAACTACTATTAATAAAAAATAATAATATTATTATTAATATATATTATTAATTAAACATATTAACATTAATAATATTATTAATTTAATACAAAATATTAACCGGAATCGTTCAGTTCCGGTTGCAGCAACTAACAATTTTCCGTCAGTGACACGTGAAAATAATAATTACAGTGTGATACAAATAACAAAACTAATATTAATAAAAAATAATAATAAATATATTAGTAATGAATTATAACAAATATTAATAAAAATAACAAAATTAATAATGATAATAATGTCAGTACATAAAATTAACAAGTATCTTATGATAATAAAACTATATTATAATGTAAATTTCAAGGAATCTTTTATTGACAGACGCTCGTACAAATAATGAACATTACCTGGAAGAACCCAACATTTCCGCTTCAGTCTGAAGTAACCTTGCGGTAGTAAAAAAGTTGGATATCATCAAATTGAGATATAATTTTCTCAGTAATAACTCAAATAACTAAATGTTCCTTTGTCAGAAAATAAATATATAATTTCTCTGTAATTGTCTATAAAAACCAAACAGAATGGAATGCTAATTTGTGATCAGTCACAGTAGGAAGATTTTGGAGGGCCGTTCCTTCGTCATATAAGCCAGTCGTTGACTCGTTTTTGTGTGGCATCGGCGCCTGGAGGTCAGCGCTCAACCTCCATGTTGTCAGTCATTTGTGAAGAACATTCAGTGTGTTTTCTCTAATACGATGACTGAATCATTGACCATTACTGCTGTTCCGGAGGACTGAGACAGCTTAGGAGACACACCCATGGGGATTTGGTCATGAATTATTGCATTGTTTATGTATAATGGTCTCCATTATCACACATGGAAATCTGAGAAGAGAGCGAGGTGCAGTAGGGCTTGTGGATTATTGAATAGCTTTATTTTGAGGCTTAGATGACTGCAACATCGACTTTTAATTTGAGAACATATTAATATGCAATTAGAAGCGATTTCAAGGCAGTAATGGTGATTTTTCCTATATGATGTTCGTTCAGATATGTATACACACACACGCACACAACAATGTGGTGCCATTATAAAACAAAAGAGGTAAGACAAGAACCACTAAACTAGAGAACAATATCACTTATAAGCATTTCTCTGCAAGTTGTCAGTGAGACTAATCGAACGCAGGCGTGTAGAACATTTTCAACTAAATTTTGTATCTAAACCTCAACAAGGATTTAGTGTGCAATAAAGAGGTCAGTTCTGAGTCAAGCGTGGGAGGTCGTGTCAGGAGGTCTAAGCCGTGAGTTGGAGGTCGTCTCAGGAGGTTCGAGTCAAGTGTGGGAGGTCGTGTCAGGAGGTCTGAACCAAGCGTGGAAGGTCGTGTCAGGAGGTCTGAGACGAGCGAGCAAAGTAGTGTCACGAGGTCTGAATCGAGAGTAGGAGGTCTTGACAAGAGGTCTGAATCAGGCGTGGGATGTCGTGTCAGGAGGTCTGAGCCGAGTGAGTGTGGCTGAGCTTAGCGTGCGAGAACGTCAGGAGGTCGTCAGCCTCCTGCCTGGCTTGAATCTCATGACTTTTGCTTTCATTAGTCCTTGCTCGGGTTTGTTTTCAGGGTTTACTGCATACGTGTGTACTCCACTCTTTGTTTAGCTTTATGTGCGTGAGTCTGTGCGTGCGTTTTGTTCGTTCTGTGTGTGTGTTTTATGTATGTGAGCTATTCCTTTTTTTCCTAAATAATGAAAAGGTTTAGGTCCGTAAGTCTCTCTTCATTGCTCAGTCATCCTCGCTAAAGAATGAGTGATGTTGCATAACTTTAGACATTTTAGTCTCTGTTTCAATGGGTAAAGGTTTCAATCCTGTGGTGAGTGATCAAGAGCGGGTCTGCCATAGACTGTGTATTTATTTAGCGAGTGAGATTGTGTGTGTGTCCGTGAGTGTGTCTGTATATGCATCTCTGCCTAGAGTTACTGTTCTTCTTTCTATAAAAAAAACCCTCATCAATTCCCGTGATCTGTACCTTGGCCTTTACCATCTTAACCCGCACGTTATACACGCTATTTTTCTTTTTTTCACCTTTCGCTCCATTAGGTGTGCAAGGCTAGCAAATTATATATTTACAACTGAGGACAACACTCTACTTATACGAACATGCTTTTGTTCTCTGTATAAGTCAGAAAGCACCTTACTTATAATACGTATCTACTTCGCATGAGCTTTATGTGACAGACTAAGAGTGCAAGAGTGAAATTGCTTAGCATTG
Organism: Procambarus virginalis; assembly: GCA_020271785.1. NCBI lineage: Eukaryota > Metazoa > Arthropoda > Malacostraca > Decapoda > Cambaridae > Procambarus > Procambarus virginalis. The sequence goes on along the minus strand of WNGS01167840.1, from coordinate 27,812,366 downwards.
TGAAAATTCTGAAATCAAGAGTGTATTAAAGTCTCCTTTAGTGCCATGTGCGTCTTCCTTCCTGATCAGTCCCTCGCATGGAACAGTATCAGAAGCTTTAATAAAGTTTAGTTAAATTTCATCATAATAATTACCAATGTCAATCTCTTCAAATAAGTTTAAAAATTACGATAGTAAATTAACTATCAACCTTTTTACATATTATGTCATCACTCGTAATACCACAATTCTGAGGCAGTGCCCATCTGTAATGATTTATTGAATAAGCTTGGCGAGGGTTGACTAAACACTTCCTTTCATTCTTTTAATTCCTTGTAAAAATGTGATCTGGGCTTGGGGCCTTATTTATCTTAATTTATATGTTGGAATTCCTACACCTTACCTTGTTAATATTAATTTACTTGTTTTCGACGCCTTTTTATTATTTTGTTCACCTTCATTCAACTATTCAAGTTAGAAACTTTATAAAATCTTCCTTAAATTTACCTCCAGTTTCTTCCTTGTCCGTTTGATATCCTGAGATGATCACAATGGCAATGTCAGTCCAAGAGCAGTGGCACATAGAATCCATGGGCAGCGAGTGACCTATGACATTTCAAAGCTAATGACCATCACAATACAGAGCCAATGACTCATAACAGTCCATGGCCAGTGACCCATGACAGTCCATGGCCAGTGACCTATGACAGTCCATAGCCAGTGACCCATGACAGTCCATAGCCAGTGACCCATGACAGTCCATGGCCAGTGACCGATGACCGTCCAGGCCAGTGACCGATGACCGTCCATGGCCAGTTACCAGTTAGTGCTTAATATATCCACCGGACATTCTCATCATCCTCTCTTTGGTGCCTTTTGATAATTACTTAACATCCTCTGCTCTCATGTACACATCACCTCGGTCTTGGTCAATCACCTCCACTTCCGAGTTGTTGAAACCGAATTACAGAAGGCGACGGCATGTGAACCGGAGTGGATTCTGCTCTTGTGTAACAACACGATGACCCAAGCTGGTCTGACCGGACGGCTTTGGCTGTGTATCGGTCCGCTGATGACTGAGACTATAATGGTGGTGGTGGTGGTGGTGTTGGGCAATGATCAGAGGAGTTAGTGACAGAATTACTCTCTAGCCAAGGGCGTGCCTGCGTTCACTCTTGCACACCTGACAGACACAACCAGTGATATGTTAATGCTTAACTCATCAAACAAATCAAAGTCAGTATACACACACATACATCCATACATACACACATACGCACGGTCATACACACATACATAATATTGATCTAAATCAGTCTTTCTTACCAGAATGACTATTCGTTTTCAGTCTGTCCTTGGAATTTCCTGTGTACTGATCATGGCCGTGGCGCTCCACACCCACTTACGCACCCACTCTCTTGTCTCCTCGTACACCGACTCTATCACCCCCAGCGTTCACACCCTCCCACTCACACCCTCACACCCGCTGCCACACCCTCTCACACACCCAGTCACAGACCCAGTCGTACACCCACTCACGTACCCACCTGCCACACACCAACTCATACCTACCTCATGCACCCACTCACACCCCCTCCTGAGCACCCCACTCCTACTCATTCACTCACTCAGATATCCACTCACGCCCCCCTCATCACACACCCACTCACACATCCCCCTCACAAACCCACTCTACACCTGCTTTCACACACACACACACACTCTACACCTACTCTCACATATTAACTAACTCGTAGAAACCATGTCACACACCCGCTAACACACACCAACACACGTGCACATATGCACACACACACGAAGACACACACAGAGAGATAGACAGGAGGCACTGAACTACAGGCCAGTGTCCCTAACTTGCATACTATGGAATATGATGGAGAAGATTGTGCGATAAAAAGGTAGTGAAACATCTAGAGCGAAAGAACTTTGTATCACAGCATCAACATGGGTTCAGAGATGGCAAGTCATGTCTCACAGGATTTATTTAATTCTACGACCAGGCAACAAAAATCAGGCAAGAAAGTGAGGGGTGGGCAGACTGCATATTTTTAGATTGCCAGAAAGCCTTTGACACAGTACCACACAAGAGGCTAGTGAAAAAACTGGAGATGCAGACTAGAGTGAAAGGGAAGGTACTCCATTGGATAAGTGAGAACCTAAGCAACAGAAGACAGCGAATCACTGTGAGGGGTGAGGTCTGAGATTGGCGAGACGTCACCAGTGGAGTCCCGCGGGGTTCAGTTCTTGGACATATTCTGTTTCTTATATATGTAAATGATTTTCCCAGATGGTATAGTCGCGTTCCTGTCATTGTTTTTTTTTGATGATGAAAAAATTATGAGGAGGATTAAAACAGATGACGACAGCAGAAGGCTACAAGATGACCTAGACAGACTGATTGAATGGTCCAACAAATGGGTACTGTGGTTTGCCCGAGTAAATGCAAAGTCATGAAACTAGGCGGTGGAAACAGCCAGACACAGGATACCGAACGGGAAATGAAGTACTTCATGAAACGGACAGTGAGAAAGATTTAGGAGTTGATATCACATCAAACCTGTCTCCTGAAGCCCATGTAAAAAGAATTACATCTGCGGCATACGCGAGGCTGGCTGACATCAGAACAGCCTTCAGGAATCTGTGTAAGGAATCATTCAGAAGATTGTACACAGCATAAGTAAGGCAAATCCTGGAGTATGCGGCCCAGCATGGAGCCCGTACCTTGTCAAGCACAAGACGAAGCTGGAAAAAGTTCAGAGGCATGCCACTAGCTAGACCCAAAACTAAGAGGCATGAGTTACGAGGAAAGGTTGCGTGAGATGCACCTCACGACACTGAAAGACAGAAGAGCGAGGGGAGACATGATCACTACCTACAAAATTCTCAGAGGAATTGACAGGGTAGATAAGGATAAACTTTTTAACACGGGTGGTACGTGAACAACGGGACACAGGTGGAGACTGAGTACCAAAATGAGCCACAGGGACGATAGAAAGAATTTTTCAGTGTCGGAATAGTTAACAAAGGGAGTGCATTAGACAGTGATGTGGTGAAGGCTGACTCAATACACATTTTCAAATGTCGTATATGAGAGCACAGTAGGCTCAGGAATCTGTACACCAGTTGATTGAAGGTTGAGAAGCGGGACCAAAGAGCCAGAGCTCAACCCCCGCAAGCACAACTAGGTGATTTCACCACACAACACACACACACACACACACACACACACACACCCACACACACCACACACACACACAGCCAATGCAATCAGCCTAATTGCTGCATAGCCACATCAGGAGAAAACAACAGTAAAGGAACAGGTTATGAATTAAGGATAGGGGCAGAAGGATTCACTACAAGCGACAAGGAAGTATGTGAGGAACTGAATAAGAAATTCCAAGAGGTCTTCACCCTAGAACAAGGAGAAATCCCAGAGTAAGAGAGGGGATAGCTAACCAGGAACCACTGGAAGAGTTTGAGATTACAAGCGGGGAAGTAAGAAAGTGTTTACTAGAGTTGGATGTGACAAAGGCTATAGGCCCAGATGGAATCTCTCCTTGGATACTTAAGGAGGAGCAGAAGAACTGTGCCTACCACTCTCCATAGTGTATAACAAATCTCTGGCAACAGGGGAACTGCCAGAAATTTGGAAAGCAGCTAATGTAGTCCCGATATACAAGAAAGGGGATAGACAGGAGGCACTGAATTACAGGCCAGTGTCCCTAACCTGCATACCATGCAAGCTGATGGAGAAGATTGTGCGAAGAAAGCTAGTGGAACACCTGGAGCGAAGGAACTTTGTAACACAGCATCAACATGGGTTCAGGGATGGCAGGTCCTGCCTCACAGGGTTACTTGAATTCTACGACCAGGCTACAAAAATAAGGCAAGAAAGAGAAGGGTGGGCAGACTGCATATTTTTGGATTGTCAGAAAGCCTTTGATACAGTGCCACACAAGAGGCTAGTGAAAAAGCTGGAGATGCAGGCTGGAGTGAAAGGGAAGGTACTCCGTTGGATACAGGAGTACCTAACCAACAGGAGACAAAGAGTCAGTGTGAGGGTGAGTCTCAGATTGGCGAGACGTTACGAGTGGAGTCCCGCAGGGGTCAGTCCTTGGACCTATACTGTTTCTGATATATGTAAATGATCTCCCAGAGGGTATAGAATCGTTTCTCTCAATGTTTGCCGATGATGCAAAAATTATGAGGAGGATTGAAACTGAGGACGATAGTAGGAGGCTACAAGACGACCTAGACAGACTGAGTGAATGGTCCAACAAATGGCTGTTGAAGTTCAACCCGAGTAAATGCAAAGTAATGAAACTAGGCAGTGGAAACAGGAGGCCAGACACAGGATACAGAATAGGAGATGAAGTACTTAATGAAACGGACAGAGAGAAAGATCTAGGAGTTGATATCACACCAAACCTGTCTCCTGAAGCCCACATAAAAGGATAACATCTGCGGCATATGCGAGGCTGGCTAACATCAGAACAGCGTTCAGGAACCTGTGTAAGGAATCATTCAGAATCTTGTACACCACATATGTAAGACCAATCCTGGAGTATGCAGCCCCAGCATGGAGCCCGTACCTTGTCAAGCACAAGACGAAGCTGGAAAAAGTCCAAAGGTATGCCACTAGACTAGTCCCAGAACTAAGAGGCATGAGTTACGAGGAAAGGCTGCGGGAAATGCACCTTACGACACTGGAAGACAGAAGAGTAAGGGGAGATATGATCACAACCTACAAAATCCTCAGAGGAATCGACCGGGTAGACAAGGACAAACTATTCAACACTGGGGGACGCGAACAAGGGGACACAGGTGGAAACTGAGTACCCACATGAGCCACAGAGACGTTAGAAGGAACTTTTTCAGTGTCAGAGTAGTTAACGGATGGAATGCATTAGGCAGTGATGTGGTGGAGGCTGACTCCATACACAGTTTCAAGTGTAGATATGATAGAGCCCAGTAGGCTCAGGAATCTGTACACCAGTTGATTGACAGTTGAGAGGCGGGACCAAGAGCCAAAGCTCAACCCCCGCAAGCACAAATAGGTGAGTACAAATAGGTGAGTACACACACACCACACACACACACCCACACACACAGCACACACACCACCACCACACACACACACCCACACTCAC
>WNGS01167840.1:27743864-27754011 GCA_020271785.1 Procambarus virginalis | reverse complement strand
TACCAATCAAGCTGGCAATGTATCAATCACAGCATTTAATATACCAATGTGCTTTAATATACTTATTAATTTAAACATGATTAATAGGCACCAAAGGGGTGCCTTTGGTGCACTTTGGTGCACTTTGGTGCCTTTGATGCAATATTAGAGTGCAAAGAAACAGGTTGAATCACCCATCCAACAGAGCACAAGATACTTAGATGCAAACTCACAAAGTAGAGAAACTGGACAAAGGAGCACTGTTTACAATGTATGGGAGCAGAAGAAGAGGGTACAAATGTAAATTAAGGGGGAGATTCGATTGTGTGCAAAAAGTTGTTCAATGTCAACCAATATTATTTGACTAGTTGTATATGAAAAGGGCTGAAATTGTCCCAAGTTTCAGTACTGCAGCGTAAATAGAAAGAGAGATTTTTTTGTTTTTTTCAACGTTTTTACACATTTTCAAGTCTACACTTCAGAACACACGTTTCAGATATAATTATTCTGTGACACTTTTCTGACACATTAGCATATAATAAAGGATTGTGTGTAGTAGAATTTCCAAAACATCTTTAGTTTTCCTAATACAAATGTTCAAAGTTCAAAGAAAAAAATTATGCAAATATGGCATGTTTATTGCTATTATAAAATCAATAAATGAACTTAGAGAAAAATGAATACGTGCACATGTAGAGACATGCCCTCCACATATACTGAGTAAGTTTCATGTAAATTAAATAAAAAATTAATCAGTTTTGTAAACGTTTGTGTCAATTAAAAAAAAAACAGAAATTAATAAAGTCTAAGGATCTAAAATCTGTGGCTGAGGTTGACATCAACCAATTTTCTCCAAAAATTGGCATCCTTACAGATAGGCTTACGTACAGTAAGGTGTGTAAGTTTGATACAAATCGCCCGAAAAAAATTAGAAAAAAAAATTGAAAAAAAAATTACTTTTTTTTTCTTAATTTTTTTTCCAATTAAACTAATTATAATATTTTTTTAATATATGCTATTGTGATAGCAAAGAGTCATAGCTATGATTTCAGTTGACACTTTTGATTCATAATCGATTTTGACCATTTTGGCATAATTTTCACAACTACTTCAATATTTTTTTTCTCCCTTCCTATTTATGCTACGATGCTGAAACTTGGACCAGATGAAACACTTTTCATATAGAACTTGTCAAAAAAGTTTGATTGAAATCGATCGAGTTTTCATTTTTGCATTTTTGGAGCCAAAATAGGATTGAAATGGCACCTTAAAATCTCATGTGTGTTTGAAGAACGTAAGTATTTTATCAGTTCACGGATGTGGAGAAATTAAATAAATTTGAGATAGCAAAAACATATGAAAGTCGCATAAAAAATAACTGACTATAAAGCATAACACATGAGTCACAGTTCTGTTCCAGCAGACAAACTAGTATGTACACACACACACACACACACACACACACACACACACACACACACACACACACACACACACACACACACACATTTGTTTGACAGTTGAGAGGCGGCACCAAAGAGCCAAAGCTCAACCCCCGCAAGCACGACTAGGTGAATGCAAGATAGTAAGTACACCTAAGGGTGGACATACAACAAACCTATAGACAAAGGCTCACTTAAACAGCACAATGTCAGTGGCATGTGCAACGTTGGAAAAATATGACCAAAATTAATTAATCCAAAGAAAGCCTAATTCAGCATTATTACCGTGTCCTGCTTCTGTTGTTATTATTGTCATTATTACTACTATAGATATTAAAGATTAATATAGTGAGTAATGCTCGTCGCTGCAACCCATATCAATTACCAAGCAAAGATGTGGGACAATATGTGAGCGATCTGTTAATACTAACTGTCGTGTCTAGCACTTTTCATCATCTTGGTCCCTGGGTAAGAGTTGCAGCCTTATACTTCCCTCTGACAGCCACATTTCTTCCTGAAGTTACCAGACTGATTTGTCTCACTTTGGTTTATCTCCCATGAACGTCACCACTGGCCTAGAGAACCAGTGAGTTTTATATATTTCTTTGAGCTGTTACCTACAGGTCGCTAGATCCGGCACTGCTTTTTCTCACACAATACCGTGACGATCCTGAATTTAATGTTTTATATTTTCTATTTGGTTATTATATTTATCCATGAGCAAGACCAGGAATGTATTTAGTACCTAGTAATATAATTTCTTAAAAAGCAACAAATGTTTATAAAGCAAACTACAACACCGTTACATCATATAAGTATCTGTGAACGATCAAAGAGTTTAGTATACATCGGAGAGGAAGAGCTAAACGGTAAATGACAAGAAAATATGCGAACTACTAAACAAAAACTACCTGGAAGTGTTCAGTCATAAACCAGAGGAACTCCCCACCACACACACACACACACACACACACACACACACACACACACACACACACACACACACACACACACACACACACACACACACACACACACACACAGTAAACAAACATGTACCTCAAGTCCAGCGTCAGCAACATGGGAGTGTGAGTGGTTGGTGGAACCTTACGGTAGAGATCGGTGGTAGTCGACCTTGTAGGACGGTCATATTGCATGCCACATCCTCCGCTGTGTCGGCAGCCAACTTGTCTCGCTGCTTTCGAGGTTGTCGCCTGGATTCCGCTCCATGAATTAATCTCCGAGGTTGTCTCTGGGTCTCACTCAGCCGGAACTGTCGTTGAAAACGATGACCCAATTCTAGGAAAATTACATTTTGTCACATTTTATTTTTTTTGTAATGGTTCAGTTCCCCGCAGACAAGTTACCGGTTCAGTGTGACCTGTTATCTATTTGTTTATTGTTTATTTACACTGCTCACACATGTTAAGGGATGCAAACATGAAACTGTTCGTTATTCCTCGTTCGTTTATGCATAAAAAAGTCAAAGCGTCGCCCCTCGTTTTTGCACTTAATTTCCTGGAAATGGGAACGATTAAGGTAAAGATTAAATAAAATGAAAATTGTAATACAACAGTTGCATTAAGAACTGAAGGTGAGAAACCTTCTCCCGGAGTGTCTGCAAATTTTGAAGGGTGGCTCCGACACCTAAAGTTATTTACAATAAAAATATATATCAAATATATGTAATATATGATTTTTATATTTGTGTAAAATATGTAATTGAGAATTCTGCAACTATTTTAAACCCATGAATACTTTATTTGTTGGTGACTCAGTAATAACTTACGAAGTATTCAGCAAAATAAAATGGGTTAATATGAATCAATAAACTTGCTGCACCAGTGTTCATGATGTATGTGGAGAACTTGTCAGTAACAACTTGTAAGCTCCTTGCCGTTATGAAAGCGCTGCATAATCTTCAAGGTCAGCTGAAGGAAAAGAATAATTTTCCAACCGTGGTGAATGCTGTCTGGGATGCTGTTTACACTACCCAGCTACCTGAAGACAGCAAATACGCTGGTCACTACGCATGGATGAAAAAGGTTGCCTTCACTGTGCACTTTGACACATGACGAAGGGAAATTTGGAAACACATTTGTGATATGAAGAATGGACGCTTCTCTGGTAGAGACGAAAGTACAAATAAATCTTCAAGTATTTAAGAAATAAATACTGGGTGAAGATTACGTTTACCCTTGCCCAGAAGTGCATGGCCCAGACAAGTGAACTAAGTGAAACATGATGTTCATGAGTCCCTGCAGAGATGCTCCAGGCCTTCTAACAGATATTTTCATAACGACGGTAAAAACCAAAGAACGGCTATTTCTTTTGCAATATCACGCGCCACACATCCGGACATTACAATACTGAGTGTGATGATGGGAGAGCCCCACCACCAGCTTTAATTCTTATGAATGCACCACCACCAGCTGGATGTCATATATGTGCACCATTCTGGATAGTTAACAAATGGAATGCATTAGGCAGTGATGTGGTGGAGGCTGACTCCATACACTGTTTTAAATTTAGATATAATAGAGCGCAATAGGCTCATGAATCTGTACACTATTTGATTGACAGTTGAGAGGTGGGACCAAAGAGCCAAAGCTTAACCCCCACAAGCACAAATAAGTGAGTACAATTAGGTGAGTATCATGTGTGTTCACCATCACCAATAGAGCTCAAGCATATATAATACAGCAACACAGTCAAAATGAAGGAAAATTCAGTGCTACAACGTCACCTGCTATATAACTACTAGAAAAAATCATAAACTGTGACGGTGTCTCACATTTTTGGCCTCTCCTTCACCTACCGCGGGGTATATTTATACATGTATATGGCTGCTGACTTACAAAACAATGTGTCACAGGTCTAGCTAAGGAGTCAGCAGCCTTCACGGGTACGCAACCATCGTCTGAAGCTGTCTTTGGCAAATTTCGAAACGAAGTTAGAATGGTACATTACCAATTTTCTAAACTTTTGAGGCATTAGCAATCAGAAAATCACACTTGTAGCCGAGGAAGACAAATTGTGTTACTTTGTATTATGCTCCAACTTATATTGCTTAGGTAACTTATTCAGTTTGTACTGCACTTCTAAACCGACAACAATACGAAGACAACAAACCTAACAAACTCCAGGTCTAAGTATATACAAACAAACTGTAATATATAATAGTATTAACTTTCTTAGGGGGGGGGAAAGGAAAATGTTTTTGTATATGAGAATTTATGATTACGTGTACGAGGACGACCGTAGTTCTGACGAGCATAGACAGAGGACGGTTTGCTGTGGTGGTGGTGTTGTGGTCGAGTATACGGGTACATTCCGTCATCAACCACACAGCTCTCTAGAGTGCATAACATTTTAAATCCTCATTGACTCTTACAGTGCAGATTCATCAGATTTATACAGATTAATCTTTATAAACTGAGTGGAATATATTATATTTCTTACTAATAACAAGGGTTAGCTTGATTGTATTGAAAGTTCCATTATTATTTTAGTTTATTGTTATTTTTCTTCCTTTCTTTCTCTGTCTCTCAGAATATCTCTGTCTCTCGCACTATCTCTTTTTTCCGTTCTCTTTTACTTTTTACTTTAAAATTCAGTGTTAATTCCTCCTATTCATAAACGAAGATTAATTTAGATAAGCTTACCAATCCTTTGTCTTTCTTACTCACCTTGCACACCGTTGGAAAGCCGTCAAGGACCTGCACAAGAAACTATTGCACAAAAAATGCAAAGAAAATAAAAGCATCTAAATGACTAGGTTGAATCCCCTTCGGTATTGACTGCTCGCGTGCATGACTCAACTTAGGTCAGTTTCAGTTCCGTGACTTGAGAGTTTTATAGATGATATATCCTTAAAGTTTAAGATTTTTTTTTCTGTTGATACAATTAAACTTCCTGGAGTTAGTTTATGCTGCAGAAATGATCAGAAATTAGAAATGATTTCTGATAATTTCGGATCAGAAATTATTTCATAAAAAAATCCTTCAATATTCAGGCTCTGTTAAAGAATTTTCTGTTTTGGTGTTTGATCTTTGGCGAGGGAAAAATTCATTTATGGCATCCTCATATAATAGTAAATACAACTAAGTATTTTTCTCCCGTAGGGGCGTCATATATTTTTGGTCTCTGCTGAAGAAATTGAAATTTATTTTATCAATATCTGAGAAAGTAAAAACCAATTACTGGAAACGTTTTTGTTGCAAAAAGTGAATGTTTAAGATATCAGCATCAGCTGAGGGATTCCGACACTGATGAATTCACTGTCTAAAGATTTTTTTTTTGTAACATCCCAACCTCAAGAAGTACACACGTTGCAGTGTTCCTAAAGGCTCGTGCATCATACTTTTGAAAGCGCTAAATAAACAAAAATCATATAATGAACTTTATGAAGCACGTTATATGGAGAATTAGATCCACTGTTGGTTAGGTTACGGATTTTGATTTCATTGTACTGATGTATGTTTTGATTACATGAATGAATCACTTAGAAATTCGACTCAAACATGAATTGAATGAAGTTTCTTTCTAAAGAAATAAGTTCGAAAATACTCAGATTGAAAAGTATTTTGTTAATAAAAAAAAATTTGCTAATGTTTTTAATTATAAAACATAAAACATTCATTACTCTTCAGTGAATTAAACGTTTGAAGTTTTGTATTAATGAATTCAGTGAAGAATTTCGGGATATGATCGTTCAGAACGAATCAGGGAAGTAGAGGATATGATTGCAATCAGTGTTGCGGGATAATGAGATGATACTTACAATGAGTGTTGAAGGACAACTGATGATGAACAGTGAAGGAATATGTGCATTGAAAAACACAAATGCAGTGACTTGTTGCTTATTGTTGATGTATAAACATATCTTTGATGCCCTAGAGTCAAAGGCTTGAGTTTATGTGTGTGTGCACATGTGAATCTGTGTGCAAGTACTCACCTAGTTGTGCTAGTCGGGGTTGAAATTTGGTTCTTTGGTTCCGCTTCTCGGCTGTCAATCAACTGGTGTATAGATTCCTGGACCTATTGGGTTCATCATATCTAGATTTAAAACAGTGAATGGAGTTTAAATTCACCACATCACTTCCCAATGCATTCCATGTGTTAACTAATTTGGCACTAAAAAAGTTCTTTCTAATGTCTTTATGGCTCATTTGGGTTCTCAATTTCCACCTGTGTTCCAGAGTGCGTGTGCCCCCTATGTTGTTAAACTGTCTTTACCTACCAAATCAATTCCTCTGAGAAGCTTGTGTGTGGTGATCATGTCTCCCCTAACTCTTCTGTCTTCTAACGACGTGAGCTTTAGTGCACGTAGTCTTTCCTCATTGCTCATACCCCTCAGCTCGTATACTAGTCTGGTGGCATACCTCTGAAGCTTCTGTGTGTAATTCCGTACGTGTAATTACCTAAATGTAATTATCTAAGTGTTGTTACAGGATAAGAGCTACACTTGTGGTGTCCCGTCTTCCCAATACTCTTTGTCATATAACGATTTGAAACTACTGACGGTTTTGGCTTCCACCACCTTCTCACTTATCTTGTTCCAACCGTTTAACACTCTGTTTGCAAAAGAAAAATTCCTTATGTCTTTTCGGCACCTCTGTTTTCTTAGCTTGAAACTGTGTCCCCTTGTTTGTGATGTTGCTGGTTTCAGGAATTACTCTTAGTCAATTTGATCGTTTCTGTTATTATTTTGTAAGTGGTGATTATATCACCTATTGTTCTTCTATCTTCTAGCTTTGGCATATTTAACGTCTCTAACCTCACCTCGTAACTCTTGTTTTTCTGATCCGGAAGCCATTTTGTTGCATGCCTTTGCCCCTTTTCCAGTTTGCTGATGTGCTTCTTGAGATACGGGCACTATACAAGTGCTGCATATTCCAATTTGGCCTCACAAAAATTATGAACAGTTTCTTTACTATTTCACCATCCATGGAATTAAAAGCGAGTCTGAAGTTAGAAAGACATATGCTCCTCGCACGATGTTGTTTATATGTTCTTCTGGTGACAGTTTATTATCTAAAACCATCCTGAAATAACAATAAATTTTGGTTCGACCAGATGACTGCCCAACTTGTCCTCTTAAAAATAACGTCGCTTTTGGCCCTTTGCCAGTATGGCCGAAAATGGACGTAATTTGAAATTGAGAAAAATGAAAATAAATTTGGGATTTTTTTTTCAACAACAGTAATTTAAGGGTCCTCTGGTAGGTTAGGTGGGCAGGAAATTCTCATAAAGGTTCAAATTTTAATGAAAAATGTTAATTGAAAGTTTCCTCTCCTAACCTTTCCGAGTAGGCCAGACGACTCAAACAGAAAACGGGACAGTACGTCACTTTTGTGAGTCGATTTCATTTCAAAATACGTCCACTTTTGGCCATAGCGCGCATACGACCGAAAAGCGACGTTATTTTTAAGAGGACGGGTTGGACTGGCAAGACACCAGCAGCTGCTCCCACTCTATGGTCATTAATCTTCTTAAAAGAATGGTGTCCAACCGCTTGGACTGTAGGGGATTGAATGGCGACCTGCAAGAAGGGAGACGGTCGCTCTACCTTCCAGTCCCAGTGGTAAGTGTGTATGTGTGAGTGTGTGTGTGTGTGTGTGTGTGTGTGTGGTGTGTGTGTGTTTGTGGTGTGTGTGTGTGTGTGTGTGTGTGTTGTGTGTGTGTGTGTTATGTGTGGTGTGTTGTGTGTGTGTGTTGTTGTGTGTGGTGGTGTGTGTGTGTGTGTGTGTGTGTGTGTGTGTGGTGTGTGTGTGTGTGTGTGTGTGTGTGAACTCACCTAGTTGTGGTTGTGGGGGTTGAGCTCTGGCTCTTTGGTCCCCGCTCTCAACCTTCAATCAACTGGTGTACAGATTCCTGAGCCTACTGTGCTCTATCATATCGACTTTGAAAATGTGTATGAGTCAGCCGTCCCACATCACTGTCTAATGCACTCCCTTTGTTAACTATTCCGACACTGAAAAATTCTTTCTAACGTCCCTGTGGCTCATTTTGGTACTCAGTCTCCACCTGTGTCCCGTTGTTCACGTACCACCCGTGTTAAAAAGTTTATCCTTATCTACCCTGTCAATTCCTCTGAGAATTTTGTAGGTAGTGATCATGTCTCCCCTCGCTCTTCTGTCTTTCAGTGTCGTGAGGTGCATCTCACGCAACCTTTCCTCGTAACTCATGCCTCTTAGTTTGGGGTCTAGCCTAGTGGCATGCCTCTGAACTTTTTCCAGCTTCGTCTTGTGCTTGACAAGGTACGGGCTCCATGCTGGGGCCGCATACTCCAGGATTTGCCTTACTTATGCTGTGTACAATCTTCTGAATGATTCCTTACACAGATTCCTGAAGGCTGTTCTGATGTCAGCCAGCCTCGCGTATGCCGCAGATGTAATTCTTTTTACATGGGCTTCAGGAGACAGGTTTGATGTGATATCAACTCCTAATCTTTCTCACTGTCCGTTTCATGAAGTACTTCATTTCCCGTTCGGTATCCTGTGTCTGGCTGTTTCCACCGCCTAGTTTCATGACCTTGCATTTACTCGGGCAAACCACAGTACCCATTTGTTGGACCATTCAATCAGTCTGTCTAGGTCATCTTGTAGCCTTCTGCTGTCGTCATCTGTTTTAATCCTCCTCATAATTTTTTCATCATAAAAAAAACAATGACAGGAACGCGACTATACCATCTGGGAAATCATTTACATATATAAGAAACAGAATAGTCCAAGAACTGAACCCCACGGGACTCCACTGGTGACGTCTCGCCAATCTCAGACCTCACCCTACAGTGATTCGCTGTCTTCTGTTGCTTAGGTTCTCACTTATCCAATGGAGTACCTCCCTTTCACTCTAGTCTGCATCTCCCAGTTTTTTCACTAGCCTCTTGTGTGGTACTGTGTCAAAGGCTTTCTGGCAATCCAAAATATGCAGTCTGCCCACCCCTCACTTTCTTGCCTGATTTTTGTTGCCTGGTCGTAGAATTCAATTAATCCTGTGAGACATGACTTGCCATCTCTGAACCCATGTTGATGCTGTGATACAAAGTTCTTTCGCTCCAGATGTTTCACTAGCTTTTTATCGCACAACCTTCTCCATCATATTCCATAGTATGCAAGTTAGGGACACTGGCCTGTAGTTCAGTGCCTCCTGTCTATCTCTCTGTGTGTGTCTTCGTGTGTATGTGCATATGTGCACGTGTGTGGTGTGTGTTAGCGGGTGTGTGACATGGTTTCTACGAGTTAGTTAGTATGTGAGAGTAGGTGTAGAGTGTGTGTGTGTGTGTGTGAAAGCAGGTATAGAGTGGGTTTGTGAGGGGGATGTGTGAGTGGGTGTGTGATGAGGGGGGCGTGAGTGGATATCTGAGTGAGTGAATGAGTAGGAGTGGGGTGCTCAGGAGGGGGTGTGAGTGGGTGCATGAGGTAGGTATGAGTTGGTGTGTGGCAGGTGGGTACGTGAGTGGGTGTACGACTGGGTCTGTGACTGGGTGTGTGAGAGGGTGTGGCAGCGGGTGTGAGGGTGTGAGTGGGAGGGTGTGAACGCTGGGGGTGATAGAGTCGGTGTACGAGGAGACAAGAGAGTGGGTGCGTAAGTGGGTGTGGAGCGCCACGGCCATGATCAGTACACAGGAAATTCCAAGGACAGACTGAAAACGAATAGTCATTCTGGTAAGAAAGACTGATTTAGATCAATATTATGTATGTGTGTATGACCGTGCGTAT
>WNGS01167840.1:27727254-27743764 GCA_020271785.1 Procambarus virginalis | reverse complement strand
AATGAATATTCTTCTAGCTTCTTGGCAATTACTAATTATGTATACTGTCATGTCTACAACTTCTTAAAGATAAATGACCAAAGAATCTCATTAACCCTTGGTTTGAAAGCCACCTTGGTGACAAAAAGGAGAACAAAGAACGAGGCAGAAACACAGACAACACAGTACAAAATATGAGTCACAACCTGTATGGAAAAGCTAGGAAGATATTCAAAGAAATTAAAGGAGAAGTGGAGAAGCTTTATGCGAATGGCAGCATTCAAAGTCAATGTGCTGCATAGACATAGAAGCATCAAATGATGAATGTCGGTGAATCACTAAGTGGTCAGGCTTCACAAAAGTAAGGGAAGACTCCGATGATGCTATTGAAGTATGCGGTATTTTCAAGTTGGAACCTGGCTTGGAACTGAACCTAGAAGATTTGAGAGAATGACACTCCCGCGAAAAAGCTGAATAGGGCGAGTTCTTTTAGCATCGAAAATACTGTATATTATGTGGTTTAAACAACTGCTTGAAATAAAATATTTTCATATAAATTCTCATAGCATATTTACGTTCCTTTAACTGAGGTATTTTTATCACTAACCATCTCCCAACTTACTATTTTCAATACTGTAACCCGAAGAATTAATTTCATCGTTTTCGAGTATGCGATATAGCCTACGGGCAACACTACCGATTTAATTTCACACGGTGCGATTTCATGAAAACCTCCCATGGTAGATAGGATTAGAGGCGGATTTTTCTTAAAACTTTCCACATAGGCCATACCCCGACCAGACTATCTCCGTCCCATATCCCAGACCATTCTCCCTGCAAATTTCGGTGAAGCTAGCCGCAAGCGTCTAACCTCCAACTTTGGACAAACTGACAAACAGCCATGCTCTTTTATAGTAAATGTAGTAAATATAGTAAATATTCTCAAACTTTAAATGGTTGAGATGCCGAGCTTGCTTGAACGCTGAAGCTTCGGCGACTAATCTGAGTATACAGAATATATATATATATATATATATATATATATATATATATATATATATATATATATATATATATATATATATATGTCGTACCTAGTAGCCAGAACTCACTTTTTGGCCTACTATGCAAGGCCAGATTTGCCTAATAAGCCAAGTTTTCCTGAATTAATATATTTTTTATAATTTTTTTCTTATGAAATGATAAAGCTATCCATTTCATTATGTATGAGGTCAATTATTTTTTATTGGAGTTAAAATTAACGTAGATATATGACCGAACCTAACCAACCCTACCTAACCTAACCTAACCTATCTTTATAGGTTAGGTTAGGTTAGGTAGCCGAAAAAGTTAGGTTAGGTTAGGTTAGGTAGGTTAGGTAGTCGAAAAACAATTAATTCATGAAAACTTGGCCTATTAGGCAGATGGACCTTGCATAGTAGGCTGAGAAGTGCGTTCTGGCTACTAGGTACGACATATATATATATATATATATATATATATATATATATATATATATATATATATATATATATATATATATATATATATATATATATATATATCAGTGAACACCTTGATAAAGCATAAAATGGATAATAAAGCAAACTGAAATCACTCAATTATGTCATCATTAAGGTATTACGTGTGAGCATAAACCCATCCAAGCAATAACATACACATACAGACAATAACATTCACGTCCAAGCAATAACATACACATACAGACAATAACATTCACGTCCAAGCAATAACATACACATACAGACAATAACATTCACGTCCAAGCAATAACATAAACATACAAACAATAACATTCACATACCAACAATAACATTCACGTCCAAGCAATAACATACACATACAGACAATAACATTCACGTCCAAGCAATAACATACACATACAAACAATAACATTCACATACCAACAATAACATAAACATACAGCAATAATATAACGCTGGCAGACAATATTTAATCAGGCACATCTGGTGGGTGCAAGTTAGTGCGCTGCGAGGATTAAATGGCCCTCTTAAATAATCTCTAATGGTCGGCGAGCACGTGAAACAACATTAAACCCTGAACCCAAAGGCTGTATTCTAAAGACAATAATACATTTAAAACAAACGTGTTGACTAGAAACCATCAAAATAGTGATCAGGTATGCTCAGTAAATTCAATAAAGGTGTGAGGCCGGAGAGTGTGTGGGTGATGGGGGAGGGACAGGGAAGTTTAGTCCTGTTAATTATGTGAAATGGTAAATGCTTTCAAGATGATCTTGCGATAAATACAGAGCAAGCAATTCCTTCGAACTGAAACACAAAGGTGTGTCCTTCAATATGGTATAATTCGCTACAGGACTGAGGGGTTACGGCCTGAAGAGAAAGACTGGATCACTAATGAGTAAGCCACAGAAAAACTATGTAACAGAGTAGATAAGCTTTATATCTGAGGAGTGGCTTAGAGAAAATAAGCTTTATCTGAGGGGTGTTTCATAGAAAATAAGCTTTATCTAAGGGGTTGTCCAGTGGAAATAAGCTTTATATCTGCGGGGTGGTCCAGAAGAGACAGGGTTCATGCCTAAAGGTGGAAGAGAGAATACAAAGTTCTGAACAACTAAAGAAAGTCCACAGTCATGCAACAAGGTTTGCCCCTCATCTGCATGGCAAGAGCTCCAAGGAGAGTCACAGAACACTGAAGGACAGGTTGAGAGAGAAGGGTGAATGTCATAAGAACCACAATATTTTTAAGGACTGAAAGCGAAGTTCAGACTGAGAAGTAACAGAGCAGCGAGACTTGGCAGAGAACGTTACAAGGTGAGTGAGATGATGACGGCAGCAAAATTCTCCTCAGGTTCTGAGACGTTATCAAACGAAACGGACTGGAAATGGGTCTCGACGTAGCAAGTTTAACAGAAGTATATACAGTATTAGAAACAATAAACCCTCCCTCTCTCACCTTCCATCACTGACACGTATGTTTAATTGCCCACACACACACAGTTGCCTCACTGATCACCCACACCTGCTTCACTGACCTCACACACCTGCCTCACTGACCTCACACACCTGCCTCACTGACCTTACATGCATCTGCCTCACTAACCACACACATCTGCCTCACTGACCACATTCTCTGGCTATTTGATGGTCGTTGTCAACAACTTATATCCTCTGCAAACAAATGTTTAGAAACATATGATAATACGAATGGAGGAAGTGAGTCTTTCTTTAACAAATAGCTGGAATTGCTGGGGTTACGAGCTGAAGCTCAGTTCTGCAAATACATTTACCTGAAGACATCCCGGTGAGTGCACACTACGCTGTATTCCTCATTCCACATTCATTGGACAACTTGGGCTGAACTTCAATACTCATAAAACACGGTTGAAAGATCGTTTCCTCGTGATTCTTGTAGATAACATTTACCCTTCATTGTAGAGTACCTCACTTCACGTGTAGGTCCATAAGCTTAAATGTGCGTTCCTTGCTTCATATGTGAGTCCCTTAACCCACA
This sequence comes from Procambarus virginalis, assembly GCA_020271785.1. Classification (NCBI taxonomy): domain Eukaryota; kingdom Metazoa; phylum Arthropoda; class Malacostraca; order Decapoda; family Cambaridae; genus Procambarus; species Procambarus virginalis. Next base: position 27,740,269 of record WNGS01167840.1, on the reverse strand, counting down.
TGTGCGTACCTGACAATAGTGGGTACCTATTACCTCGGAGAAGAGAATAAATGGTATTCAGAGAGACTTTGCAGATTCTCCCTGAGCACTCGTTGAGTATTGTCTTCTACTACCCCTACGTTTTTTATCATTGTTTTTATTGTCTCTCTCTCAATATATATATATATATATATATATATATATATATATATATATATATATATATATATAATATATATATATATATATATATATATATATATATAATATATATATATATATATTATATATATATATATATATATATATATAACTTTAGAACACTTTCCCACCAGGAGACTCGAACCCTAGCCAGCACAGAAGCCTTCCAGCAACTGGCATAACAGGTACGCCTTTAACCCACTGCACCATGCTCAGACCCTTAAAAAAGATGGTAATTTCGGAGTATTTATACACCCCAAAGATTACCATCTCCCAAGGGCAACTAGAGTAAGTGAGGGGTCACCTGCATTTCGGTGAGGTGATATGTTACAATAGTTTTGGATAAGGTGAAAACAAACTTTCAACACAAGCCAGAACGGGGTATAAGCTAAAGGGAAGGATGGAAGTAACTGCAGAGGGCCTATTGGCCCATATTTCTTGATGCTTCTATATTGGAGGGAGTCTTGAAGTGGGTAGAATATCATTGTGCATTAATTGGTTGTTGATTGCTGGTGTTGACTTCTTAATGTGTAGTGCATCGCAGATATCAAGCCACCTGCTATCGATGTATCTATCGATGATTTCCGTGTTTTTTTTTGTTAAGACTTTTCTGGTGATGGTCTGGTTGTGGGAAGAGATTTTATGTTCCTTGATAGAGCCCTGTTGCTTATGCATCGTTAATCGCCTGGAAAGAGATGTTGTTGTCTTGCCTATATACTGAGTTCTTTGAGGCTTACAGTCCCATTTGAAGGCATAGACGACAATGGTCTCTTTCAAAGCGTTCTGCTTTGTGTCTGGAGAGTTTCTCATGAGTAGATTGGCAGTTTTCTTGGTTTTATAGTAAATCTATAGTTTTATATATATAACTATAAAAACTATGGTTTATAGTTATAGTATATATATATATATATATATATATATATATATATATTATATATATATATATATATATATATATATATATATATATATATATGTGTGTGTGTGTGTGTGTGTGTGTGTGTGTGTGTGTGTGGTGTGTGTGTGTGTGTGTGTGTGTTGTGTGTGTGTGTGTGTGTGTGTGTGTGTGCGTGTGTGTGAGTGTATGTATGCATGTATGTATGTATGTATGTATGTACGTATGTATGTATGTATGTATGTAGTATGTATGTATGTATGTATGTATGTATGTATGTATGTATGTATGTATGTATGTATGTATGTATGTATGTATGTATGTGTACTCACCTAATTGTGCTTGCGGGGGTTGAGGTCTGGCTCTTTGGTCCCGCCTCTCAACCATCAATCAACAGATGTACAGGTTCCTGAGCCTATTGGGCTCTATCATATCTACACGAAGCTGTGTATGGAGTCAGCCTCCACCACATCACTTCCTAATGCATTCCATTTGTCAACCACTAACACATACATACACCTGTGTGTGTATGTTTGTGTGTGTGTGTGTGCGTGTGTGTGTGTGTGTGTGTGTGTGTCTTTAAACTCAAAAGTTTCTACTAAATTTTCTTGACGCCGCTAGATGGCGTCAATAATACCTTGCTCATGACATCACAGCCATTCGTGTGTTAAACTGCCTGAGTTTCGCGTCTTCTTATCAGGGAATTCTCGACTTTACGGAGACTAACGAGCCGCTGGGCCACTCCGCGGGCGCAGTTGGAATGGTTCCAACCCATTTTAAACGAAATATAAGATTTCGACCAGACATCCCAACATTTAGATTATGTCCTCGGCGTGAAATAGAATATCAGAAGTCCCTCCGACAACGACTGGAGAGAGGTGAAGGGGTACTGAAGAAAGAAGAGGATAGTGGAAGTTCACTGAAGTGTGAAGATGTAAGTTGAGATGTTGTTGTTGTTGCTGATGGAGGGGCGACGACGATCTTGGGATCAGAGGCGCCCCAACAACCAGTAATTACAGATGTGAGGTTATCATTCTCGATGTGAGGTAAAGAAAAATGTTGCGAGGTTAGCAAAGGGAATTTGGGGTGGGTAAGGGTGTTGCATGGAGGGTATAACTTTCTTTGAACGAAAGAGAAGTTTTATGAGGACGAAGCGCTGTGTGTGGTAGTGGCTTTGCAAGAATGTAAGAACACCATTGTTATGTACTCTTACACCTTAATATTTCTTCTTCTATATAAATAAATTAATGAGACGCTGTGAGGTAAGCAGAAGTTATGTTAGGTGAGAAGATCTGTTACGATGCAAGTTGGAAAGTTATGAAGGGAGAAGATATACTGAGCGAGAAACATATGAGGTGATATAACAATCAGTCCTGTGGGAGTAGTAGACTGTTCTGTGGAAAAATTATAATAGCATGAAATACCTCAAATGTTTTGAATGGAGTACAACTTTTGTAAGGGAATTACATGAGCATTAAGTTGTTGTTGTTGTTGTTTAAGATTCGCTACTTGGAATAAAAAAGTTCCAAGTAGCACGGGCTATGGTGAGCCCTTTTTATTTTTTTGAGCTTTAAGGCAGTTGAAGTGTTGTGCAGCCAGTTACTTACTGGTAATATTAACTCTGGTATCACTAATGGCTGTCACTGGTACTTTTGGTCCCGTGGTACTGTTTGCCTCAGGAAACTCTGTCCCTAGTACTTTTGCTAGCGTAGTATTATGTCACGGTATTTCTAAGCTTACTAAATTCTGACCCTGGGATTGGTGGGATCAGTAACTAATATTCCCGGTACTGCTGAGACCCGGTATTGTACCTGGCAAAGCTGGGAACAATAGCCACTGTCCCTAGTGCCTCTCAGACTGTTAACTACTGCCATTGCTGGAACCACTAACTTCTTTTCTTCATTCTTCTGGGATCGCTAATTACTGTTTATGTAACTTCTGAGCACGGTATCTACTGTTCCCTGATACTGTTAGGACATCTAACCCACTATCTATGTACTGTTAGGACTACTAGCTACTGTCTATGGGTCTTTCTGAAGTCTGTCTTGGGTTGTCCTGCGGCCACTAACGACCATCTCTGGTACTCTAGGAACCAATTTATATTGTCCTAATTATTGCTGGAACCGCTGTTTACTGTTACTGCTGGGACTAAAAATAATTATTGCTGTTACTGCTGGGACTAAAAATAATTATTGCTGCTACTGCTCGGACTAAAAATAATTATTGCTGCTACTGCTGGGACTAATATTAATTATTGCTGCTACTGCTGGGACTAATAATAATTATTGCTGCTACTACTGGGACTAACAATAATTATGCTGCTACTGCTGGGACTAACAATAATTATTGCTGCTACTGCTGGGACTAATAATAATTATTGCTGCTACTACTGGGACTAACAATAATTAATGCTGCTACTGCTGGGACTAATAATAATTATTGATGTTGATTCTCTGGGACTATTGTCTACTTCGCTGTTTCTGATGGAACCATCACTACTACCCATGAAACGTTTATGAGCATTAACTACCGGTGACAGGTACTGCTAGGACTACTGGCTACTGTGATACGGCTGTGACCCCTAATTGTTCTCCCTGGTACTGCTAGGAACGCAAACTACTCTTTGTTGTACTGCTGTGAATATTAAATATTGCAACTAATACTGCTGAGAGCACTGAATGTAGTATCAGGTACTGTTGGCACGGCTAAGTACTGTAATGCTGAATGCTGTGTCCCCTGATTACTGACACTGGCGCTACTTGATACACTAAATACATGCACTGGCTCTTATGGATGCTACTTAGTCTCCCCGGCATGGTGCTTCTTTTGATCAGTACTCATTGGCTCTTCTGGGACCACTAACTTCTAGGGTTTCTAATTATTACCTGGGAAATATTGAAATTTCGGAATTTGTGGGATTTTTTATTATTATTATTATGGGTCTTGAGCCTAAAAATAAATGCGTAAATGTACATAATAAAGAGAATGGTATACAGATTATGCAGCTTGGTGTTTTCATGTTATAGAATGGGCATAAATTCACTGGAACGCATACACAGAAGACACTTAATTCCACGAATTGGAAACCTTCACTGTCTAGACACAAAGCTATCTTTACTTTTATAAAAGTAAACGTGACATGACATGACGTGTAAATGGATAAAATGGTGTAATACAATGTATGTGAATTTTTGATTGATTTACATAAAGTAGAATACCCAATAATGTGTATAAATTGGATATGTTTAGATGTAGGTAACAACTGGGTAAAAATTGTTTTTGAAATAGAGCTTTTTTTATGGAGCAAATTACTGGGTAACATAACGCAGGATCACAGAACGGTTTCAGGTGCAGGTTAAACACAACCGCCGAAATCTTTAATTTATAAGAGCTGCATCGATCAATAGTTACCAATAGTTTAATTTTCTTGTTGTTAACCATTTATTACAAAAGGAAGTGTCTCATTAGACCGGTTTAGGGTCAGACAACCGCTATTTGACCCAAAGGCAAGTCTGTCACTGACAGTGTAATTCTTCTCGGTAGTCAGTTACACCGGGAGTGTTATAGTGAGGATGGAGTATTCTTAACTACAATAAGATTATTTTAATTATCCTATGAAATTATCTAACGACGACCTGTTTGGATTTCTCCTCCACGTGATCCTATTTTAAACTGAATTATTAGATGTAGTCTTCCAAAGACTTTCCTCTCAGAATGGAAGACCATATTGTTGATCTAAAGTTTCACAGAAATAATCATATGAGCCCGACAAAAAATTTTTGGATTGCGCAATTTCTGAAATGTCTTAAATCTGCAAATGATTTTACTGTAGATTAAGAGACGTACCTTGTATATGTAGTTCTTTATACAATCACTTACCAGTCAATACAAATCTTTAGTACTTCGACAATGTGTCAAAGGACTTTGTCTTGTACTGCATCTTTTCAGGAACATTCTTGGGTACTCTTAAGTAGATAGCCGAGAGGAAAGGTGACCTTACAAGTGTAAAAAAGCTTACCTAGTTTGACAAATTAGCATAATTGAGCAAACACCAAAGGAGATAGCATTGCAGGAGACGGTTAATCAACCCGTCCTCTAGAATAATACATTTCATTTTGACGTATAAATCCGCTGTCAAATTTTGTTGTTTTTTCTAAAAATCACAGCAGCTTGCAAAATTTATGTGATGTCCCGTTTTTTATTTGTGGCTGCTCAGGTTAGGTTAGGGTAAATTATTACATGAGGGCTCATAACAAACGCTCTCGAGAGGACGGCCTGGTTAAATACACCCTGACTCGAGAGCATTTAGCCTACTTGTAAAGATCACAACTTGCTTTCAAAATCTTAAATAAATACAATTGTTCAAATGTTTCATTTCATTATCCACTGAACTAGCGGCTTAGCGGATAACGATTTTAGTTAGTATTTTTCAGTTTAGAATATATTCATCAATCCCTGTCGTCTAATATTTTCTCTGTAGGTATACTCATAATGACATGTCGCATAGCTGTGCACATTAATGGGATTCTTCGAAGAAATTAACCGCAGGAATTTAGCATCCACGTTTACTCTTTAAACGATGATCCATGTCTTCCACAGACAACACAGGGCGGTAAAGGGCCAGAGAACGTTAGCTGTGTCTAACCTTTACCTAATGCCCTAACCAGCAAGTGGGAAAATATTCATCTGTTAACTTTCCAACTGTTTGTGCCATTGCGGAGAACTGTAAAGTGTCTGTGGGAAAGCCCAATGGGAAATGCAACAGTAGCGGCTCGCTTGGTTTGAACAAAACTCTTCAAAGTAATGGTATTGCTACGTAATCCGTCGGCACTCCCCTCTTCCCTCCTCTCTCAGTTGATGGGAAGTAGAAAAGAGTTGCGTTGGGGTAGTCGGTTGAAATCTTGCGTATGTAATGATCTTGGTAAAGTTCAAAGGACAATATGAATTTCGAGTTTCTCTTACCTTCAGACCAGCGCTGTTGAAACCTGAGAACCTTCCTTAGGATCTCAGAAATGGGATGCAAGGTTTCCTGTATTGTTCCTAATGTACATTTACATAGCTTTGTTTACCCAATGTCCACCTACACATTTTCCTTGACATGGTGCCTTTCTTTTGATAATTACTTAGTGTGCCTCCGATTCGTTTATACTTCTATACAGGTCTTGGTGAAGCAGATGCCTATACTCACCTAGTTGTACTCACCTAGTTGTGCTTGCGGAGGTTCAGCTCTGGCTCTTTGGTCCCGCCTCTCAACCGTCAATCAACAGGTGTACAGTTTCCTGAGCCTAATGGGCTCTATCATATCTACACTTGAAACTGTGTATGGAGTCAGCCTCCACCACATCGCTTCCTAATGCATTCCATTTGTCAACCACTCTGACACTAAAAAAGTTCTTTCTAATATCTCTGTGGCTTATTTGGGCACTCAGTTTCCACCTGTGTCCCCCTAGTGCGTGTGCCCCTTGTGTTAAACAGCCTGTCTTTATCAACCCTGTCGATTCCCCTGAGAATCTTGAATGTGGTGATCATGTCCCCCCTAACTCTTCTGTCTTCCAACGAAGTGAGGTTTAATTCCTGCAGTCGCTCCTCGTAGCTCATACCTCTCAGCTCGGGTACTAGTCTGGTGGCAAACCTTTGAACCTTTTCCAGTTTAGTCTTATGCTTGACTAGATAGGGACTCCATGCTGGAGCCGCATACTCCAGGATTGGTCTGACATATGTGGTATATAATGTTCTGAAAGATTCCTTACACAAGTTTCTAAAGGCCTATGTGTATCTGCTTATGTTTTTGCTTTCGTATTGGCATCCCGAGTGATATTTAGGACTTTTTGATTATCCTGCGACACAAACGGTGTAAGTCTTCCCGGTTTGGTGCATCCTCTTGATAATTAAACTTACTTTTCGTCCCTTTGTTTCATCTTTATCATATCACTCGGCCTTTTTACTTCTGCTTATTTATGGCATTAGCGATATGATCCATTATGTCTTGCTCTCTGCTGTCTTGTTATCACATCTCCATTCTTCATTTTCCCACTCCAGGACCCTCTTTTGCATGCAAAAATCACCGAGGAACGCAATTCCCGGGATATCAAATTATCTTCCAAACTTCTGAAGACGTGGGAAATACAAATCCCATTGTGTAAGCTCGTTACAAAGTTTTTGAATCTTCATGTCGATGTGATCACTAACATAAGCTGCCTGTATCCAGTCTGATGGTGATTGCTGGGTTGGGAGTATATCTTAAGACTGGAGGTGAGAAGAGGTTCGGAGGCGAGGAGAGGTTTAGAGGCTCGTAAAGATGTATGTTTAATAGAAGTTTCACGTTGTGCAAATATAGATGTGGACTCTTTTAAGTAGAGGTGTAATTGAAATTTAACGCAACAGTGATGAAGTTATCTTCTGCTAATCGTCTGCTTTGTGATACATGATATCTAAATATTACGTCTTCAGCCTGATGACCAAAAAAGTTAGGCATCCATAATGAGAATAATAATGATGTGTCCGGATAGGATCATAAGAATCTGCGAAGGCTTAGGAGAGGATGTTCATCATTACAGCACTAACACATGGGACTCACCTGCTCAGTTTGTGACTGTAAATGTCATATTACCAACCTGTCCTCACACTTTATCTAAGGCAGTTTTCCTCTATAGATCACAGCGTTAATTATCAACATCAACAGTTTTAGTGAAATTATAATATTGACAAAATATAGACTCTTCTTTGGACTAAGGATTTTTTTCAGTGATATTCCTGCGCGGGCCCTAAGCCTCTGGCTGGCTCATTAAGTGTTGCTTGTTTCTGTTTTACTTGGGCGGAGTATGAGTATTTATGACTCGTATGGTCGCTTCAGTAAGATTTCGTCCCACGTGTTTAACAACTTCTAGTCTGTTGAATCTAAGTTAAAATCTTGATAGGTTTGTAACTCTTCAATGCGTTAGATAATAAGGATAATCGACCTAGGTTTGCTAGGTAAGTCAGATAAAAAGAACTTCACATTTAGTACTTGTTAGATTGTGAATGCTGGTGGTTCGTTTTCCTAATTATTCGAAATTTGATTTTGTTTTCCTTTAGTGTTATGGAACACAAAGTATTTCCTTATTATTAAGTTAATCTGGTGTTCTGGCTGTGTAACTTACAACTGCCATTTACCTTCACCAAACTATAATACAGCTTAGTACGTGAGTTAGAGACGTAACATAGCCACCTTTTAACGACCCCTCTTCTCTAGATTATCTCTCCTGGTGCTTCTCCTGATCGGAAAAAAGCATTCATTCGACAATAGTGTTCTTAATGAAAGGGCAATGATAGCATGAGAAACATGTCCAAGAGCTCTCTATTGGGAAAATATATATCACAGAATCAGAGCACTTATGGTGTCTCACTCCACACAATTCCAGGTGCAGGGAGCATGTGGACTCTCGCACAACACAACCCCAGCTGCAAGGAGGCGATGAACTGTTGCACATTGTCCGTCTCGTCTGATGAGGAATACAACCCCGACCTCATATCTTAGGGATAAAGTGTGAAACTCAGACTAGTATGGGATCGTTTACTGTAACAGTTGTGCCAGGATATGTACATTATAATACAACAATTGAAATGCGTATTGTACAAGTAACATTATCAATTAAAGAAATGAAGGCCCAAAATGAGGAGATATCGGCTGATGTAGGAGCTCATCGCAGTCAGTTGGTGTAGTTATGGTAGCGGTTGTAGTTGTGTTAAATATGTGTAAGACCTGCATTTCCTACTGCCGGGCTCCTCTCGTCCTGGGTCTTGAGTAAGTGAAGGATGGAAGGAAGTTACCGAGTTCTGACCTTTCAGGATAGCGTTACTGAAATCTCAGCATTGCTCGCAAAGCTTTATGGGAGCTCAAAATTACCCCGGGGCTCATTTTCTTTTAACAATCTAAAGCTCAACAAAATCGAACAATAGATAAGCTCAGAAGGGCCCTTTGGACTTCATAAGGGCTTCACATCGCTTACCAGGATCTTACAAAGATCTAACAGAACTCACAGAGCTCACAGGACCTTAATAAAATCTCACACATAACACACAAAGCTCTTAATGGTAAATTGATTTTGAAATGGAACCTTTTCAAAATTGATCCTTTCCAAGAATCCATGAAATTGGAGTTGTTTCACATGATCAGTTTAAAATTAAATTAAACAATTCTTTAAGTATTCCTAAGTTACTTGATTTAAATTGGGGAATTAAGGGTATATTTAATCCGTATATATTAAGGGAAACTGATAAGATGAAAGCAGCTCCTGAAAGGTACACGGGCACTGAAAGAGAGTACCGACCAACCATTATAAGGCAGAAAGGAAGTGTCCACACGACTAGTTTTATTTTTTCTTGATAATTATGGTACACACACACTCCGATAGGACACAGGCAAAAAAATATATGTATAGTTCATATTATATATAATATGATATATATCATATATATATATATATATATATATATATATATATATATATATATATATATATATATATATATATAAATAATTATATATAAGGCCGGGCGCGACCCACTACACCCCCCGAGAAACAGATGTGATCTTCCTGGAAGAGATTTAGATTCATCTTGAAACCTATGTTTAATGTGGTGGAAAACAAAAACTTTGTTGACTCTCCATCTTTTACTATTTTCTTCATCTTGATGTCATCGTCTCGAGTAGGGAAAATGAATCATTATTTTGAAAATTACCGTTCAAAACGGCTGGAACACATTCCTTTTCCAACTTTATTAATAAATTTAGAGAAATAAGTTTGTTTCGTTTTGTTTCAGTTTTTTAAATCATCGGTTTAAACCTAATTTCGAAAACAAGAATCACTAGTATATATTACTGACTCAATCTTAAGACCGTCCGGGATGATAATATCTGATACTCACTAATTCTTGTGCATTTTTCTTCATGTTTCATCACAATGTGCGTGCATTGGTGTGCACCTCCCTCACAAGGGCACTTGTATGGGCGTTTGTTGTGGCTAACCTTTGTTTGTGTCACTACAGCGTGGAGTACGTAATACTATACAAGAGAAGTACACAGGCACAGTCGGAACACATAATGCCGACATATCACTTGAGGTAAAATGAAGTCTTTTGCGTTGATGTATCCCTCATTTCACCACTTGCACGATGTGACCAGAGAAGGCGAGAATTGAACACATATTTGGGCTTTATACATGTTTGTGTGTCTGAGTGTGTGTGTGTGTGTGTGTGTGTGTGTGTGTGTGTGTGTGTGTGTGTGTGTGTGTGTGTGTGTGTGTGTGTGTGTGTACTCATCTAGTTGTGCTTGCGGGGGTTGAGCTTCGGCTCTTTGGTTCCGCCTCTCAACCGTCAATCTACTGGTGTACAGATTCCTGAGCTTCTCGAACTCTATCATATCTACATTTGAGACTGTGTATGAAGTCAGCCTCCACCACATCACTTCCTACTGCATTCCATTTACTTACTACTCTAACACTGAAAGAGTCCTTTCTAACGTCCCTGTGGCTCATTTGGGTACTTGGTTTCCACCTGTGTCCCCTTGCTTGCGTACCACTTGTGTTAAACAGTTTATCTTTATCTACCCTGTCAATTCCTTTGAGAATTTTTGTATGTAGTAATCATGTATTCCCGAGCTCTCCGAGGTAGTGAGCGTGTGTGTATGTGTATGTGTATGTGTGTGTGTGTGTGTGTGTGTGTGTGTGTGTGTGTGTGTGTGTGTGTGTGTGTGTGTGTGTGTGTGTGCGTGTGGGGCGCTTGGAATTGTTTGTATTATGAGAAGTATTTGTGAAGTGTGAAGTGCAGTGGTGTGCTGTAGATGCACGGTATTACAGCCTAGCATAGAGTAATTTAGAGGTAAGGGGGAGAAGGGGGCCGCTGCCTCGTGAAGGATATTAGAACCCATACAACTCAGGGTTCAGTTCACAAGTCAGGATCGCAGCTTAATCGATATGTTCTCAGTCCATACGTCAAGGCGAATTCTGGTAATTGGGAAACACAAGTTGCTCGAACTCTTATAAGTGATTCCTCCGTCTGGACGAACGCAGGATTCACTTGTTTAGTAGCGTAGAGAAAGTAGAGAATAATAGTGAAGCATACAGAGAAAGGGTTGAAGAGATAGTGAGAGAAGCGAGTATAGATGAGAAAGAAAGACAAGAAAAATGGAAATACGCGAAAGAGGAGGAGAAAGGAGAGAAATAGAAATTTAAACAGTCAAGAGTAGAATAACGAGAGTTAAGTAACAGTAGTAGTCAGGAACAATCGCTTGCGGAATTGATATATTGAGTCAAACTAATGTGTTCCTTCCGCTAGAGTAACAGTTTATTATTAATAAACTTATCCCATTGTTCCTCGTGGACTATGGGATAAATTTATTAATTAAGAACGCATGGGTATTCACGCTTTGGTATTCATTAATGCCAAAACAACAAAACCCATGACCGAAGGGGTTACCATCCAGGCCAGGGAAAGTACAGGAAACCTTGTACCAGTTAAGGAAAATTTATATCTAATCCTTATTCAGATAAGTAGTCTGTAGAACCACTTGGGTGCTCATGTGTATGAGTGGCATGATTCTCCAGTTATACATGAAGGGAAGAGGTCGTCATGCAACACAAACAAGGACATACACCGATGCCGGAATAGTGCAACAACATGCTCATAGTCATTCGTGTAATTTTTTGCAGATTCTTAAATGGTCTAAATTACTGGAAGGAGGAGGAAGGTGATGGGGGAAAGGGAAGGTTTCGTTACAGATTTGGACAAATACTGACCCTAAGGAGGAAAGTGGCATTTTCGATATACAGAATTAGTCGAGATTTTTAGCGTCTAATTATCGTCACCAATGCTAAGTGTATACAGCATGAATTAGATTTGCTGTTGGAGAGTGTACATACCGTTGCTTTCTAGTTGGTGATTCCAGTTTTGTATTAGAACAAAATATTATGTCTCTGTAAGAGGAACTTTGACATTGAATATCTTGCATTTGACTAACTCGGAAAAGACGAGGTGAATTGTCTTACTGGGTTGGAGATAAAGACGTTGATAAGACACTTGAAAGAAGGGATAAGCGATTCGAAGGGATAAGAAACAAGGGCTTCCTAGAACACAGGTAATGAAGAATTGGGGGGTTTGTAGGGCACCTGTAAGAAAGGGAAAAGGGGTTTGTAGGATATAAGGTATAAAGGATTCCTGGATACATGCAAGACAAGAAAAAGGGCTCCTAGGACACATGTAAGGCAGACGAGTTAATTCGTAGGACACTTGCAAGAAAGATGGGATTTACAGGACACTTGCAAGGAAGAAAGGGGTTGCAGGACACTGCAAGGAAGGTGGTCGTTTGCAACAGTAACCCGAAGGTTAATGGGGCTTCGAGGTGGCGTTGTTCTTATCTCTGATAAATGTTAATGTTCTTCATTTCTGTCAATAGAGTTCCATTCCTATTAATTAGTTCCACTGGCCCTGCGGATTAATGCGTGAGCCTGATTAACCATTAGATTAAAAAGTTATAAAAAGTTTATCATCATTCAAGGTTTAAATTAGTATCATGCAAGAAAATTTCTAGTAACATAGGGGAATTTTACATATATTTTAAAGTCTTAATAATGATATCTGGGATGGTTGGTAAACCGCTTTTCTCGATTTGCCTTTTTATGTGAAAGATTTTATATTATTAGAGCACCAGACAATAACGAGAGTTATTTTAGAGCAACGGCAACCACGAAGGGATTAAAGTTCGTAAGAGGATGAGACGAGCGATAGTGGGATTGTAATGACAGGATAAGAATGGCGACAGGGAGAGGAATAGTGACTGGAGGGGTATCAGGGAGCGCTTCATGTTGACAAGCGGGATTAAATTAAGAAGTCATGCTCATCCAATTATCTTCAACACTTGATGTGTCGTGATTGTATGCCACGTGTGTTTATGGCCAACTTTTC
>WNGS01167840.1:27704851-27718812 GCA_020271785.1 Procambarus virginalis | reverse complement strand
TTAGTAGTCAGGAACAATCGCTTGCGGAATTGATATATTGAGTCAACTAATGTGTTCCTTCCGCTAGAGTAACAGTTATTATTAATAAACTTATCCCATTGTTCCTCGTGGACTATGGGATAAATTTATTAATTAAGAACGCATGGGTAATTGCTTTGGTATTCATTAATGCCAAAACAACAAAACCCATGACCGAAGGGGTACCATCCAGGCCAGGGAAAGTACAGGAAACCTTGTACCAGTTAAGGAAAATTATATCTAATCCTTATTCAGATAAGTAGTCTGTAGAACCACTTGGGTGCTCATGTGTTGAGTGGACATGATTCTCCACGTTATACATGAATGGGAAAGAGGTCGTCATAGCACACACAAACAAGGACATACACCGATGTGCCGGAATAGTGCAACAACATGCTCATAGTCATTCGTGTAGTATTTTTGCGATTCTTAAATGGTCTAAATTACTGGAATGGAGGAGGAAGGTTGGATGGGGGAAAGGGAAGGTTTCGTTACAGATTTGGACAAATACTGACCCTAAGAGGGAGGAAAGGTGGCATTTTCGATATACAGAATATAGTCGAGATTTTTAGCGTCTAATTATCGTCACCAATGCTAAGTGTATACAGCATGAATATAGATTTGCTGTTGGAGAGTGTACATACCGTTGCTTTCTAGTTGGTGATTCCAGTTTTGTATTAGAACAAAATATTATGTCTCTGTAAGAGGAACTTTGACGATTGAATATCTTGCATTTGACTAACTCGGAAAAAGACGAGGTGAATTGTCATACTGGGTTGGAGATAAAGACGTTGATAATGGACACTTGAAGAAGGGATAACGAGTCGAGACGGGATAAGAAACAAGGCTTCCAGTAGAACACAGGTAATGAGAGAATTGGGGGGTTTGTAGGGCACCTGTAAGAAAGGGCAAAAGGTGTTTAGTAGATATACGGTATCAGGATTCCTGGATACATGCAAGACAAGAAAAAGGGCTCCTAGGACACATGTAAGGCAGACGAGTTAATTCGAGGACACTTGCAAGAAAAGATGGGAATTTACAGGACAACTTGCAAGGAAGAAAGGGGTTTGCAGGGACACTGCAACGGAAGGTGGTCGTTTGCAACAGTAACCCGAAGGTTAATGGGGCTTCGAGGTGGCGTTGTTCTTATCTCTGATAAATGTTAATGTTCTTCATTTCTGTCATAGAGAGTTCCATTCCTATTAATTAGTTCCACTGGCCCTGCGGATTAATGCGGAGCCTGATTAACCATGTAGATTAAAAAAGTATAAAAAGTTTATCATCATTCAAGGTTTAAATTAGTATCATGCAAGAAAATTTCTAGTAACATAGGGGAATTTTACATATGTTAAAGTCTTAATGAATGATATCTGGGGATGGTTGGTAACCGCTTTTCTCGATTTGCCTTTTTTATGTGAAAGAATTTTATATATTAGGCACCAGACAATAACGAGAGGTATTTTAAGGCAACGGCAACCACGAAGGGATTAAAGTTCGTAAAGAGGATGAGACGAGCGAAGTGGGATGTGTAATGGACAGGATAATGAATGGCGACAGGGAGAGGATAGTGACTGGAGGGGTATACGGGAGCGCTTCATGTTGACAAGCGGGACTTAAATTAAAAGTCATGCTCATCCAATTATCTTCAACACTTGATGTGTCGTGATTGTATGCCACGTGTGTTTATGGCCAACTCTTTCTCACCACTTTTCCACCATGTACAGCTCCACCATTGACACATCATACACAATGATCAAACGGATAACGTAGGCTCACATTAGTAGACCTTTACATGGCTATATGTAGAATGGTGAAGCAATTTTTAATATTAGACTGTCAGAAAAGGAGCAATACATTCAGGACCTGGTGACAAAACTCGTCAAAGGGTAATAATTCTTGTAAGAGTAAGAGTAAGGGTTTTGACTTACAAAATATCTGAATAAAGTACAGGAACATAGAGATATACTATCGATATTTAATAGTAGTAGCAAAGGAAATGATATGCTCATGGACGAAACGAGGCAAGAAGACTGAAAGGGAAGTGACAGGGAGGAAATGGTTCAGTCTTTGGTAGTGAACACTATAGTGAGGTGAGAAAATGATTGAAGGTTCACCATGACTCCGTCTCGCTGGCGACTGCCTGACTAGACATAAACATCATGCTCGCTATATATGAGACACCAGGAGGGATCCACAAGTCATGGAACATTCTCATACGTGAACATTTTTACTTAAATATAATGTCAAGTTCCTGAACAACCCTTCCTTTATAGCGCCACCAGCCATCACTGTTTATTATAAATCTTGTGTAAACCATAGAACAAGAAGTAATTTATATAAACCTTGAGCTTAAACAGCGAGAATCGACTGTGCATGCGCGAAGCTCTGCCAGAGAGGGAGAGGATCATTCAACGGATGGAAGAGTCAGACGTTAAAGGTCTGCCCTCCAGATATCTTTAGGACAGGCCATGACATCGAACCCTATATCCCAGTGAGTCACGAACGAACGGGACAAACATTGGTCGTGATACACTGTACAGATGCAACGCCATCGAAGGGGATATAAAATAGCGAATCATAGGATACGTTCGTGACGATACAAAACGAGGGGTAAAGTGTCTTGTATAATCTGGGGATATAGATGTATAAGAGGGGTTATTTTTTCGGCACTTTGAAAATGGACATGTTCTTTGTCCTCTGGTTACCAGACGGCGTGAAGCCGTCAACACTCAAGGTACATTATGACCAGTGAAAAATACAATTGTTCACTTCGTACAGCAAAAGTTAGCAGACTATACACTGCTGGCTCTCATAGCCCAAATTTCTTGAAAAGGAAATCTTTTCCTTTAGACATAACATCAGTTACGGGATTCTGTGTGGCTAAGTCGCCAAGTTTGCCCATCAGGTTTCCTTCACCCATTGGGTTGGGTATCCCGGAAAGTCCTGCCCCTAAGCCACCGGGTAACGCACCAGCTAGACCACCGGGCTTCTCCTCTTTATTGTCTCCTTCCTTGGAGGCTGCTGGGTCATGCTCAACAGGTTTAGGGGAAGTTGCATCTTCTTCAAGTGGATCGTTCAAGTCGAAGTCTTCCATTAGTTGGTCCAAATCTGCAGAAGAAATGGTGGGTCCGTTGTCCGGATCTTCATCAAGAAGATCGAGACCATTGAGTTTAGCCCGAGAAGCGGCTGTAGTGGCCGGAGTGCCCGCTGACGAGGTCGTGTTGGGGTACGCAGCTCCTGCCAAGGTTCCTGACGATTTGTTGACGCCTCTCTCTCGCGACACTGACCTACCACCTCTCTCCGCCGCGCTGCTGATGGTGCCTGGGTCTTGGTGGTGGTCCCCCAGGGCCCCCTGGGCCCCCTTCATATCCTGTGGAAAGAGCAAAAAAGAATGAATGATGTGATAACTATATTTTTTTCCTAATGTGCTTTAAATAGCATTATACAACTGCCAGCGTGTGTTTCTCTAAGCTACTTGGGAAGGTGTGCGAGATAAACATGCGCCAAATCGCCTGCGCCGCTGCTCTTCTGCGCAGGCGTGATAAGTTGGCACTCCAACAGGGATCTATACACTTATAATCAGTTTGGTTTTCACACAATTTAGATCAAAGGCTGTGTGAGTTTATTTACGTGTTTTTTAGTAGAAAGAATTGAAAGTGAAGAAGCTAAACGAGGAGAAAACTGCTATACAAGCCAGGAATCCAAACCAAGATCTAGGAATAAGGATGAGAAGGACCCATGCGCCGTCTTCATGCAGTATTCGGTCTTCAAATCGTTCAACTCGCTTCATGAACGTGGCCACTCACTCGGGGACATTTCTTGTGACGTTACCAATCAAATCTTCAAGATCTACAAAAAGTTAGCGTTGGACAAGGTATACTAACAAATAGTAATCGAACAGCTGGCACCTACACTACTAAATAAATAAAATAAAATAAAACATCTCGTTCCAGCCATTTACTGACTACACAAGGTCACACTTAAGGCCCAATACTTCTATTGCAGATAGTTGTCAGCTTGCCTCAGAGCGCTGACCATTGACTGTTACGTACTAATATGAACATTAGCAAGCCCTTAAACTTTAACTGCTGACATGAAAAGACTTTTCCTAAAAAGAGGTAATGTCATAGGCTAAGAGATAATCAATAATCTTCCTTTATGCTATCCCCTACCATCAGAACATTTACGAAATCTCCAGCTATCCACCAAGTGCACTGCTGTCGATTCTCGTTGTTCTGGTAGTTTGATCAAAGTAAAGTATGCACTATAATATGAAGCTTGATGCTATAGTATATAAATCACTCATAACTAAGCTGCAGTATACTCGGCAAGGTTTCATTCAAACATTTTTGTGTCCATGTTCGAGATCTTGTATCTCATACGCCAATCGGGTCGTTCGTCTGTACAGTAAACAGTTTACGACCACCGAAGAACATCGAGGTCGTCTTCAATCCAAGCGTCTCGGTCCTCGTAAAGTGATAGTGAATACATACTGAGTCGCACTGATTGAGGTAAGAGGTTCAGATCTCATAAGTGCTCTATGAAGCCTGGCCAGCCAAGCAGGTCGAGTATTGATTATATACAAAAGCCTTACTTAAAGCCATCGGATCGGAAAACTTAATTTAATTAATTCATATTCAAAATATCAGAAAGAAGTTTATAAAGTATTTAGAATATATATATATATATATATATATATATATATATATATATATATATATATATATATATATATATATATATATATATATATACATACATACATATATATATATATATATATATATATATATATATATATATATATATATATATATATATATATATATATATATATATATATATATATATATATAGTTAAAACATTTTGAACTTGCTATATATAAATGTACGCTACAGCTTATCGCGTTCTACAATTCTGTACAAACTATAACACAATAGGCTTCTACAATGATTACCAACTGTTTCTGAAGCTAGTAGATTATGGTTATATCTAATAGCTACGGGTATCTACTTTAGATGAGGTTATCAAATAGGTGTTAACAAGTCAGCTAATCTTTATATCCATCTTGTGGATATTGACTCATGCGACCATAATCCACCGAGAAGGAAGGGAAAAGGGAGGAATTAAGGAGAACTCTGATCGCTTTCCACAGCAATGAAGGAGGCGAATATGACGAGAAGCGAGGCACCTGAGTACCTTGCCTGGGTCCAGCACGGGAACATCACCATACCTAAGTTACCTGACTCTTGACACCCCACGGATGTTCTCCCTCACTTCTTGAACTCGCGCATAACTGCTTGAGCCGCTGCAAGAACATGTTAATATATTCATGAGAGAATGTGACCTTGCTGCAGCCGCATTAAATTTTTGTTTAAGCTCTGGTGAGTGCTGTGATGGAAAACAATTGTGTGAGAGAGTAGGATGACAAACGAATGTGTGTTGTCAAACTTCGGCCACAGATGGTTGTTTATATCAGTGGGTTAGCACAGGTGATAGCTGGGGTCCGATATACCACGTCAAACTAACGTTTGCCTCTAGGGCGACTATCGGAAAACGTTAGAATGAAAGTGCTGTAAATAATGCCCCCATTTATACTGAAAGGTGAGACATCAAACGAACGTTTGTGACAATATGTGCAGCGATAAACGAGAGTTTGTGTTAAAGTGTCATGAAGAGCAGTTTCAAGAAGTGTGACCTAACATCCGGGAAGTATAATATGTAAAAAATGTCAGTTTTATATTCGTAGGTGCAAAACAGCGTTATATGTTTATATGACTCAACGCTGGTCTGTAACAAGCAAACAAAATAAAAATACGAAACAAAAAGAAGGGTGAGCAAGCAACAATGTACTATAAAACACCTAAAGCTACAATAACAATGATAACAGCCACCAGCCACGATAACAATATTAAACGAAGAAGCACAAGTGTTCCATCTGGAAAGCCATGCTCAGTCTTTCTCTCATGAAAGGCATTAAACAGGGAAAGTTCAGCAAAGTTAACTGTGAAGAAGAAGAAACAACAGACTAGAGACAGGAAACTAAGGGAGACCATAAAATAGGGAAAGGAAACTCAGAGACACGATAGATTAGAGATAGGTAACTGAGGGAGACAATTGACTAGAAACAGGGAATCAGTGGATATGATAGATTAGAGATAGGCAATCGGAGTAGACAATAGACTGGATATAGCATAAAATAGAGCAATGGAAAGAGACGGGGGAGGGATGATACGAGAAAAAAAAGATAAAACGAGATAATGAAAAAGAGATAATGGCCGAGATAACAGTGAAAATAAAAAGTGATCAGACGGAGAGAAATTAAGGAGAAGAGCGAGGAGATAAGAGAAGATATCAGGAAGGGAAGGGAAGAGAGCAGATATCAGTTTTGTTTACAATTTGTATGTCAAAAAATAAAAAACATATTTAAATTTGAAAAGTTACAACAAATAAATCAGAAAGAGGATATCAAAGAAAGAGAGAGAGAGAGAAGAAATATCAGAGTGGAAAAAGAGACATCGAGGAGTGGACAAAGAAATGGGATACAAAAAATAGGGGAAGGATAGGTGACAGGAAAGAAAGTGGATAATGGATAAGCTGACCAAAGAGGAAGATGGCTAAAGTGTGTTAAAGCAAATCCCACGCAGGAGACATATATAGGTTGAAAGAGAAATAAAGAGAAAAGAAAAAGAGAATTTAAAGATACGAGACATAGAAAAATAGAATGAGGATCGAGAAAGAGAGAGAAACTTTATACATATACATTATATGTATATATATATATATATATATATATATATATATATATATATATATATATATATATATATATATATAATATATAATATAGATATATATATATATATATATATATATATATATATATGTTGGTAGCAGTCATTCTTGTAGACATATATTATTGCAGACGAAAGGGTGAGATAAATATTCTAGTACGAATCTACTCTTTATTTTCTTATGCTTTTATTCACTTCAAATTAACTTTGTAAACTTTATTTTACAATTGTATTATGCCATGACACTAGGAGATAACCCTTGTCAACATATGTCCAGGGATGAAGTGAAGGTGAAGCACCTTTATTACGAGCCAGTAGGCCCATTGCAACTTACCAATCCCTTACGTTTCCATGATGGCTGGGACACATATGTTTCGTCGTATTCTCCATGACAGAAGTGTAATTTGTTGTGAGTTGGTTGATAATAGTGGGTTTAGTTTGCTTAATGTATAATGCCTCACCAATGTTCAGTCTTCTATTGCAATGTATTTGTCGAATATTTCAGTGTTGTTTTCAAGATATCACTGGTGATAATCTGGTTAGGTATTGGGACTGTGTGGTCTTTGATAAAGCCTTGTTTCTGTGCATTAGAGATGTCGTTGTCTTGCCTATATATAGAGATTGTTGGGGCTCAAAGTCCCTAAGTGGACATGTGAAGTTAAGACGACGTTCGTCTCTTTCAAAGAAGAGTTTTATTTGGTGTCAGGAGAGTTTTCTATGGAACTTTTCCAAGGAGAAGTTGCTGTGGAATATTTTAATAGTAGAGACCGGTAATGTACTGTTTTCTGTTTTGTCTCAGGTTGCATGGCGGCCCACGTTCTTTTTATGACATTTTCGTCATATTCATTAGAGAATCCATTATTGACCAGGACCTGCTTTACTCTACCGAGTTCCTAGTCAACCTCCTTCCAACTGGAGCTGTGTGGGGGGACGGGTTACACAGGCATTGATATCAGTCTGCTTGTACCTATCGAGGCAATCGCTCTTAGCGTTAAGGCTAATCATTATATGATAGTTTCCTTAGTGCAGACTGTACTGTGAAAGCCATCATTCCTTAACGAGATTGTTACATCTAGGAAAGGTAGTCCACTTCCACTCAAAGACACTACGGGCTCACCATAGCCTGTGTTACTTGGAACTTTTCGTTCCAGGTAGCGAATCTTTAACAACAACAACTTCCCTCACAATTTCGTAAATCAACCTTAGCCCTGAATTTCCCTCAAATGCATCCTTTTGCCTTAGCAAGTGATCAACATCAGGTACCTACAGGAATATGTCGTCAAAGTATTTACAGTGTATACTCGGCTTAGGCCCATGTCAACAAGAACTTTCTGTTCGACAGTACCCATATAAAAATTAGCAAATTAAGATACCAAGGTGACACCCATAGCGCCGCCGTCTACTTGTTTATACATACACTCATTAGGACCCAGGAAGGGAACTTCTTAAGTACATGCCTTGAGTAGCTTCTTAAGTGTGCCTCCTGGGATATCAAAGTAAGTATAAGCTGGAACCCGATAAACTCTATCCATCATTATTAGTCTCATCCACGAGCACATTGGTGAACAACAGCTCAACATAAAGAGACGCTTAATGCTTTCTGCTACAATCATTGATCTTACTTTTACTGTCATATACAATAATACATGTAAGTCACGGATAAATTCACGTGTAATGAAAAATCTAAGAATTTTTACCGGTCCATCTCATATAGTTTGGTCATAACATGACAGATTATTTCCTAAATTAAGAGAGTGATTTGGTTCTAAATGAGGTTGATTCCGGCGAAATTTGGAAAACTATCGCCAGATCGGGGAACCGCAGTTAGATTCCTAAACAGAGACGTCAATAATGGATGCTCTAATGAATATGTCGAAAAGATCATTTAAAGAAAGGTGAGTCGCCATATCCGGTCCCTACTATTCAAATATTATTCAAGAACTTTTTCCTCATTGTCCACAAAACAGGAGAGAGAGACATGAAAAACTTTATTTATTGAAAGGTGACCCTTACCGATACGAACATGAAGGTCGAATAATATATCAGCATAGCAAGAAGACTACCAACTTGCGTATGAAAAACTCTCCTCACACCAAACAAAACCCTTTGAAAGAGACGCATGTCGTCTTTCCCTTCTCATGCCCTTCTTTGTCTTCTCATACAGAAGCATATGTATGCTTCTCAAGCATATATATATGCTTCTCTTTGTCTGGGAACTGTCAGCCCCATTGAACTCAATATATGGGCAAGACCACAACATCTCTGTCAAGATGCCATTAACACCCAACTAACATCAAATTACACTCTGCTATTTTCGATAACACGTGAAACACACAATATTCTGCCGCAGTCATCAATGAAACGTACGAGATGTTGTTGTTGTTGTTTAAGATTCGCTACTCAGAACAATAAGTTCCAGTAGCACGGGCTATGGTGAGCCCGTAACGTACGAGATAAGTAAGCTGCAATAAGATTATTTGACCCTAAGTGAGGTGCTCCACCTTCACTCATCCCTTGCTATATTTCCGGCACCACAAAAACTTGTAACATTACCGGCTATTCATGCCCGTGCCACCTCTTGGGTGTCTTAAGCTTCATGAATCAACTTGTAATGCAGCCACGCTCCTATGCCAGGTAAGTCCACTACGGGTTCACCGTAGAACGTGCTACTTGCACATTTGGTTTCGAGTAGCTGAATTAAAACAACAAACTTCTAACAATTCGAACTATGCTTTTGATAATGTTGACACAAGGGGTTAACGAAACATCTCATTGATAGGCCATAATAAAATTGTACCATGCGCTTGCGGGAATTAATTATTAAATTTCTTTCTCTAGTAAAGAATGACATAAGAGAAAATATAGATTTGCCCTAAAATCATTGGTCTCAATTTTGTCATATTCAATAAACGTGTATCTACAAGTAAGACTGCAACCAAGAAAAACTATATATATATATATATATATATATATATATATATATATATATATATATATATATATGTGTGTGTCGTACCTAGTAGCCAGAACGCACTTCTCAGCCTACTATGCAAGGCCCGATTTGCCTAATAGGCCAAGTTTTCATGAATTAATTTTTTTTCGACTACCTAACCTACCTAACCTAACCTAACCTAACTTTTTCGGCTACCTAACCTAACCTAAGCAATAGATTAGGTTAGGTTAGGTTAGGTAGGGTTGGTTAGGTTCGGTCATAATATCTACGTTAATTTTAACTCCAATAAAAAAAATTGACCTCGTACGTAATGAAATGGGTATCTTTATCATTTCATAGAAATAAAAAAAAATTAGAGAAAATATATTAATTCAGGAAAACTGGCTTATTAGGCAAATCGGGCCTTGTATAGTAGGCTGAGAAGTGCGTTCTGGCTACTAGGTACGACATATATATATATATAGATATATATATATATATATATATATATATATATATATATATATTATATATAATATCTAGATATATATATATATGTCGTACCTAGTAGCCAGAACGCACTTCTCAGCCTACTATACAAGGCCCGATTTGCCTAATAAGCCAAGTTTTCCTGAATTAATATATTTTCTCTAATTTTTTTCTTATGAAATGAAAAGATACCCATTTCATTATGTATGAGGTCAATTTTTTTTATTGGAGTTAAATTAAACGTAGATATATGACCGAACCTAACCAACCCTACCTAACCTAACCTAACCTATCTTTATAGGTTAGGTTAGGTTAGGTAGCCGAAAAAAGTTAGTTTAGGTTAGGTTAGGTAGGTTAGGTAGACGAAAATAAATTAATTCATGAAACTTGGCTAATCGGGCCTTGCATAGTAGCTGAGAAGTGCGTTCTGGCTACTAGGTACGACACATACATAATATATATATATAATATATATATATTATATATATATATATATATAATATATATATAATTATATATTAAACATGGCAGAAAGGGTGAGCTCGATCATTCTATTTCGAATCATTTCTACTTTTCAATATTTTTCTTCACTATGGATGGAAGTTGAAAAATTTGCTCTCAAAAGATCAATTAACGATTTTTTTGAGACAGAAACAATTTCAAGTTCCTTCTGAAGTGAAGAAAAACATGAAACATAGATAAGATTCGTTCTTGAATCATTGATCTCGCCCTTCTTTCATGTTCAATAATATGTTTAAAAGGAAAGACTGCTACGAAAATATACTAATATGTATACACACACACACACACACACACCCACACACACACACACACACACACACACACACACACACACACATATATATATATATATATATATATATATATATATATATATATATATATATATATATGTGTGTATATATATTTATACACATATTTTATTCACTTTGGATCATCTGAGCCTCGAACCGCAGACCACGTAAACAGTAACCCGCAACTCTACCTACTAAGCCACAGCACCTCTTAATAACAAAGGATTAGAACAATTTGTTTTATCTGAATGCTCCCATTTTGCTTCTCTGAGGCTATGGATTCCCACAACCACAATATATATATATATATATATATAATATATATATATATATATTATATATATATATATAATATAATAGACAGCAACGACAGCAAATGAGAGCAACAGTCAGCAAGAAAATAGAAGAAGGCAACACAATAGGGGCAATCAGAGTCATCACCAGTGAAGACACAGTTGCCACCAGGGATGCCGATACAGCAAAGCCCTGAGGGAAAAACACCCACCCAGAGCTCCTCGTGACGAAGGTGTTCCCCTAGTCGGTGTCACCAGAGCAGAACCCCTGTGTGTGCTCGAATCCATGGTGCATAAAGCAGCTTTATCCTTCCCACCAGGATCAGCAGGTGGGTTCACAGGACTAAGACCCAACCACATCAAACAAATGCTCAACCCTGCACTGGGAGACATTGCACAGGGCCTCCTGGTGGAACTAACAAGATTCGCCAACACATGTCTAGCTGGCAACATACCAGAGACCATACGGCCTCTCTTTTTTGGCGCTACCCTCTGTGCCCTGAGGAAAAAAGATGGAGGAATCAGACCGATAGCTGTGGGCAATTCACTCCGGCGTCTCGTCGCTAAGGCTGCTGCTAAAGCAGTTAGTCAGGCAGCAGCCGACATGCTGAAGCCAAAACAGCTTGGGTTTGGCATTCCCAAGGGTGTGAGGCAGCGGCTCATGCAGCTAGAGCCTACATTGCCAACATTACGGATGAAAAAGCTCTGATAAAGCTGGACTTCAAAAATGCCTTCAATCTGGTTAGAAGGGATGCAGTACTCAATGCGGTTCATCGCCTTTTTCCTTCCCTCTACCCGTTTGTAAACTCATGCTACAGCAAGAATCTAACTCTGCTCTTTGGGGAACATGAAATCGAATCACAAGAAGGTGTCCAACAGGGTGACCCCCTTGCTCCTTTTCTTTTCTGCCTAGTCATCAAGGAAGTCACCGATAACCTGTCCAGTGAGCTCAACATTTGGTTCTTAGACGATGGTACTCTAGCCGGCTCCCCAGACGCACTCTTGGACGACATAAGAATAATTCAGGAGCAAGGAGCAAGTCTAGGACTCACCCTGAACCCTTCCAAGTGCGAAATAACCTCCACCAACCAGCACATATAGAGCAAATAAAGGTTGTTTTGCCTGACATTCATACAACCAACCCTGAGGACAGCACACTCCTAGGTGCTCCTCTTGGAAGGAATGCCATCGACGAGGTCCTTGGTAAGAAGATCACTGACCTGAAGAGAATGAACGAGAGGATTGAAGACATCGATGCTCATGATGCACTTTACCTCATCACCAGATGCTTGTCCCTCCCCAGGCTGACCTACTTTCTAAGATGTTCGCCATCTTTCAACAATATTAAATTAGAAGAGTACGACAGCTTGCTGAAATCAACACTAGAAAAAGCCCTCAATCTTTCCCTCAGCAACTCGCAGTGGAAACAGGCCTCCCTTCCTGTCAGACTCGGGGGCCTTGGCGTGCGCACAGCAACACAAATTGCTGTACCAGCGTTCCTGTCCTCTTCAGTGGGGTCTGACAACTTGGTGAAGGAAATCCTACCTGAGCACCTAGTTCAACAGGCAGGGGTACATGATCCCAGCTTCACAGACTGCACAACCAAATGGGTCTCTCTCGCAGGACCAGCACCCCAACCACTGCCTTCTGAAGCCCATAAGCAATCCAGCTGGGATCGCCCCATTGCCGACCAAGAAGCTGCGACTTTGCTAGAAGCTGCGACAACACCACATGACACTGCCCGACTTAGAGCAGTAGCAGCTCCCCATGCAGGTGATTTCCTATTAGCAATCCCAATGTCAGCAACCGGCACTCGTCTCACACCGCAGGCCCTTCGAATTGCCGTGGCTCTCCGTCTCGCTGCCCCAATCCACACCGAATACAGGTGTATTTGCGGCGAGGCAGAGGCCGACAGGTACGGACGGCATGGCCTTCTCTGCCAAAGGACAGGAGGATGGCATGCAAGACACGGCGAGGTCAATGACATTATTAAGAGAAGCCTTACCACAGCCGGCTGTCCAGCAGAGAGAGAGCCCCGGTACCTAATGTCCCACAACTCTAATGAGCCTGTCGGTCGCCCAGATGGAATCACGGTGAACCCCTGGAAGAATGGTAGACAGTTGGTGTGGGACTACACTTGCGTCTCAACTTTAGCCAATACCTATGTGACTTCAGTGCTACTCAAGCAGGAGGAGCTGCCAATCACCGGAAGCGGCCAAGTCACGTAAATACAGAGACCTTGAGCACCACTACAATTTTGTCCCCATTGCCTCAGAGACACTTGGTGCCTGGGGTAAAAGTGCTGCTAGCTTTTTGAAGGAGTTGGGGTCTAAGCTAATCGAAACAACTAGAGACCCTAGAGCTGCCAGTTTTCTTTTCAGCGCCTCAGTGTGGCAATCCAGAGAGGAAATGCTCACTGCATCCATGGTTCCTGCCCGCCATCTGAGGAGCTGGAGGAGCTTTTCAACTTGTGACAAGCAGCCTTGTACCCTGCATGTAATCAATACTGTAACTTTTTTGTGTAATGACATTTCAAATAAAGTTAGATAAATATACACACATACCAAAAGAATAGGGGTGGTAGGAGAAGAAAATATATATATATATATATATATATAT